>PYXC01000724.1:105000-527999 GCA_015244755.2 Tenualosa ilisha
TTGTATCCTTTGAGATATGGGGTCTTTAAAAAGGGGGTCATGTCTGAATACAATGGAGCTCTGAAAAAATGTCCATGTTCCATAAGGTATTACTCTTGGAGTTTTCATGCTACATTTCTGAAACATTCAGGAACTGTTCTACTATAGTAGACATCTTTAAATTCTGAGATTCTTGTTTCACAGTTGCACATTTGCCGAGTAATGCTTTGCTGAAAATGGCAAGAAAATTACATGATGTTTTTCTATCTATTTCAGACTGCTATATCTTGTAGATGAAGATCTTTAGTATTTCTGTGCATTACACACTGTACTGTATCTTTTCTTTATTCCAGCTAATACAAGCCTTTAGACATAGGTCTGTATGCTTTCACTATTTCCTTTCACCGTAGAAACAAAGGAACAGATTAATTGCAAACAGACATAGCACCTCTCAGGCAACAGTTCAGTACTGCAATGAATGCATCATGGAAACAGAAACAGTAGCTGATTAGTTGATTAGCTGATTAGTAGCTGATTAGTCACACAACTAGCTAGACATGATAATACCCTTGGCTTCATTAGGGTGACTAAGTTCAAAATGAATTGCAGCCACTAAATAATAAGTCTTGGTTAAAACAGCAATATCATAGTATATGATTTAACAATTGAAAGTAAAATCTTAATATTTCTCATCAGGTGCTAGGGTTAATGGGTAATGACTGTTTTGGCATAGTTGTGGGCATGGCCTTGAGATCACAGCCACCAGAGTTCAGAATCGTAGCAGATAATGCTTTAAGTGCTTTTGTTTGTTTTGTTTTGTTTGTGCTGTCGTGTATTTTTGAGAGTCGTTATAGTTTTTCTTCACAAACAATGTGTTATGTCTGTTAGACTGTTTCTAGTTTGTTTCATTCTTATTGAAGAGGAGACAGTGCATGGGCACTAGTGTGTGAGGTATTTATGTCTCTGCTTGCATATTGAAGTGTGGAGGGCACACTTTGAATTATTGACTATGTATTTGAAGAACATGTTAGAAAGATGTCTGTATCTGTTATTGTTGGACAGGTTCCTGAGCACATGCCATAATATTGGCAAAGACACCCATATCATTGTTCAAATCTGCCTGTGGACATTTCCCTGTCTTTCCCTGTCTGTCTCCCAGTCATTTTCCTGTCACATTCCTCTGTGTCTAATTTGATGGGGAAAAAAGACAAATAACCTACATAAACCATAAAGAAATGTGACTATAGGCGAGGAAAGAACTGATGACTGATGACCTATTATTTTCCCGGACTTGAGCAAAGCAGAGCAGAATCATAGGCCTACAACATAGTGAAGTATATCCAAAATAATTTTACAGCTATCTGTAGTGGAGGGATAGTGGAAAAGATGATTGGTCCTGACATGAATGTGGCTACATTTTCACAGTATTATTATTATTATTATTATGGTCTGTTGTTTGATGTCAAAACCACTTCTTTGGTAAGACTAAAAATTAAAGTGGGTGAAGGGTGGAGACACAGTTCAGTGAGGGGAGGGGCTGTGGCACAAGGAACAAAAGCACATGGCTACATAAACAAAACAACACATGGTTAGCCAGGCAGAAAAAAAAAACAATCACCCCATACCTCGAAAGCTAGGTTTGACAGACTATTTTATGTAGTTTCCTGTTGGGTTTCAATTTGACATTTTGTGCAGGAAGAAATTAAAAAGATTTCTTAGTGGCTGTATCTTGTTGTTTTTGCGGTAGAGTTTGTCATACCTGGAAAACACACTTAAAGTTTGGATCCAATTTTATCTTTCTCAATGTTAAAGTGCCATAAATCAAAAGATTTGTTTTCTTTCTGGAACATTCTTTCATTTCAAGAATGCACTGTAACTGAAGTGTAATATACTGAATTATAACAGATCCCATATGCTTCAGTGTGGAAACATTGTCATCAGAAGTTACCACCATTTTATCCTTACACTATTTTTAGTAATTCATTACTTGGCATTATTATACTCTGAGCCAAAATAATTTACAGTTCAGAACATCTCCATGTCTGCAACATTGCCTGAAAATGTCAAGTGTCTAGTATGAAGTATGTGGAAGTAATGGACAACTGAACTTAATCAAGTTAAAAAAACACATTTTTCCCATGACCATGACCCTGTTTTTTAGGGCCCAATATCTCAGATTCTAAAGTAGATAGAAGGTTAAAATTCATGGTCATCATGATGTGTTACTGACAGTCTGCAGTGTCACACACTCATCATGGAACTCACACTCACACACACACACACACACGCATACACAAATACCCATAGACACACACACACAAAGGCAAACACACACACAAATTCATTCTGGAATATGGCCTTACAGTACACACACACACATACACGCACACACACACATATACACACACACACACTGTGACTGTATTGTCAGTATTCATATTGTATGTCCTCATGTAATGTGTGAGTTTGTCTCCATTGGTCCTCATCTCATCTCTGCTTCTGGTTTCTTTAGGTCTATTTGGTAAGTACCAGAGAGGAGTTGGTGTGTTTGGGTTTCTTTAGGAGGGAGGGGGGTCATCATGGTCATCAGGGCTCACACTCATCATGGAACACGCAGACACACACACACACACAAACACAATGCTAGAATCATGCCTTACAGTACACACATAAACACACACTATAGAAGACAGCCTTACAGTACACATACATAAAGGTAATGTCACATACACTATAGAATATGAACTTACAGTACACACACACACCATGAAACTTTGGAATCATGTCTCACAGTGCACAAACACAAACACACACCTATACATACACACACACACACACACACACACACACAGGCTGTATTGTTAGTATTGTCCTCATGTAATGTGTGAGTTTAATCTCCATTAGTCCTTAATTAATGATCTCATCTCTGCTTCTGGTTTCTTTAGGTGCTGCAGTAGGTAAGTACCAGAGAGGAGTTGGTGTGTTTGGGTTTCTTTAGGAGGGAGGGGGGTCATCATGGTCATCAGGTCTGGGAAGATGATGTGTTACAGAGGAGCTACACACACAGGAAGTAAGTGAGTGTCTGCTTATTTAGTTCTGTGCTATTTTGCTAAACTTGGAAGCTGCTTTGGATTACCTGTCTTGTGGGAAACCACCTGATTTGTAATACACCTACAAGCCATCAGAAGGTGTGAAGTACTAGCACAGCTGGGTCATCAGAAATCAATTGGTCGTTGGCCACTCCTATCAGGCCTATTGTTTCTGTCTGACTCTTGGTGGGCGGTCTCAGCCGGGTGCAGTCAATCACTGTTCCTATTAGCAGGAGTGACACTGAAGCGTCAGCGGAAGCGTCAGCCCTTTTGTTCAGCCCTCCTTGTGTGAAGACTGACTGGGGTAAAGACGAGCGTGTCGACCTGCGCATGTCTAAGACTGACTGGGGTAAAGACGAGCGTGTCGACCTGCGCATGTCTAAGACTGACTGGGGTAAAGACGAGCGTGTCGACCTGCGCATGTCTAAGACTGACTGGGGTAAAGACGAGCGTGTCGACCTGCGCATGTCTAAGACTGACTGGGGTAAAGACGAGCGTGTCGACCTGCGCGTGTCCACCAAGCAAGGACACCGACCTAACTAACTAATCACCATGTCCCATTCTCTGTAACTTAATCTTCTGTGCAAACTTCATCTTGCCACAATGTGTCTTCACTCCATTCCAGTTGTCTCCAGTCGTCGCAGATTCCGCTTCCACAAAAGGAAACGGATCCTTGCAAACCTCCGATCTACACATCATGTCTCGTCACCCACGAACAACTCCTTCACCGTAGGTTTGTGGAACTGTCAGTCTGCAGTGAACAAAGCAGACTTCATTTCGGCTTATGCGAACCATCTTTCTCTGGACTTTCTGGCTCTCACCGAGACCTGGATCAAACCAGAAAACACTGCCACTCCTGCTGCACTCTCCACCAACTATGCTTTTTCCCACACCTCCCGCCCATCCAGGAGAGGGGGTGGTACGGGGCTGTTAATATCAGACAAATGGAGATATACTCAACTGGTACCATCTGTCACATACAGCTCCTTTGAATACCATGCCATCTTAGTAACGGCACCGGTCAAAGTATATCTGTGTGTTATCTATCGTCCTCCAGGTCAAATGGGCGATTTCCTTGAGGAACTTGACACTCTGCTTTCCTCCATCCCTGAGCATGACTGTCCCATGCTTGTTCTCGGTGATATGAACATCCACTTAGACAATCCAGGTTCTGCCGAATTCCTATCTCTGATGGACTCCTTTGAGCTACAGCGGGTTCACAGCCCTCCGACTCACAAAGCCGGTAAGGAACATCTCATTTTCACCAGGAAGTGCGCCGCTACTTCACAGACAGTTACTCCTCTACATCTATCTGACCATTACTTTATTCAGTTCAAGGTTTCCCTCTGTCAGCAACCATCTGCTCCTACTCCCTTTGTCTCTGTCCGTCGCAATCTCCGGAATCTATCTCCTACTCACTTTTCCTCCTTGGTGGCGTCTGCTCTACCACCGTCTAGAAATTTCTCTTCTTTTGAGGTTGATGACGTCACAGAGTCACTCTGTTCTACGCTGAGATTCTGCTTGGATCGTGTGTGCCCTCTGTCTACCAGACCCGCACGACCCACCCAGTCTCATGCGTGGCTTAATGACTCACTTCGGTCAATGCGCACTAACCTCAGAGCTGCTGAAAGGAAATGGCACAAAACTAAGAATTCGGCCGATCTAGCACAATTCCAAGTACTACTATCTTCCTTCTCATCCAGTGTCACAGCTGCGAAAAAGGTTTTCTATCATGACAAGATTAACAACGCCACGGACACCAAGAAACTCTTTTCCACCTTTAAATGTTTACTAAACCCACCTCCTCCACCTCCTCCAACTAACCTCACAGCTGACACTTTTGCTGCATTCTTCACTAACAAAGTTGCAGCTATTAGTAGTCAGTTCTCAAACCAATCTACACAGGTTCCTTCTCCTAGCCTCTCTACACCAACTGCTTCCTTTTCTTCTTTCACTCCTCTCTCCGAGGCAGAGGTGTCTAAGCTTCTCACAGACAATCCTTCTACAGGCCATAACCCCCACAATTGTGACAGCAACCACACATGTGGTCAATGCGTCACTAACTAGGGGTACATTTCCCACTGCCTTCAAACAAGCCCAGGTAACACCATTGCTCAAAAAACCATCCCTCGCTCCCACTCAAGTGGAGAACTACCGGCCTGTCTCTCTTCTTCCTTTCCTTTCCAAAGCCATTGCACGAGCTGTCTTTAAACAGGTCACAGGATTTCTGACTCAGAACAACCTCCTCGACTCCAACCAATCCGGCTTCAGAAGTGGCCACTCCATTGAAACGGCGCTTCTGTCTGTGACGGAAGCATTAAAAGAGGCCAGAGCGGCAGGTCAGTCCTCAGTGCTCATCCTGCTGGACCTATCAGCAGCATTTGACACGGTCAACCACAGCATCCTACTGGACAAGCTGACCAACATTGGGATTGATGGCACAGCGCACTCCTGGTTCAAGTCCTATCTTACTGGACGGTCGCTCAACGTATCGTGGCTAGGACAGACATCGGCACTTCACCAACTCACCACAGGAGTACCCCAAGGATCTGTGCTGGGGCCCCTTCTCTTCGCACTGTACATCACCTCGCTGGGCTCAATCATCCACTCCCATGGCTTCTCTTACCACTGCTATGCGGATGATACCCAGCTCTATCTGTCCTTTCCGCCGGACGACTCCACGGTGTCATCACGGATCTCGGACTGTCTCTCCGATATATCTGTATGGATGAAAGGACATCACCTCCAACTAAATCTCTCCAAAACTGAACTGCTGGTCCTCCCAGCCAAACAAGCCATACATCACGACATCAGTATCAAGATCGACTCCCTGTCTGTTCCTCCCACCAAAGTGGCAAGAACCCTAGGTGTCATGATCGATGACCAACTGACCTTTGCAGATCACGTTGCCTCTGTGGCTCGGTCGTGCCGTTTTTCCCTATTCAACATAAGGAAGATCAGGCCGTACCTAACCCAACATGCAACCCAGCTCCTGGTTCAGACCCTGGTTATCTCTCGTCTTGACTACTGCAATGTCCTCCTATCAGGCCTACCAGCCTGTGCAGTGAGACCGCTACAGATGATCCAGAATGCAGCTGCACGTCTGGTCTTTAACCAGCCAAAAAGGGCACATGTCACACCTCTGTTCATTGAACTTCACTGGCTGCCCTTGGCTGCTCGCATTAAATTCAAGGCACTTATGTTGGCCTACAGGGTGAATGATGGCTCTGCTCCCATCTACTTGAATTCTCTTCTGAAGCCCTATGTCACCCGACGACCACTACGCTCCTCTAAGGAACGTTTCCTAGCACGGCCAACACCTTGTGCAGGTCGGTCCAGACTCTTCTCATATCTGGTTCCGCGCTGGTGGAATGACCTCCCAAGTGCTACCAGATCAACTGATACCCTCTCCACCTTCAAGAAACTCGTGAAGACTAAGCTCTTCCAAGAATATCTCCTGGCGTAAACTTTGAAAATGCACTTAATAAGTTAATTTCTCTACATTGTGTTACACTATTGCACTTTCAACTTAAAACAGCGCAGATTCTATGTTAGCAATATGCACTCCTTGTTAGTTCATTGTGTTGTAGCTGAATGTTATCCTCTTTTGTAAGTCGCTTTGGATAAAAGCGTCTGCTAAATGCCTAAATGTAAATGTAAATGTAAATGTGTTACTGACAGTCTGCAGTGGAGTCACACATTCATCATGGAACACACACACACACACACACACACACACATTAGAATCATGTCTGACAGTGCACACACATACACACCTAACACACACTCTGTGACTGTGTTGTCAGTATTCATATTGTATGTCCTCATGTAATGTGTGTGTTTGTCTCCATTGGTCCTCATTAATGATCTCATCTCTGCTTCTGGTTTCTTTAGCTCTCAGTGGTAAGTACCAGAGAGGAGTTGGTGTGTTTGGGTTTCTTTAGGAGGGAGGGGGGTCATCTTGGTCAATATAACAGTAGAATATAGCCTTACAGTACACACACACACACACACACAAACATACTCTGGAATACAGCCTTACAGTACACACAAACACACACACACACACACACACACACACTGTGACACTATTGTCAGTATTCGTATTGTATGTCCTCACCTAATAGATTTGTTTGCAGTTGTAGTTGTTTGCAAGTAGTTTTGAGAGTAGTAACATTTGTTATATAAGAATGCTTGGCTCAGTGCTTACCATTGCTTGTGGGGTTTGTAGGATTGCAATGAGACTGATTAGATGACTATAACTTTACAGAGGGCCACAATTAAAAATACATTGTTCAGCCATCCACCAAAGTGTTAAGTGAACCGAATTTCACCCACATTTGGCGAGTGGGCGGGTACTAATGTCAAGCGCTGACACACATATACCATGCAGCTCTAGAATCATGGCTTACGTTACACACACACACACACACACACACACACACACACACACACTCTCTCTCTAGAATACAGCCTTAGAGTACTCATGCACACACAAAGGTAAACACATACATACACACACCATGCATCTCTAGAGTCATGCACAGCACAAACACACAAGACTGACACATGAACACAGATGCACACATACACTCTGTGAGGTGTTCAAATAAAATGTGCACAAATGTGTGTGTACAGTTATGTGTGCATGTGTGTGTCCAGGTGTGTTACTCTATTATTACAGTGCAGAGGTGTTCAAATAAATGGTGTGTGTGTGTTCATCTCACTGCTCTGGTATTGCAGGATGGACAGAGATCCCTGCTAAAGAGAGGAAGAAAATGGAGGAATCTGTCTCATCTCTGAGTGAGTGAGAGAGATGATTGGGGGAGATCTGATGAGTGATGAGTTACAACTGGAGATGACTGGTTGAGTTCTGATGAGTGGTGTGTTCATCTGATTGGTTGAAGTCTGATGACTAAAGATTGAGTTGTAGAGATGTAGAGATGCAGATGCACCATCTTTCATTGTGTGTGTGTGTGTGTGTGTGTGTGTGAGAGTGAAGGGGCATTCAGTGCACTGCTGCAGGCTTGAAAACAGCTTCATATTTATTGTTTCTACGCCAAACAAGCCTTAAATAGTGGTGCTGAAGTAATGAAAACTAATGTAAACAAAAAAGATTGATGCGCTGGTATGGCGGAAATATATTTTTTCACTTTTTTTATTGTCTCGTCAACGTAAACAGCAGGGAAATGCTGCCTGATTGTATGGGATGTATGGAAAATAGAACACAAGTTTACCTGCTGTGTTTACTGATTATAGTGGGCAGAGAGAGTCCTGGTCCAGCCCCCCCAGTGTCTCCTGCTGTGTCTGAGCTGAGGCTGGTGCTGCTGGGGGGGAGTGCAGCTGGGAAGAGGGCAGCAGGAAACACCATCCTGGGCACACACACACTCACACACACATCCACAGAGACCCAGCACAGTGAGAGCAGACAGGGGGGAGGTGGCTGGGAGACGGGTGACCCTGGTGGAAACTCCAGACTGGTTCTGCAGTGGACTCTCTGAGAAGGACATGAGACAGGACGTGGGACTTTGTGTCCGTCTGTCTGCCCCTGGACCTCACGCCTTCCTCCTGGTGATTCCAGTGGAGCCGTCTGAAGGGGAGGAGAGGAGGATGCTGGAGAAAATGGAGGATATTTTTGGCGAGGGCTGTTGGACACACACATTGATCCTCTTCACCCATGCTGAGGGGCTGAGAGAGAGGAGTGTGGAGGAGTTGCTCCAGACAGGGAGCCAGGAGCTCCAGCAGCTGGTAGAGAAATGTGGGAACAGGTGTCACCTTCTCAGTGTTAAGGACAGACCTGATGACACTAAGATCACACAGCTGCTAGAGAAGATAGAAGAGATGGTGTCAGGAAACAGAGAGAGATTCTACAGCAGTGACACCTACCAGGAGGCAGAGAGACAGATCAGAGAGATAGAGCGAAGGATGCAGCGAGAAAGAGAGATGGAGGAGAAGAAACTGAGGGAAGAGAGAGAGAGAAGAGAGGAACTTGATAAAAATGTGCAGGACTCTCTGTTGAAGATGGAGGGAGAGATTCAGCAGCATGAAGGAGAAATTAGAGTATTGAATGAGAGAACAACAGAACTGCAAAGAAAGATGAAAGAAGAGAGGGATGAGGAGAAGAAGAGAGAGATGGAGAGAGAGTTACAGAGAGAGATCACACAGAGAGAGGAAATGGGGAGAAAACTGAGCAGAGTGAGAGAAAAGAGAGAAAGAGAGAAGGGAGCGATGGAGGAGAGACACAGAGAGGAGATGGAGGAGATGAGAGAGAGCTATGAGAGAGAGGCCAGGGCTGAAGCAGAGAGAAACCTCATGAAGATCATCCTGCCTGAACTACAGAAAAACATCAGCATCTCCAAGGAGAAGATGGAGGGAGAGTTCAACAGACAGATAGAGGAGAAGAACAGTGAACTTGAACGTATGAAGCTGGTGATTCTCCATCTGAGAGAGGAGAAGGAACAGATGATGAATAAAGGACAAGAGTGGAGAGAGAGACTGGAGCTACTAGAGAAGGAATTACAGGACAGGACCATCCAGCTACAGGACCTGAGAACCCAACTACAGGAACAAGAGAGGGAAGGAGAACATCTGACTGGTGAGTACAGGAACATGGACTGTGTAAATGATGGTGATCCAGAGGAACCTTTGTGGACAATTAGGAGGCTGAGGTATGGTGGCTTTCTCAGAAAATCTTTCTCAGTAAATTGGACTTTATTTATGTGAGTGGTGAGAAAGACATATTGACACACACACACACATACATACATACACACACACACACTCTCTCTCACTCACACACACTCACACACACTCATACACTCACTCACACACACACACACAGACACACACACACACACACTTTCACACTCACACACACACACACACACACACACACACACCTTTGTCTTTCCCTGGCCCCCTTCATTATCTGCATTCCTATTGTGTTCAGAAATACACTACAGTTTGAAAATCTTTGACAGTGGCAACGAAATCCTGAGTTTAGTTTGACTTATTTCAAAGAAAATTATTAAATAAATGAAATTGAACTAAATACATTCCCATATCACCACAGTGTTCTGCCATCTTTATGCAAATGGAAATTAATTTTGCAATTGGCAAAATAATTAATGTAATTAAATATTGAATATTATTTCAGGAGTTGACAATTTATTATACAAAGGGACAATGCAGTCAATGGAGAATTCTAGTTAAAAAAAAGTAAAGTTTTGTCAGTAATTCCTTATTGAATACTGACTGTTGCCATGAAGTTATCTGGTAAGTAGTAGTGTTTCTTTAACATGGAAACATGGCATGAACCAGTGCAGCCACATCTGTTAGGTTTGGATAGATTGGATTTTATTAGTTCCTGTTCCCATCCATACCCAAGAGAGCTTGTTAATGTTGGTGTTAATTGGCTGTAGTGTCTTCAGCCATGGGGCCAGAGATGATGATATGAGTTGAGTGTCTCTCTGTGGGCTCCTACATTCAGGTCCTCACAGAGGCAGGAGAAGACATAGTAGAGATCTACAGCCTCCATTAAGTAAGCTTTCATGTTTTTGAACCTTTCAGTGTTGGATGTAATATACTATATTTTGAAGAATTGGTAGAGTGTTTTGTGGTGTCTTGTGTAAGAAATGACAGTGTAGGCAGAGCATCTGAACCAGTACTTTACATGTCAGTTAACATCTCTCAGTAAAATACAGGCAAGAAACCTACCTCACACACACACAGTACATCTTCTATAGATACTGCCTGTATTTAAAGAAACACAGGAAAGCACTTTTGTTGTGGGTTGATTTACGTAATACAACACACACACACACACACACACACACACACACAGAGAGAGAGAGAGAGAGAGAGAGAGATGTAAGAGACTGGCATCATGTCGTATCCTAATTCTGTGTGTGTGTTTGCAGTGGGAGGTTTCATCAGAAGAAACACCTCTGGATGGCTACTACATTACCTCCTGAGTAATAGTCAACCTGTTGGTATCCCAAGCCTGAGTTGAAACCTGAACTGAGGGATGAACTCATAGAACTGAGTGACTCTCGTAGAGCAGATAGACATTCTCATAGAAAACTGAGGTGCACTCAAAGACAAGAAGGACATTATCAGAGACCAGATGGACATTCCCAGATAGAAGAAGGACATTCTCATAGAACAGAAGAATATTCTCAAAGAACAGAAGGACGTTCTCATAGAAGAGAAGAACGTTCAAGAACAGAAGCGTTCCTCCTGGAGTGGTGATGCAGGAGGTATTGGAGTCGTTCCAGGTTGCTGATTGGAGCCCGACTCAATGAACATGGCCTTTAGCCACCGAACCCCAAAGTGCTCCTGGTGCTTTGCAATGTATCAACTGTGTGTGTGTGTGTGTGTGTGTGTGTGTGTGTGTGTGTGTGAATGGTGAATGTGCAGCATGGAAGTGTATAGCACTTAGTGGTCTGAGTGAATGCAGTCCATTTACCATGACCACAGGAAACAGTGACAGCAGCTGATGATGCACATGGATGAGGAAGATCAATGCCAGTACTCTTACATGGGAATGTTATCTATCTGCAGCCTACTTGGTTATGTCACTCTAGTGGAGTTTTCCTCTGGTTAATAAGGGGATTTTAATTGGTGTTTTTGTGTCAGTATGTGTTATGTCTTTATGTTGTTATGTTATATTGTGGCAAGCCAGCCTTCTTTTCTTTTTTCTTAAAAAAAGAGATTTTTAATAATAATAATAAACGTGCTTTCCTGACACGGTAAAAAGCATGGGGTCGACATACGGGTGATGAACGGCATTTATAAGTTCCTGCTCAGGTAGCCCCACCTTGGTCTCTCTCTCACACTCCTGCTCACCTGCGTGTTGGCAGCGCATCTGTGCATTTTCGCAGCGTTTGGCCTACGTCTGTGCAGGCATTGTGGTTTATGTCTAGAGAGCCCGACTTTGTTAGGCCCAGGAGACTTCTCGCCGTTCGTTCGCAGACGGGGAGTAGCCCGGTCTGGTTATTCTTTTATTTTGTAAATTTTTACTTTATTTGTTACAACCGTGTGCGCGCCCCTGTGCGCTTATACTACGTTGATCATTGTTGAAAGTAGAGCTGTCTAATCAGTGTTTGAACTTGCAGCTATTGTTTCATAGTAACTGAAGAGAGGCCTTTTTGAAGAAGACTTTTTTTCCTCTTCCTTTTTTTCTGAAAATCCCGTCTACCGCGTTTTTTGCGGCAATGTAAAATACAGAGACTCATAGAGCTACTGTTTGTTTGCCTGTCTGTAACCTTGCTGTGTGTACACTGAAAATAACACATTCTGCTGAACTAATTCAAAGACTTGAGTGTTTAGTAATACTTATTGTCATTTTGTTGTTAAATTGTTCTAGACTAAACATGTCAATATAATAGTCCTATTTAGTTTAGCCTGATTATTTGATAGTTTGCTCTGTCTGAGCAGTGCTTAATAATCACCTGGCACCCCAAGACTTTAAATACACCCTACTACCGCCACAATATTGTATGTGTGTATGAAAAACAATGAAAATGTTATTTGAATGGCTTATAAAGAGTTGGTCATTTGGACACTTTCACTCAATTTTCAGTCTCTTTTTCTTAGCCTGTGAATCATCTGATAAAGTGACTGTAGTCAGGCTAGCCTTATGGCCTGAAAGGCAGGACAGCGAGTCGAATGCTGATGGTCGAAAATTGGTTTTATTTTCCTTCCCAAGCAGGAAAAATGGTCCAGAGGAGAAAAAAGAAAAAAAACTCCAAGATAAAATCAATCAGAACTTAAAGTATTCAAAATGCAAACTAAACATCTCAAAGATAAAGTAAATTCAATAACAAAGCAATAACAAAGTATTTAGTGCTCCAAAATTCTTTCTTTCTGGTTATTGTCAGGTGTTCACAATAGCTCACCTCGAAACCAACCCCTGCTGCGTGGTTTCCCCTGGGTTTTCTAGAACCAAAACATGTGCAAAATCAATTATGTTTACAAAGCTAAGAACATGTACAAAAACATATATAAATACTCTGTTTAAAAACAATAAATTCTCCGGTTTAACAACATGTACACCACACCCTTCATTAATGCCATAAAATATTAAAACATACAAACACCCCTCTTCCCCACACACTGGTGTAACGTGCATGCCTCTGACGTGAGCTCTCCAAACTATAATTGTCCCTCGAGAACTCCCGTCGGGTCCTTCAGACGACATCAGGAAGTTGATCTGCAACAAGGTAAGCTCTGCTCGGTTTGTAATTAGCTCAACAATTTGCTTGCTAGCTATCTATTGTTTGCCAAATGTAAAATGTTTGCAATGTCCATAGTACCTTATCTTCAGTTTGCCAACTCCTGAAGTAAAAGCATGTTATTGATAAAAGTTCATTTTGTGTTCTGTTGCAGATGCTGTGCTCCCGTGACTGCCAGCTGCATGCTCACGTTCGGTGGTTACAAAAATAAAAGGGCTATGTTTAAAACATGTGTTGGCATGGTGTTTGTTAGCGTGTTAGCTTGTAAGTGTGGTGTAAAACCGGTAACGGGTTACCGCACCGTTACATTTCCCCCCTCCTCTGCAGACGACACCCGTCATCCCAGGAAAAAGGGATGACCCTTCATGCAGGGTTGTATGGGTACTCCCTACCCCTCATCCTCTGGGATGCGGGACAGGAAGTCAGCCACCCTGTTAGAAGCACCGGGGCGATACTCCACTGTGAGGATGTATGGCTGGAGAGACAGGTACCACCTAGTGACACGGGAGTTGGTGTCCCGCATCTTCTCCAGCCACTGGAGTGCTCAGTGGTCCGTCTCCAGCTTAAACGGTCTGCCCAGGAGGTAGTACCGGAAAGAGTCAAGGGCCCATTTGATGGCTAAGGCCTCCAACTCAACCGCCGCATACCGTCTCTCTCGGTCGAACAGCTTCCGGCTGATGAATGCCACCGGTCTACGCTGTCCGTCCTCCTCCTGCAGCAGGACTGCACCCAGGCCCACTACAGATACATCCGTCTGGACTATAAAAGACTTGTTGAAGTCTGGGCTCAGCAAAACAGAGTCACTGCAGACTGCCCCCTTCAGGTCCTTGAAGGCTGCCTCGCACTGCTCCGTTCAGACCACTCTGTTCGGCGCCACTGCTCTCGTGAACTCAGAAAGGGGAGAGGAACGCGCAAAGAAGTTATGGATAAATCGTCTGTACCATCCAACCAAACCCAAAAAAGCTCTCACCTTTCTTTTTGTAGTTGGCGGCGTACAGCTCTGGATGGTGTTGACCTTCTCCATCTGCGGGCGTATGACCCACCTCCGATGATGTAGCCCAGGTAGTGGACCTCCTGCTTCGCCAGGGCACACTTCCTGGGGTTGACCGTGAGCCCTGCTTTGTGGATGCGGTCCAATACCTGTCTGAGGTGGCGGCAATGTTCCTCCCAGGTGCTCCCAGGTTTTTACCACGTTCAGGCATAGAGACCTCATATGTGACATCTCCCACTTTCTTCATGACCTCGTATGGCCCATGCCACTTGGCCAGAAGCTTGCTTTCATCAGTGAGCAGTAGCAACAACACCTTCTGCCCCGGCTCAAAGGTTCTCCCCCTGGCCTTCTGGTCATACCAGATCTTCTGCTTGTGTGCTAGCTCCATGTTCTGATGCGCTAGCTCTGACATCTCCTCCAGCCTCTGTCTCATTTGTAGCACATACGTTGCCACGCTCTGCTGCCCACATCTCCTTCAGCAAGCCCAATGGCCCTCTCACTTGCCGACCATACAGAAGTTCAAATGGCGAGAAACCAGTGGAGGCCTGTGGGACTTCTCTGTATGCAAATAACAGATATGGCAACCGTTCATCCCAATCAGCGGCGGAGCATGGTCTTCAGGGTCCGGTTGAAGCGCTCAACCAAACCATCTGTCTGGGGGTGATAAGGCGTGGTCTTAATGGCTTTAACCCCTAACAGACTATAGACCTGCTTCAGTAGCACTGACATGAAGTTAGTACCCTGATTGGTGACTATCTCCCTTGGTACCCCCACCCGAGTAAACAGCTGCACTAAGCAGCCACCTTCTAGCCTTTGTGTTCTTCAGGGGAAATGCCTCAGGATACCTGGTGGCATAATCACACATGACGAGTATGTACCTATTGCCCCTCTTGCTTCTGTCTAGAGGGCATGGTCTATCAATAATTAGGAGTGGATGTAATGGTGCACGTGGGACTGCCTTGCCTGTGGTGAGCTGACACTCTGGGCATGTGCGAACAAAGTCAGTGATGTCAGTGTAGATATTAGGCCAACTGAAACGGCTCCCTACTCTAGCCAGGGTCTTGTATTTTACCAGATGTCCTGACCATGGGATGGAGTGGGCTGAAGTCATTACTTTGTGTCTCAATGGCTCTGGCACAACCAATGTCTCCTGCTGTCCTTTGACCTGGAACAAAATACCATTCTTCACCACAAACTGTTCATCCGTTAACAAACTGCCTGGTTTACCATAATCAACTGCACGGTTAAACCATGGTTCCAGGGTCTTATCCTGCCTCTGTAACTCAGCAATGTTTGTCGATATTTCCACATCCATGGGCAACTCAAGCTGTGGCCATACCTCTGGCTCTGCCTGTTCAATCACACTATTCAGCTTTTTCCTGCGCTTCTGCTGTCGTGACAGGTGAGGTTTCCCAGGCTCACGGTGTGCCACGTCCAGCTCTGCATCAGCAAAAGGCATCTCTTTCAGTTCTCTCGCACTCTGCGCTCTCGTGACCGCATTACAGTGCTCTACTTTGGGAATGAGGTCCCATAGGATGGGGAGATCATGACCCAACACTACTTTATATGGCAACTTAGCAGCTATGGCTACTGGCATGAAAAATGTTTGGCCGCTGACTGTGAGGAAAACCTCAGCTGTGTGGTAACTCTTTACATCCCCATGAATACAACACACTTTAACTGGTTATGAGCCCATTAGACTGCTCTCCATGGACAAGGCTCTCATGAATTAAGGTCTGTGAACTACCTGTGTCCACTAAGGCATTTGCTGCCTCCCCATTCACCAGCACCTGCACCGGCTGTTCAGTGTTTGGTGAGTGTTGGATGCGTGGTGTGTGTGGTCTAGGTGTATAGCAGACTGTGCTGTTATGAGTGCTCCTAGCCTGACAGTTAGGCTTTGTGTGACCCACTTTCCCACAGTTTGTGCACCTAACCTCCTGTCTATGTCTATCTGGGTACCAGTTAAAGCCAGGTCTCTGATGGTACTGACCACGACTCTCGCCACCCCCATCAGACTTACGCATAGTCCATCTGCTGGTGCTTGGGCCTCTTGTTCCCTGCCGAGTTGCCTGGAACACCTCCGCCAGCCTGGCTGCTTCCTCAGCGGTCTTGGGGTCGTGCTGTCGTATCCACACTGCCATGTCTGGGCTCACTATGTCCATGAACTGCTCCAGGACCATCAGCTCACAAATGTCCTTCAGTCAGTGAGTGCTCCTCAGGCCTAACCCACTTCACAAACAGCTCTTTTAGATGGACATAAAGTTCTTTGGGGGTCTCATCAGGCATGATGACAGCAGAGCGGAATCTCACACGATTAAAATAGATAATCTCCTATTTACACCTCCAACTGTTATCAGCTCCCTTTGAACTGGGCATTTCCATTGTGTGTGTGTGTATGTGTGTGTGTGTGTGTGTTATATCTGCCCTAAGTGTATATATGGGTGTGATGGAGCAGCTGTAACATCACCAACTGGCTGATTGTTTGGCTTTTGAGTTTGATTAAAATACTTTGTTTCAGTTCTGGAGCCAGTGGTACATCAGTGGAACTGTCATGGTGCAAGGTTGCCATCTACTGGTTAGTGTGAAACACTGCTGGTCACTGCTCTGACTTTTTCAACTCTTGTCAGTGGGGACACATGTGCCCAGTAGTCCTGACCACACCACTCCCATTTCATTAAAAAGGGATAGAAGAGACCGCTATTAAAAGTCCTGGTAAATAAGAACCTACTATGAAGATGGACTAGTCCACTATTAAAAGTCCTGACAAAGGCATACTAAACATAACACCCCCAACACTTCCCACCTTTAACTTCCCGTGCTTGTTATAATTTTAGAGGAGTGTGCGCCTGTGTGTATTTCTAGTGGACAGAGAGAGTCCTGGTCCAGCCCCCCCAGTGTCTCCTGCTGTGTCTGAGCTGAGGCTGGTGCTGCTGGGGGGGAGTGCAGCTGGGAAGAGGGCAGCAGGAAACACCATCCTGGGCACACACACACTCACACACACATCCACAGAGACCCAGCACAGTGAGAGCAGACTGGGGGAGGTGGCTGGGAGACGGGTGACCCTGGTGGAAACTCCAGACTGGTTCTGCAGTGGACTCTCTGAGAAGGACGAGACAGGACGTGGGGCTTTGTGTCCGTCTGTCTGCCCCTGGACCTCACGCCTTCCTCCTGGTGATTCCAGTGGAGCCGTCTGAAGGGGAGGAGAGGAGGATGCTGGAGAAAATGGAGGATATTTTTGGGGAGGCCTGTTGGGGACACACTCTGATCCTCTTCACCCATGCTGAGGGGCTGAGAGAGAGGAGTGTGGAGGAGTTGCTCCAGACAGGGAGCCAGGAGCTCCAGCAGCTGGTAGAGAAATGTGGGAACAGGTGTCACCTTCTCAGTGTTAAGGACAGACCTGATGACACTAAGATCACACAGCTGCTAGAGAAGATAGAAGAGATGGTGTCAGGAAACAGAGAGAGATTCTACAGCAGTGACACCTACCAGGAGGCAGAGAGACAGATCAGAGAGATAGAGAGGATGCAGAGAGATAGAGAGATGGGGAAGAGGAAACTGTGGAAGGAGAGAGAGAGAAGAGAGGAACTTGATAAAAATGTTCAGGAGTCTCTGTTGAAGATGGAGGGAGAGATTCAGCAGCATGAAGGAGAAATTAGAGTATTGAATGAGAGAACAACAGAACTGGAGAGAAAGATGAAAGAAGAGAGGGATGAGGAGAAGAAGAGAGAGATGGAGAGAGAGATACAGAGAGAGATTGCACAGAGAGAGGAAATGGGAAGAAAACTGAGCAGAGTGAGAGAAAAAAGAGACAGAGAGAGGAGAGAGATTGAGGAGAGACACAGAGCGGAGATGGAGGAGATGAGAGAGAGCTATGAGAGAGAGGCCAGGGCTGAAGCAGAGAGAAACCTCATGAAGATCATCCTGCCTGGACTAGAGAGACACATCAGCATCACCAAAGAGAAGATGGGGGGAGAGTTCAACAGACAGATAGAGGAGAAGAACAGACAAGTGGAGGAAAAAAGCAGAGAGATTGAAAACATACTTAAGGAACTAAAAGAGAGAGAGAGGACAATAGATGAACTGAAACAGAGAAAAGGTGACGGAGTGAAAAGTATGAAGATAGAGATCCTCAGTCAAGAGCAACGAGAGAGGGACAGAGAGATGGAGCGATTAAGACAGATCGTGGAGGAGAAAGATAGAGAGATTGAGAGAATGAGACTAAAGCAGACACGAGAGGGAAGTGTGACAGAGAGTGAGCGACTCAAACACATCACACAAAAGATGAACAGAGAGATGGACACTCTGAGAAAGGCTGTCAGCAACTTAAATGACACACAGTCGTTGCTGAGAGAGATATCCAAGAGCAATTAAGGACTGTTTAACAAAAATGACCTTCTCCAAAAGCAGATTTGTGTAAAGATTCTGGGATCAGTCTGCTGTATTACCTGTGTTATTACTGCTTTATTACCTGTGTCTACCACAGTCTTTCCAGGTTAGAGTTCTTATAGCTCTGTGGCTCTCCTGTATTTCCTACGGGATAAGAAAGTATTTATGTATGTATGTTTTTATGCATGTATGTATGTATGTATGTGTGTATGTATGTATGTATGTATGTATGTATGTGTGTGTGTATGTATGTATGCATGTATGTATGTATGTATGTGTGTATGTATGTATGCATGTATGTATGTGTGTATGTATGTGTGTATGTATGTATGTATGTATGTATGTATGTATGTATGTATGTATGTGTGTATGTATGTATGTGTGTATGTATCTGCTGTATCTGTCTACAGTATCTCTATGCCTATACTCTCTCTCTCTCTCTCTCTGTATATGTATATAAATACAGACAGTTATACAATGACATGATAAATGTATATGGGAAATGAACCAGTACCAAGACCTGTAATTTTACTTTGTGGGCATGACAAAAAGACAAAAAGTCCGTTTTCTGTGGAATTGCCCAAATGTTTGAAAAACTTTGCGAAATCTATCACTCTCTTTGGCAAACTCATGTGCTAATTTGGGGTAGTTGTTTAGTGTAAATTTTTACATTGTAGTGTAAGTCAACTCTCCTTCATAGAGAAGACATAAAAACAACAGACATAAATATAATGCATTGTTATTTAGGCTATATCACTACAATAAATAAACAACTGAATATATATATATATATATATATATATATATATATATATATATATATATATATATATATATATATATACATATTTTTTATTATTTTTTTTTTTTTAAAGACACAATATAGAACATAAATATTAGTCAGTGGGCACCACACTGCAGGACACACAGTCTGTGTTTGGGCTGTGCAGAGGTAACTGCTATTACTGAGGGTAAGAGCTATTTTACGATGAAAAAAAGTGAAATATGAATAGTCATAATTAATCATAATAATTATAACCCCACCTGTGCCATGTTGGGTGCTGTCTGCCCTTCCTCCTTTGTGTTAAGTCTGGTTTGTGTATTTGCCTGTTCTGGCTTGTCTTGGCCTGCAGGTGGAGCGGTCTTGGTGGGGTGGGTCTGCTTAAATGCAGCTGTGAAGTCTAGAAACAATACTCTACATAGTGTGATGAGATCTGCAGATGTTTAGCTATGCAACGCAAGTCAGAGGAAGATACAGCAGACAGGCACACACATATACAGACACACACATATACACATATATACACACACAGGTCAGGGATAAGTTAAAGAGGGGCAATTGAAACCAAAAACAGATCGAAAAAGAGGGGGAATTGAAACCAAAAACAGACAGAAAAAGAGGGGCAATTGAAACCAAACACACAGAAAAAGCAAAGTTTGGAGATGAAAAAGGTGCAGGGTTAATTTTACGACAAACATGACTGGAATGCAGAGCAGGTAAACCTTCATATCCCAATAGGCCAACGTGCAGCAAGACTTTCAGGACACCTGTAGCCCACGTTAAATGGCACCATAACATTCAATACTTTGTGTTTGCTGTTAATAGAACATAATAAGGCTTAAGAGCTTTTTTACTTATTGTTGTATTTTTAAAAGAAAAGACTGCAGGTCATGCAGCAGGTCGGGTATCATTTGGTGTTTGGGTTGCGGTCGGGTTGGTGGAAAGCCTGGGATGACCTGGGTGGTTTCTAAGCTTACCCACGCATCACTGGCGTGTATATGTCAACAGTGCCGCCATCTTGGTAGGGACAGCTCCATAGCCTGCTAAAGTCCGTTCATACATTCCTGTACAGTAGGTGGTGATATGCACCAAAGAGAAGATTGACTTCCTTTCATTTTGGCTCTAGCAATATGGTGACCATATTGATGTGTTTCATCTCATAGAACCTGACAGACAGTGCGGCTTCAACGTATCTGTTTGTATGATTCTGACTACCTGAAATGTTGCTCACATTATCTGTGCTCTCTGTTTATTGGTCGGTCTCAGCTCAGGCTGATCTAGTACAATGTAAAGTGTGTAAATAATCAGGAAAGCCAGCAGTGTATTTAGTGTCTGGACTTTTTCAGAATATTAGGCTGTTAGCATTTGGAGGTGTAGAGTGTATGAAACATCTGCAGTATGCTTCTTCCTCTCCTGTAACACAGCATTCTGCATTGCAGGTATATATACTGCCCTCTGCTGGCTTTAGGCTGAAGTGCAGATATTAAAACATTTCCCCCCAAACTTTTTTTTTTTTTTTTTTGCAGTGTTGTGTAGGCTCATGAAGGTGAATGCAAAGATAAAAGTATACATCCCATGAGCTGGACACATGAGGACCCACGCAGACAAGGATTTATGCACTTAATTTCAACCTTAGGTTTTCCAAAATATAAACATAGGTCAAGATATTCAACTATAAATGTCATTTATCGTTCTGATGATTTAATAGTGCAACTGATAAAGCGTGAAATGTATCTTCACTCTTCCTTCTCTGTATCTCTCTATCCATCTCTTCTGCATCTTCACTCCTCCATACCTCCCTCCTTCCTCTTCTCTACTTGTTTACTGTGATCCCTCCATCCCTCCCCTCAAAAGCAGCAGTGTGTGTCTATCACTTCCTGGTTCTCCTAGACCAACCACATATATAACAACCAAAATATTCTTCCTGACAGCTGCATAGGCTTACAGACTGACTTACACTCCTTAGAGACCAAGGCTGTCCCACAGCATAAAGGATAAAACCTTGATTGAGGAATAACAGCTGAGACTTTGCCAACCAGAGACCATATTTGTGGATGCTGTCTGTGGCAACAGACAACCATGTTCTCCTACAGATGGAAAGGGAATAGCCTTTGGGTAATTGGGCCAGTGTTTGGGTCACTGGCCTTTGGTGCACAATAAAATATCTACATTTGATTACATGAAGACGCTGCCCATTGTTTCTTTTTTCCCTTGGTAAAGGAGGCTCAGAAAACAGACTTTAATCCCAAAGCTCAGTGCGAGATGAAACATGAGATTTATGGGAGTTAGTTAGTTCTCCATCTGACTCTGTCCTTGTGTGAACTCAGTGTTTTATATCCATGGCAACCTGTATGACACAGATGTTTAGTTTGACCTAGACTGTATAAGCTAGACTTCCTCATGCATGTGTGTGTGTGTGTGTGTGTGTGTGAGAGAGAGAGAGAGAATGAAAAAGGGAGATCTACATGGTACTGCTTCTTCTGAATTGAATGAGTTTTGTTATGCAATGAAATAATAAGATGCAATGAAAAGAGGTATGGTACAAGGATACGGGGGGGTAGGAAGGGACGGGATAAAGAGCATGTAGTGCAGGGCTGTATTGTTAGGGATACAATCAGGAGACCCAAGAGCAGACTGTAGAAAAGTTCTGTATGTTTATTTCAGGCACAGCAAAAATCCCACATAAGAGAACGCTCAGAAGATACAGGGCTGGTTATCAAAGTCCAACAACAAAAAACGTCTTGCACACAAAAATTCCAAACAAGGGGAAGAAACGCTCAGAGGATACAAGATAAGTAAGAATCCAACGGAACTTCAATCAGGCAGAATGGCAGGCGAGGCATGTAGAACTACTAAGGGCCGGCAGAAGCGAAACTCACTCTCGCAAAGCAAGGTATACAGGTACATGTACGGGCAGGACAATCTGACACTGAACACACAGGAGACTGAACTTAAGTAGGGGAAGAGGCACAGAAAATTGGGTCAAACTAAATCAGGGACAGAGGGCAAACAATCAACCAAATAGGCAATCAGGCAGGGTCGGTTTAGTCTATTACTGTTTTTAACCAAATAGACAATCAGGCAGGGTCGGTTTAGTCTATTACTGTTTTTAACCAAATAGACAATCAGGCAGGGTCAGTTTAGTCTATTACTGTTTTTTTTTCCAATCTCTAACAAGCATCAACCTCTACATTTAAAAATGCTAAAAACTTCTCTCTAGACACGCTAACACCAAAACAGACATAATCTGACTCAAAATCAAATAATTCTACCACACACTAGCATGTGTTTTCTGTACCCAGTGAACATGTAGTCAGAGTGAACTTCCTTTCAAAATGCTAACAAGTGATGGCATTTCTGAAACTACATTCATTTTCATGTATTTCAAATCCATGACTTCTTGCGCTACTCCAGATCTCTCTAAAGAGGAGCTCTCCTGTTTACGCTCACACACTCATGGATCCTGTTCTCCTGTTTACACTCACACACTCAGGGATCCTTTTCTCCTGTTTACGCTCACACACTCAAGGATCCTGTTATCCTGTTTACACTCACACACTCAGGGATCCGGTTTCTTCTGTTTACACTCACACACTCAGGGATCCTGTTCTCCTGTTTACACTCACACACTCGGGGATCCGGTTCTCCTGTTTACACTCACACACTCAGGGATCCTGTTCTCCTGTTTACACTCACACACTCAGGGATCCTGTTCTCCTGTTTACACTCACACACTCGGGGATCCTGTTCTCCTGTTTACACTTACACACTCAGGGATCCGGTTCTCCTGTTTACACTCACACACTCGGGGATCCTGTTCTCCTGTTTACACTCACACACTCAGGGATCCGGTTCTCCTGTTTACACTCACACACTCAGGGATCCTTTTTTCCTGTTTACACTCACACACTCATGGATCCTGTTCTCCTGTTTACACTCACACACTCAGGGATCCTGTTCACCTGTTTACATTCATACATTCATGGATCCTGTTCTCCTGTTTACACTCACACACTCATGGATCCTGTTCTCCTGTTTCTGCTCACACACTCAGGGATCCTGTTCTCCTGTTTACACTCACACACTCAGGGATCCTGTTCTCCTGTTTACGCTCACACACTCAGGGATCCTGTTCTCCTGTTTACACTCACACACTCAGGGATCCTGTTCTCCTGTTTATGCTCACACACTCAAGGATCCTGTTATCCTAGTGTGTGTGGATAAGACAGCTTGGAAAGAATGAACAGCCTGTCTGTGCTTTAGAAACAAGAACTCTGCTTTCATTGCTAAAGTAAGAGCTACTGTACTTTGTGAAAAAGAGCGGGCTCAATTCTATGTTAAACAATCTACAAAAGCTCCTCTGGGTATGTAAACAGACCACTTTACAAAAACAAAATAATAATAATAATAATAATAAGAATATAGTCTTCCATAGGCAACACATTACTGGAGAGGAAAAAGATGCATCAGATGCAATGCAGCAATAGTTGTATTTTCTTCAACATCAGTTGGCCTTTCCAATGGTAGCATAAGAAAGAGAAAAATGATTATATTCAAATTTTAAAAATATATGCATGGACATGTGCATGGAAAAACAAAATCTGCAACATGAAAGAAGGTCAGGTTCAAATGTATTGTTAAATTTTCTTGACATCATAGTCATGTATTTACAGAGGTAAATTTGGATATCTCGTTTTATGACACTATAAGTTTGAAAATTGTGTCCATGAATAAGATTTTTCTGGAGAGATCTACTTCAGCAGCACTGTGACAGAGGACTGTCACTACAGTTAAGTGTGCACTCTGACTGCCATACCAATGAGCTCTCTGGCGTGGTGGGGTATTTGGGGTAGTTAAGTGTGCACTCTGACTGCCACACCAATGAGCTCTCTGGCGTGGTGGGGTATTTGGGGTAGTTAAGTGTGCACTCTGACTGCCATACCAATGAGCTCTCTGGTGGGGTAGTGGCTCTCTTCCTTTGCTCTATCTGATGTCAGCAGCACCATGGCTGCTGTTAGGCCATTGGAGGCGTGCCCAATGTTTGAGCCTCCTGAGGGACCTCCAGGGGGACCCCTGTGTGAGGGACCCCAGAGATGGGTGGAGCAGCATGGGGCACCCTGAGGTGGGAAAAGTACAGGGATGCCAGTGTGGCACACACTCAGCACGGCTGAGGGATGCAGTATGGCAAAGGGGAGGGCACTGTGCCAGTGTACCATCACTGTGGTTGAGTATGCACTCTGATTGCCAATGGCTCTTGGCATTGCAGTCAAGTTGCAGGTTTGGCATCCAGGAGACCTGGGTTTGGGGCTGGGTGGGCGGAGTGATCTCTCCCTTCGCTACAAACACACACATGAACCAAATTTACCAGTTTTACATGACAGGAGCATTGAAAAATGTGTGGTTTGTTCATATTAAGCAAAATACTATTTGTCAAAATGGCAGAAATTAATATTTTATATTATAGACCTCGTCTGTCCTTCCAGACTTGAAGGTTAAAAGAACACTTTAGATGAGAGTACACATATTCACCATCAATTAGCAGCCTATTACCATGCATATTAATCACATACTAGCCATTTGTTAGTCACTACAAATGGACCAATTTTGAATTTTGATTTTCCCACTCAACCCTTCAGAATTGGCTGATTCTCAGATATTATGTGCCCACACACCTCAAAGGAAGGCATGCAAAATTATACCTCAGTATCTCAAGTATTTCTATGAAAAAGTAGAATTATAAGTTGGCAAAAATGCTCACGGGCCCTTTTTTTTGGAAGAGGGTGTGGGTGCATTCTAATTCTAAATTTTCATATATATAAGTATACATATGCATATAACACATAATTAATGACATGCTGCTTGATACTTAAACATACAATTGTACATATCTTGAAATAAAAAAATTTTTTCAAAATATTCATTCACAAAATTTTCATGGCAATATCATTCAGTTGCATTTTCTGGCCTGTTCACTTCTAACGTGTCGCCTATGGGCTGCTATGTTAATCAAAATTCAGTTTTTTCAGTCACTTTTCAAAATCAGCACCCTAGTAACGGTCAAATAGACAATTTCCTGACTTTTCCTCACATTTGCTGCCAGATTTCTATTTATTTTTTGCCTCTGGAGCACATTAAAGGAGATATCCAGTGTAAATCAATCCATATGCTTGCTTATCCAGGTCATCAATCACGGTCAGTGGGTAAAAGAATGCAAAAATCTGACACAACATAGACCAAATAATGAAGTTGCAGCTGAAGTTAGCTAAATTGGGCATAGTGAAAATGTAACTGATGTAATTAATGACTGGGCCTAAGATAATGGTTGATAAGGGCTTAAAGTTCAGGCTGGGGTAAAATAATAATAAAAATAAAAAAAACTATGTGTGTCTTATGCAGGTCCTGCTGACAGCGCCGCGTGGACTTTGAGCACAGCCAGCCGTAACGCATGTCTTTCCTATCACAGTGTCTCTAAACTAGGAAGAGTCATGTCACTAGTTTTGCTGTGGAAGTGCTGTCAACAATAAGGTTAATCTTCCTATTAAGGTGTCTGGATTAGAATTAGGCTCCCTACATATATTGTCAAGAAGACAATTCTTTGACATTGGGCATATTGGCTTCAAAGGTTTTATATAGGTTATCTGTTCCAACAAAAAACAGCAAATCAGTATTAGCAAAACACTTATGCATTTGCATATTCATTTAGTCACTATAGAAAAGTCGATTGGGATTACATGTAGAAATACAGGCCTGCCTGTAATACAAAGCCTACTGAAAATAAAAGCTGATGTTTGGTGCAGCTGAAGGAAATAAAGGCCCCGTCCATTACTTAAGGAATTACAGTAAGTTATTATGCCCCATTCAGTTAGTGTTAGCTGTCCATTACTTAAGGAATTACAGTAAGTTATTATGCCCCATTCAGTTAGTGTTAGCTGTCCATTACTTAAGGAATTACAGTAAGTTATTATGCCCCATTCAGTTAGTGTTAGCTGTCCATTACTTAAGGAATTACAGTAAGTTATTATGCCCCATCCAGTTAGTGTTAGCTGTCGCTTCACTATTCAGTCTATATTTTATTAAAATATTCAAATTCTTGTCCCTACCAACAGCATTCAGTGACCTGGGACAGCAGGGCTATAGATTAATTCACGCTGGGTTTCACAAAGACAGAGAAATGACAATTTATTCATAAATAACAACTCTTTTCCCAGAAAATATATTTAACCTAGCTGAATGGTTCTTAAAGACAGTAACTGTTCCTTTTGAATTGTGCAGTAATATAGAAAATATGTGGTCAATGTAGCATTGCATTGGATTTATGGTGGCATCAAACATGATTCAGCCAATCATAATCAAGGCTGAAACTATCCAGTTTATAAACCTGGAATTCTGTGAATGCACCGATTGAAAAAAAAGAAAAACAATGCCATGCAACAGCAAACATCTGTCTCTGTTTCAGGAAGACAAAATGGCAGCTGGGGGCACAAACAAAGGTAAAAGAAAACATACCAAGGTGTGTGTGTGTGTGTGTGCGTGTGTGTGTAATATTTAAGTTTGTGTTCATGTAACAAGTCTTCACTCCCCTACAGATTTCAAACTGGTCCCACCCGATCAGATTCTGGATTTTGATGATGGTGATGATGTCACACTGCCCTGCCATCTCTCTCCTGAAACCAGTGCTGTTGCCATGGAGATTAGGTGGTTTAAATGGACAGAGTGTGTCTACCTGTATAAGAATGGTCATGTGACAGAGGGGAGGGGCTATGAGGGCAGAGTGAGTGTGGACCCCAGGAGCTGCAGAGAGGAGGCGTGTCTCTCAGACTGAGTGGGTTCAGAGGAGCACAGGACAGAGGAGTGTACACATGTCAGGTCATCAATGGAGGACACATGGAGGAGAAAAAAGTCGGGTTGAGGAACAGAAGTGAGTCTGTCTGATTCTCTGACTGTAAAGAGATCAGTGCTGCAATCCATGTCACTGTACTCTCTCTCCCTCACACACACACACACACACACACACACACACACACAGGACTTAGACTAGTTTTCTGACCTTTCTCTCCTTCATTAGAGTAATATGTCTTGCCACACACACACGCACACATACACACACATACACTCACACACTCTGTGTGACACACGTTCACATTTACTGTAAATGGAGGACTGAGAGTAAATATATTACTAGCGTACTGTCCTCTCCTTATGTTTATTCTGTGTTGTGTTGGACTGAATGATCTGCTTTTGTAGTTTCATTAGTAATGTATATGAGAAGAAAGAAAACAGCTACAGCTACACGTGTCATCCTGTAATGTGTCTCCATCCTTCCTTATTAATGATCACATCTCTGCTTTTGGTTTCTTTAGAGAGGGAACATAAGTCAGGACAGTTGGACACACAAACAGAATGTATTGTCAATATTCATAATGTATGTCCTCATGTAATGTGTGTGTTTGTCTCCATTGGTCCTCATTAATGATCTCATCTCTGCTTCTGGTTTCTCTAGAGTGGATGGCTGGTAAGTACCAGAGAGGAGTTGGTGTGTTTGGGTTTCTTTAGGAGGGAGGGGGTCATCATGGTCATCAGGCCTGGGAAGATGATGTGTTACTGACAGTCTGCAGGGAAGTCACACACATTCATCATGGAACACACACACAAACACACACGTTTGTGTCTATACATATGTTTGCACGTTGTTTGTGTATGTAGATGTGTGTGTGTGTGTGCGTGTGTGTGTGTGTTTGTATATATACAACACACACACATCTACATACACGCACACACACATTGTATGTACTTGTGTTCAGATGTGTTCATCTCTCTATTCTGCTATTACAGTGAGGTGGGACCACACTGCTGAAGAGAAGAAGGAAATGGAGGAATCTGTCCAGTCTCTCCCAGGTGAGTGGAAGAGATGATTGGTGGAGATCTGATGAGTGATGAGTGATAAGGAGAGATGATTGGTGGAGATCTGTTGAGTGATGAGTAGAGATGATTGCTTGAGGTTTAATGCCTTTTATTTCACAGTTAGGTCCGATCAAACTATTTAGCAATTTCTGATTGGACAAGCTGCATTCTAAGTGTCTGTCTTTGTTGCCAATACTGTATGTTTTGTTTTCTTCCAGTTTGGTTTTGTCCATTGATTTTGTGTTTCTGATTCTTTGGACATATGCAAGGATATATGTAACTTATCTCTACCATACTACATTTGTAGCTTTGTAGCACCTATCCCACATGACCATTTCAGGGCCCAAAGTTAGGGGCCCATTTCATTTGTTCTAACTTTGGTCATGACCCTGAGTGACTGCAAAAGAGTTAAGTTCACTGTACCAGTTCTAAGTTGTCTACAGACTGGTGGACAATTACACAAAATTAAAAAAAATAGTTTATAGCCAGTGCTGTTTTCCCAGGGGGCTCATAAATATTGAGGCCTTTAGAAAACAAACCCATGTTCGCGGCATCAGGATTTCACAGGTATGGTAGACGGCAAGCTTCTGTTAGTTTGCAGACACTGTTTAATACTTGGACTGTTTGCATACAAAAGCCTGTGCTTCAATCTCACATAGTTTGGGTTATAGTATGTTTAGAGTCTGAAGTTGCCAAAAATGTGCAAAATGCTAACAGGCACTTTTTTGGAAGAGGGGGTGGGTGCATTCTAAGGCATATCTTTCATAGAAATCCTTGAGAGACTGAGGTATAATTTTGCACACCTTCCTTTGAGATATGTGGGTACATACTATTTGAGAATCAGCCAACCCTGAAGGGCTTGAGTGGGAGTCATTGGTCCATTTGACACATAATGACCCACCAGCATGAAACAGCCCCAGGCAGTTCATCGCAAACAAACACTGGAGCAGCTCAGTCTTAGCAGTGATCCCTGTGAAGCATAAGCAACAGTCCAAAGCTTTCATGAGGAAACATAACAGAGGCACAGCGAGAAACCAGACACGCATAAGAAAGTTCGTACTCACAGCAGCTCATGTTGGCCAGAGGGGAGACAGGGAACTCCTTAAGTAACCAGTGACAACCCAAACAATCAAACTCCAGTTGAACTGGGTGCAGAAGGAATATGACAGCAACCTGCTTTAGGGGCGGTTTCGGCCTTTAGAGATCCAGTGTTTACTGACGGAAGTGACAGAAATGACCGACGTGAGTGAACCGCGCTCAATCACAGCAAGAGACCAGCGTTTTTTGTTTTGTTTTTTTTATAAAATAAAGGTGGAAAATGTGAAACAAGAACCAGAGAAGAAGTAGAAAGGGCTGAATTAAAGCACACAATAATACAGGTGAAGATGGAGGACATAACAGAACAACTAGTGGATAACAAGAGAGAGATGGCAAAGACTAGAGAGGAAGAATGAGATGTAAATGACCAGAATGTATTTCTTTCAGACAGAAGGTTTGATGTCTGCTATACTTTATCAAATGCTTCCAGCACAAAACCCAAATTCAAGAATCATGCATGCACTGCTGCACTTTTCCCAAATTAAAATATTGATCAATATTTATCTCTGAACAAAATTCTGGCCGCATGATGGATAACCAAATAAATGTGTCAGCAGAAAAGGAAATAGAACAACCACAGAAGAAAGACGTAGAAATGGAGGAAATGATAGAGAAACTGAAACAGCAACTAGAGGAGAAGGACAGAGAGATGGAGAATATTAAGCAAACCTGTAAAAGACAACTGGAGTCACAGGACAGGGAACTGCAGGACCTGAGAACCCAACAGCAGGAGAGGACCAAACCAAGAAGAAGGCAGAGTGCTGAACTTGAGCCTCCATTCAGTAGGTTTTTATATTCATACATTTGGACAACTCTGTGTTAACTGCACTGTTAAGTGTTGCTCTAGAGTGTAGGATGACTGAATACTGGCTTTACTACTAATTTCCAATTACTTAATTGTTTGATGTGTGTGTGTGTGTGTGTGTGTGTGTGTGTGTGTGTGTGTGTGTGTGTGTGTGTGTGTGTGTAATCACAGTGGGCAGAGAGAGTCCTGGTCCAGCCCCCCCAGTGTCTCCTGCTGTGCTTGAGCTGAGGCTGGTGCTGCTGGGGGGGAGTGCAGCTGGGAAGAGGGCAGCAGGAAACACCATCCTGGGCACACACACACTCACACACACATCCACAGAGACCCAGCACAGTGAGAGCAGACAGGGGGAGGTGGCTGGGAGACGGGTGACCCTGGTGGAAACTCCAGACTGGTTCTGCAGTGGACTCTCTGAGAAGGACATGAGACAGGACGTGGGGCTTTGTGTCCGTCTGTCTGCCCCTGGACCTCACGCCTTCCTCCTGGTGATTCCAGTGGAGCCGTCTGAAGGGGAGGAGAGGAGGATGCTGGAGAAAATGGAGGATATTTTTGGGGAGGGCTGTTGGGGACACACACTGATCCTCTTCACCCATGCTGAGGGGCTGAGAGAGAGGAGTGTGGAGGAGTTGCTCCAGACAGGGAGCCAGGAGCTCCAGCAGCTGGTAGAGAAATGTGGGAACAGGTGTCACCTTCTCAGTGTTAAGGACAGACCTGATGACACTAAGATCACACAGCTGCTAGAGAAGATAGAAGAGATGGGGTCAGGAAACAGAGAGAGATTCTACAGCAGTGACACCTACCAGGAGGCAGAGAGACATCGTCAAAGGATACAGAGAAAGTTAGAGGAGGAATGGAGAGAGAGGATGGAAAGGAAGGAGAAGAATGAGAAAGAGATGAAAAGTAAACAAGAGAAGGAACTGGAAAATGCTGTACGTAAAATGAAGCGAGAAATTCAAGAAAGAGATGATAAGATCTCTGCTCTAGAAAAGAGAATAGCAGATCTGGAAAGAAAACTGGACATTGAAAAGAATGAGGAGAGGAGGAAAGAGCTGAAGAGACAGCTGGAGGAAGAGAGGAATAAAAGGAAAGAGACAGAGATAGAGAGAGATGGACTGAGAGAAGAGTTTGAGAAAGAGAAAAGAGAGATGGAGGAGAGACACAGAGAGGAGATGGAGAAAATGAGAGAGAGCTATGAGAGAGAGGCCAGGGCTGAAGCAGAGAGAAACCTCATGAAGATCATCCTGCCTGGACTAGACTCACACATCAGCATTTCAGAATTCAACAGGCAGACAGAAAAGAAGAACAGGGAGGTGGAGGAGCAACGCAGAAAGATTGAGAACATTCTTCAAAAACTAGAAGAGAAAGAGAGGACCATTACTGACCTGAGACAGGGTAAAGGTGATGGAGAGAAGAGAATTGGGGTAGGGATGCCTCAAGAGAAGGACAGAGAGATAAAGGAATTGAAACACATACAGAAGGAGAAAGAGAGAGAGATTGAAAAAATGCAAGAGAGAGTTTATGACTTAGAGTTAGAGATGGAGAGGATGAAATTGAAACATGAACGAGAACTGGAACTGGTTAAGAGTGCTGGGAAATAATTTTGAATTCATAGGAAACTGTGGCATGAGGATTTCTGTCCAGGCAATGTTCTTCCAGTGCAACATGCAGTACAGTGAATTTGGTGTTTCCAAAAAGGTTCCCTGTCATTGCCCATCTTGAAGGGTGAGGAATGTTCAAGCCCCACCTGCAAAATGAGAAATCCATTAAATTTTCACACTGAAACCACTCCCAGGCTGACCTGATTTTATAACGATTTATTTATTTTTTTATGTAGCGGCGGTGGTAGCGTAGTGGTTAAGGAACCTGGCTAGCGTGCAAGTAGCCTGAAAAAGATGTGGGTTCGAATCCCAGCTGCCACCGTTGTGCCCTTGAGCAAGGCACTTAACCCTAAGGTGCTCTAGGGGAGACTGGCCCCGAATAATTGATAGTTGACAAAAGTTGTAAGTCGCTTTGGATAAAAGCGTCTGCTAAATGCCTAAATGTTATGTAGGCCTTTTAATGTCATTACTATGCAAATTTCCTCCGTTTCGCTCCTCCTGTCATGACCCACACACACTTTGATAACCAAGGCACTAAGAGACTGAAGGGTGCAGTGGTGGGACTGAAGTCATAATCTCTTGATGTTTTATATTTCCAAAATTCAGAAAGCACATTTAATGACTGGAGACAAATAAGAACTGCTTCTGGACATTTTATATATTTGTTTTGTCTGCTTATGTCTGATTTAATTAGGGTGTAACTGGTACTGACAGTGTAGACCTATTGGCAATATGTACTGATGTACTGATTCATGGTTTACTGTAATATATATTACTGCTAAATGACAAGTCCACATTCAGCTGCCATGTCATACCATTGCACACCAGTCAATTTAATCATCTAGTGAGCTGGATTTTGAATAAATATACACAGATGGCAGATTCCTTTGCTGTCATTGACACATACTGAAAGTCAGTCTCACTACCTGAAATGACACTCTTTATTACAAAATTTATTACAAAATAAAGTGTCATAAAGTGAAAGTCGGCAGTGTATTCAGTGTCCTCTCTTCACCAGAACATAATGTGTTGTAGCTGGATTTGTGTTTTTGCTATGTATGGTTTGATGGACATCCTTCGTGGCACTCGATGCCCACAGGCATTATGCAGGTAGTGCAGGAAGTGTAGGTGGCTTTTAATAAAGACGTGTACAGAGTTCAGGAAGTGAGAGTACAGAGAGTGAGGAAGGAGCTCAGCCTAATGAAAGTGAGTGCAAAGACTGAACGAGAAGCAGTCCTGAGCTGTATCAGCTTTCTTATAATGGACAAAAGGTTGGAAGTAAAGTAAATAGCCATCCATATACATGCCATGACTTGCATGAAAGAGAAACCACACAGACAAGGACTTCTACACTCAGTTTTAACATTTGGTGTCCCAAAATAAAGAAAAGATAGGCCAAGATATTCTTTCAGTAAATCATATTTTCTGTCATTCAAAAGAATGACTGTAGTTCTCCTTCAGACATCCGCCCTCCTCCCTCCCTCCATCCCTCCTCCATCCCTCCTCCATACAGCAGCAGTGTGTGGCTATCACTTCCTGATCCTCCAGGACCAATCACATACTGTAAGCATTCAAACATTCTTCCTGACCCATTTCAATCAGCTGTACAGGGGTTTCTTAGAGACCTGTAACAATCTATGCATAGAGCCACAGTCCCGCATCATAAAGAATAAAGCCTTAGATTAGATAGTAACAGATGAGATCTTGCCATACGGATACTGTCTGTTGGAACTGCAGATCAACTTTTGCTTTACTGCCATCTAGTAGCAGAGTAGAGTGAAAGTGAAAGTTTCCCAAACAGAAACTCTGCGAGGGACTGAAGTGAATTACTTACACACACACACACACACACACACACACACACGTCTGTGTGTTTTTCTGTGTTTGCAAATATACAACACACACACACACACATTCTGTTTTTCCTCTGTTTGTGCTCCCTGAATAAAGAGAACCAAAACATTCTCCTACAGACAGGAAAGAGCTACAGTAGGTCACTGGGTCTCTGGCTCCTGGTGTAGGTTACAGTAAAACACAGCTACATTTGATTAGATGTTAGATTAGATGCAGCCCATTGTTTCTTTTTTTCCTTCTTGTCAAAGGAGGCTCAGTAAACAGACTTTAATCCCAAAGCTCAGTGAGAGATGAAACATGAGATTTATGGGAGTTAGTTAGTTATCATCTGGCTCTGCCCTTGTGTGAACTCAGTGTTTTATATCCATGGCAACCTTTATGACAGTCAAAAATCATAAACTGGACTTTTCAATCTTGCCTACATCTTGAGAAGCCACACTGAACAGTAAAGAGAAAAAACATTAGAATATCAAATTGATAATTAGGCCTACCCATAATCCTTGGGGGCAACTCACCAACATCTCTGTCATGGAAATGTGACTCCAACAGACCAATAAAACAATTACACCGTGACATTAATCTTGTTTATTTAATTTCCTCAGTCTTTGAGAATTAAGAAAAAATGTCTTTGAATGAGTGAACATGACAGTTCTTAGAACTGATTGTTGTTACTGGAAAATACATTGAAGAGTGATGCTAAACATGAAGGATATCTTCCACATGTAATCACCAATCATCATCATGGATTTTTAGAAGATTACCTAGGTAAACCTACTGAAAAAATACCCTGCATAATGTTACCTAATTGTATTGAAGTATTGTACATTTTTGGTAGTTGCTGTGATATCTAACAGGTAGCCAAAACATTTTTTTTATAGTGTGGCAGTCATACAAGTGTTACTGGAGTTTCTTTTTCAGAGTAATATTTGGTCAACAACTTCCAAAGACAAAAGGTAAAAGACAGAGCCAGACATAGCAAGTCTGACAAACATGCAGAGTAGGGCTTGATTTGCAAGAGGAGAAGGAGCTATGCTCCTGGACCTTTACATTTAGCTCTATATGAGCCTCAGAACTACCCCACCTCCAGTTAGCAGTTTGATGTCATATGAGCCTCAGAACTACCCCACCTCCAGTTAGCAGATTTATTTCATATGAGCCTCAGAGCTACCCCACCTCCAGTTAGCAGATTTATTTCATATGAGTCTCAGAGCTACCCCACCTCCAGTTGGCAGATTGATTTCATGAGTCTCAGAGCTACCCCACCTCCAGTTGGCAGATTGATTTCATATGAGCCTCAGAGCTACCCCACCTGTAGTTAGCAGATTGATGTCATATGAGCCTCAGAGCTACCCCACCTCCAGTTGGCAGTTTGATGTCATATGAGCCTCAGAGCTACCCCACCTGTAGTTAGCAGTTTGATGTCATATGAGCCTCAGAGCTACCCCACCTCCAGTTGGCAGTTTGATGTCATATGAGCCTCAGAGCTACCCCACATCTAGTTAGCAGTTTGATTTGATGTGATTTACCAGTAGTGATAATCTAATGTCCCCTATATCAGTGTGTTGATTTTATTCATTATTTTTTGAGCACGCTTCAAATGTGGGGCATACGTCACCTGTCAGATGACACTCTATGCTACGTTTGGGGCATTCATCCAGGCAAAGTTCAATTTTATTTTCTGTAGGTCAAAGTCCAAAGTTTATACTTTCCTATTTTCTTGGGCATATATCAAGATTGTTTTATTAAAAAATCCCTTTGTGGCATATGAAATGGAATAGGGAACTCTCAGGTTTAGGCTAGTACTTAAGTGCCTTCATTGAAGTAGAGTATTGGTATACTGCAAGCAAAGATAGACCATCAAATGATGATTTACTTCATATGTTAAAGTAACAAAGGACAACATACAACTCAATTATGAGAACACTTTTCTAATTTTCTAATGTCACAAGTAACTTACTAGGATTAATTTGGTTTAGATAAGTCTAAGTGTCACTGGCAGCTGAAGTCAGATGTGAGGTGGGAACCATAGGAATGGGAAGTATTTGAGTGACGGACTAACCGGCACTCACAGGTGTAAACAACCCAGCTGAAGCTCATTTACTGATTACTAATTGCACCAGGTCAGGGGTTCTTGGTAAGGGACTGATCCCATCTCAGATCTTATGTAAGGGAAGTGGAAAGGTGGTGGTGTGCCCTGGCTTGGTTGTGTTCTTTGTGTGTTGCAGAGTGTGGTGACCTGTTGCAAACCAGTTAAATTACTTCAGTTTTTTCCAGTCGCTAACAAGCTTTTGTCGGATCATCAGCCTCAACACTCTAAATACAATTTGCACACCATCGGTCTGTTCTGGCCATATGGTTGACACATTTCTTCCCCTTTTCACACTATATGCAGTCAATGAATGCATTTCTATACTGCTTACATTTCCTTTACATACAGGATCACCCCAACACTGAAATTACATATCTCTTATGTCTTATCTGGAAATCTAATGTCCAAAACCTTAAATACAGTACAAAACCCTTAGCTTGGCAGTAACAGCAGCACAATGGCTACATAGATGATAAATCTTGGATGGACACTGAACAGATAATTGTAAAAAAATGAGAAAAACCATCTCCAATTTCAATTGTAATTGGATAGATTTGCAGGCCTTGACAACCTACTGATGTTTTGTTGTATTTGGAGTTTTGAAAAAAGGTGATTACAGTTTGGGTAAAAGCATGTTAGCAGCTGGAAATAACTGTTCATCTGCAACCAGTCGTGAAGAATTTCTATGGCGCATCCATTATGTAATCTGAAATAGCTGACTAATTTTAAAAACTGCCCACATCACCGTAGTTCACATATTAGATGTTCCCTCTTACATGTTTCCATTTGTTACACAATTGTTTATTTTGCATCCCTTGTCTACTGTTTGTAGTGTATTATAAACACGACATGGTTGATGTATTATCATGTGGACCAACCTATGCAGGCTACACCTTCCATTCCCTTTTCTTGGTCTATACCTGTAAGAAGGGACAAGATTGCAAGGTTGACTAGATGTTGAAGTTAATTATTAAGTAGCCTAAAAGATACAAAGACCATAAATCTCAATCAGCTTGACCTTTCCTCTTAGATCAGAGTCTTATCTTCAGTCAGTCATCTTGTGATCTGACTTGATCGGTTTGGTTCTGTGGAATGAAATGCACTTCAGTGTTTGATTCTAAATTGAACTGATTCTAGCACTAAGAACCAGTGCAGACTGAAAGGTCAGGACTAATCCAGAGACTTCAGAGCACCCAGGACTGCAGCACCACTGAGAGAAGAAGTGAAGTCAGTAGATTTGCCATTTAACACCAGGGACTGGGAGACAAAATGGCCTCCAGATCTCTCTAAAGAGGAGTTCTCCTCTTTCTGCTCACACACTCAGGGATCCTGTTCTCCCAGCGTGTTTGACTAAGACAGTTAGTAAAGGATAAACGGCCTGTTTCAGAAACAGAGGGAAAACAAATCTGCTCACACTGCTAACTGTAAGGTAAGACTTACTTTCTGAGAAATGGAAAGTAGCATTTGGTAGGAATATTGTGCACAATTTACCAGTTAGGAGACATAACATTGGCTTTTGTACTGTTGGCTTAAATCCTCTCATGCCACTTGTAGGCAGATTTAAAGTGAGAGTAATGTGTGTTATGATGGGCATAAGTAGACTATGAGAGAACAGGTTAGGTTGGGTTTGAACTATGGTTTGCACTAAAGATGTCTTAATGACCTTATTACAGCGACCACTTGCTGACCCATTACATTAGTTAAAGAAGTCGGCCTGAAGAATGCCAAAAGTGCAGGGACAAATATTATAACTGAGATGAGCTATATTATCAAACGCTGATTATAGAGGGCACAGCAGCAGCATCTCTTGTCCAAATATGTGTCCGAATATCCAAAAAACAATCATCAAAACATCATTGTTGATCACAGTACGATGCACTTCAATTATTTAAGGCATTTAAACCTAAAGATCTGGATTATGAGTCTACTTCATAAATCCACTGAGATTGCAGAGACTATTAACCTGTACTAACCTATTAAAGTGCATGTTGAGACTATTAACCTGTACTAACCTATTAAAGCTCATGTTGAGACTATTAACCTGTACTAACCTATTAAAGCGCATGTTGAGACTATTAACCTGTACTAACCTATTAAAGCGCATGTTGGCAAAACAATCAATATTGTTAAAGTTGGCACGGTAATTTAATGGTAAACATAATCTTAAATTGCTGTAAACATTTAACACACACACATCTTTACACTAAACTAATTATTTTGTTCATTCTAATGATTAGTGAGGGGATTCAAACATCTTTCAATGTAAAAAAAAAAAAAAAAAAAAAAACTCTGGGAGTGAGGTCTCTGTTCACGTGTAGTGTAGGCTGCAGCTCAGTTGTTCACTGTGTTTTTTGCTCTTTAGTCCAGGGGCACCTCGTCCATTGAGGGCCCCACCTAAAATTTTGAGAAATTCAACTCTTTCAGCATATTTATTATGAGAAAAAGGCCTACCAAACAACTGGAGACAAATCGGTCTGCTTGCACTAGTCGCGTCATTTCTGTTAAGGTGACGCTTGCTATTTGTGAGTGAGGGAGAAAGCCCTCCACGATCTTTGAGCGCCGGCCCTATTACAGTCTATGTGAGCCATTATATGTTTTTGCAATCTTTTGACCCAGGAAGGAATTTTATTGGTGGGTTAATCTTTGTGATTTTGGGCGCAGAGTTTTGTGCCTGAACCAATGGCATCTTTTCCATTCTGTGAATTCTGTAGCCTACCCATGTGCGTCCAAGAAACAAAGCGTATGTGTTACTTAGCAAAGGCTCCAGTCAGATCACTGTAAGGTGATCAAGATGGGGTAAAAGCAGGAAGGGTTGAGGGGAAGTGATGAAGCAGGCCTGCGTCAGGAATGAATGGATCATCACTGGTAAAAGTGTAGTAATAGATATCAAAGTGGCTGCTTAAGATGTTGCTGATCTGCACTGCAATTATAACAGATAACATTCAAATAAAGCTTGGAGTTCTTTGGCGTTACTCCCCAACACTCGTGCTATGTTGCTAAAATAGCCAAATAATCTAAGATAATGCAAGTAGCCCAGTCGTTATGTCAGGCAGTTAGACAGTAAAGGGGTTTAATCTCCAGATTGAACAGGTAAACCTATGGTGAAGTTAACTGGCCATACAGGGAAATGTGCATAGCTGGAGCTATAATGTGCTAAGTGACAAAACGACACAAGTTCAGTTATCTAAACCACTCGGTAGCAATATCAGCAAAGCTGTGTTAAATCTGTGGATTTCAGATTTGATTTTGCCCAAGTGGACCTTCCATTTTTTTTCTGATGAGCCACCACTGTGTTTTGCATGTTTCCCCAGCAAGCAAGCCTGCATAGGCCCCTTTCGGGCTCACTTTGGGCCGGCGTGGGGCCAGTGAGATTTTTCTCATTGGAAAAGTACAGGCAGGCAGCACTGGCCCTGAATTGGCTGCCCTCATTTAGCTCTCAAGAGTGTGGCCACTCTATGGGCTTTGCAGGGTTAGCTGCAAGTGTGGTTCTGCCCACAGAGACCCTGTTGTAAGCCCAAAGCATGGGCCAACACTGCCAGAAAAAAAACCTGCATGCGACCTGTGAGGGCGCATTTGCTGGGTCAGCAAGAGTGTTACTGATGTAATCATGTAGGTGTTAAGTGTTATAGTGCCCCCCCATGTTTGTGGTTTGTTTGTGTTTGTTCTCTAAGTACATTGTTTTCATTTTGGGTAAAAGTAATCAGTAAACAAAAACAGGTGTCCACGGGAAATAAGAGATGTATGCCAGTGTGTGTGTTTGTGTGTGTTGAAGACAAGGACCTGGGCAGTTACAGTAGCCTTGTGATTTTAAGAAAATGGTCTCAAGTCTTCAAGGAGTCCTGTTTACGGATAAGACATCATCTCCTTCTGTCCAGTCCGCAGGTTATTTAACAGCCTGTTTGGTGTGGAGTTGAGACATTAACCCCGGAGGTAAGACCTCTGTGCTGAACATGAGTCTCAGTAGCTTATATGCGCACTCCATAGACCAGAGGCCCTCAAACGTTTCCTGTCATTCCCCACTTTATTTTCACATTTAAAATAATGTTTCTGTAAGCGGTTCAATTTTATGATTAGACTGAAAAAGAGTTTTACGATGATGTAAGGATTATTATACTAAAAGAGTTAGAAGAAGATAAAGCCATAGTGCCCTGGCCTAGAAATCTAGACACACCTTAGCGGTAGCAAATAGTTTTGCTCAGCCGGTACATCTAACCACATAGGGCCTCAGTAGGTCGTCTTTCAAGGTTGCTCCGGGCCAGTATCATCGCTCTGTCCTTATAGAACAGGGCTACGCAAATATAAGTATTGTACACACACACACCCACATACACACACACACACACATACACATAGACATACACACAAAAAAAACTGAATTACATAAAATGTTTTAGGCCATGTACACACGTAGGTGGGTATTTTTACAAACACACATTTGCTGTCCTCCGTTTTCTAAAAACTCTTGGGTCCACACACGACTGTTTTAAATATAGCTGTAAGCATACCAGACCAGTAGTTGGCAGTGGTTGCCAAAACGTAAGACAAAATCTGTCCAATCAGAGAGCTCCTATGAGACAGAGAGTTATTTGGTGTAAAATAGCTGATTCCCACGCACTCTTTCTCCTTTGCTCCTCCACAAGAAGCAGTAGTTAAAAATTATTTTGCTTGTTTATTTTTTGCTAATTTTAGCTCCATGAAGAATTGACTAAATTTGTCTTGACCAAGCCCCTTTTTCCACAGGAAACTCATTTTCTGTGAGTACCCTTTTCCTCAGCCTGTACCACCAGACCAACCAACAGCATCATCACAGTTTTTTAGTTTGTGTAGGATACATCTTTTCCCTGTTTTCATATATTGAATCCTTTTCCACCGTCTTGACAGTTTTAGCTCGGTTTTGAATGTGAATGTGATGTTAGGCTATAATACTTATAAGCAGAACGTTCTCATTTATTAGATAAAAAGGACTTTCAAATCAGAATGTGTTTATTCTTAAATCTGTATCAAGTCTAATATGATTATGATGATGATGGTGATGATGCAACAGCCCCCCTTCAACTCCTTAAAAAAACAAAAAAAAAAACAAAACTATATTCACCTGCTTCCCCTTCTACTAACTGTACTACTAACAGCCAATTCAGAGGGAGTATTTTTTACTGTGCAAAGGGCCTAATAATGTACTCGAAACCTTCACTTTAATCTTTTAAAGATGTAAACTCAAGGACAATAGGGGGCCTAAGTCAAGGACAATAGGGGGCCTAAGTCAAGGACAATAGGGGGCCTAAGTCAAGGACAATAGGGGGCCTAAGTCAAGGACAATAGGAAGCCTAAGTCAAGGACAATAGGGGGCCTAAGTCAAGGACAATAGGGGGCCTAAGTCAAGGACAATAGGGGGCCTAAGTCAAGGACAATAGGGGTCCTTAGTCAAGGACAATAGGGGGCCTAAGTCAAGGACAATAGGGGGCCTAAGTTCCGCCCCTTCTGGTTTGCCCTGTGGAACGTCTGAGATCGTCTGAGAAATTTTGAATGGAGATGACTGGACAGAAAATAATTATTTTCTGGTTCAAATCGATATGAACCTTGAATTACAAATATGATATTTGTAAATTTTGGTTGGAATGGCAGCTAACCTTATCGTCGATGGTGATGTTTCTTAACCCAGATGAGAGTGTAGTCTGCTGAGTGGCCCCACATGAAACCAACATATCTCTCAGTGTCTGTCAAGAGTCAATAGTTCTGTCTCAGTGTGGAAAATTATCTTTAAAATTTGCAAACAACAAATGTGAACTTCATGGTACATCTCAAAGGGGACCAGAATATAATTTTTATGTTTCCAATGACTCCTGTTCATATTTTTCGTTAAAATTAGGTCCCATGGACAGGAAGTAGATGGGCATGACTTAGGATCCCTATAGTCTGGTTGAGAAGCTTGACCACTAACTTGTGCATGTAAACGTCCTGACTGTGATCTGTCTCTGTTTCAGGAACACACAATGGCGGCTGGGGGCACAGACAAAGGTAAGAGATATCGAAATTGTGCTCGTTGTAAGAGAGATGTAACCGTGTGTGTGTGTGTGTGTGTTACGGTACTTGCACACTAGAGCATTCTGACACACCTCAGCTAGGCCACTCACAACATAACATTGTGTGTGTGTGCTCGTGTGTACGTGTGTGTATGTGTGTTTCATACAACCACAGGCCAGCATAGCCAGGCCACTCGCAAAATAGTCTGTGTGTCTGTTTGTGTGTGTGTGTGTGTGTGTCTGTTTGTGTGTGTGTGTGTGTTTTGCACCAGCACAATCTATCACATTGTACGTACCTCTTATGGGTCTTGCTCAATATAATGCAGTCTGTGTGTGTGTGTGTGTGTGTGTGTGTGTGCAAGTACGTGTCCTTATGCTCTGTGTCCCCCTACAGGTTTTAAACTGGTCGCTCCTGGCCGTGTTGTGGATTGTGATGATGATTGTGTTGTCACACTGCGCTTCCACCTCTCTCCTGAAACCAGTGCTGTTGCCATGGAGATCAGGTGGTTTAGGGAGACAGACTGTGTCTACCTGTATAAGAATGGTCATGTGATAGAGGGGAGGGGCTATGAGGGCAGAGTGAGTGTGGACCCCCAGGAGCTGCAGAGAGGAGGCGTGTCTCTCAGACTGAGTGGGTTCAGATGGGGAGATGGAGGAGTGTACACATGCCAGGTCATCAGTGGAGAACACATGGAGGAGGGAAGAGTCGGGTTGAGGATCAGTAAGTGTGTCTGTTTCTCTGACTGTAAAGAGATCAATGCTGCCATTCATCTCACTAAACATGATTACACTCACAGCACTACTCTCTCCCTCCCTCTCTATATCACACACACACACACACACACACATAGACACAAAGATAGACACACACACATGTGCATGCACATTTGCACACTGTCTTTCTCTCTCTCTCACTCACTCACTCACACACACACACACACACACACACACAGAATATGACGCACACAGTCACATAGATAGCACACACCCACTCACACACACATAGAATATGACACGCACACTCACAAACACACACACACAAACACACACACACACACACACCTACACACACATACCCACATACCCACACACACACACCCATACACCCATACACACTGTGACTGTATTGTCAGTATTCATATTGTGTGTCCTCATGTATGTCATCACACACAATAACACAGACACACACATAATATGATACGCACAGTCACATAGATCACACACACACACACACACACACACACACACACACACACACACACACACACTCACACACACATAGAATATGACATTCACATAGCTGACACACACACACACACACACACACACATTTACAGACACATGTACAGTACACACACGTACACACGCTCTGTGACTGTGTTGTCAGTATTGATATTGTATGTCCTCATATATGTCCTCATGCATGTGTAACACATACAAACAATACGACACGCACACTCACACAGATGACACACACACACACACACAAACACTCAGGGATACACACACTCTCACACACACACACACATACATACACATGTACAGTACACACACTCTCACATACACACACACACTATGACCCTATTGTCAGTATTCATATTGTATGTCCTCATATATGTCCTCATGTATGTCTAACACACACACACAATATGACACGCACACTCACATAGATGACACACACACACACACACACAGACCGAATGTATTGTCAGTATTCATATTGTATGTCCTCATGTAATGTGTGTGTTTGTCTCCATTGGTCCTCATTAATGATCTCATCTCTGCTTCTGGTTTCTTTAGGTGATGCATTAAGTAAGTACCAGAGAGGAGTTGGTGTGTTTGGGTTTCTTTAGGAGGGAGGGGGGTCATCATGGTCATCAGGCCTGGGAAGATGATGTGTTACTGACAGTCTGCAGTGGAGTCACACATTCATCATGGAATACACACACACACACACACACAGATACAGATACAGACACACACGCACTGTGACCGTATTGTCAGTATTCATATTGTGTGTCCTCATGTATGTCATCACACACAATAACACAGACACACACATAATATGATACGCACAGTCACATAGATCACACACACACACACACACACACACACACACACACACACACACACACACTCACACACACATAGAATATGACATTCACATAGCTGACACACACACACACACACACACACACATTTACAGACACATGTACAGTACACACACGTACACACGCTTTGTGACTGTGTTGTCAGTATTGATATTGTATGTACTCATATATGTCCTGATGCATGTGTAACACATACAAACAATACGACACGCACACTCACACAGATGACACACACACACACACAAACACTCATGGATACACACACTCTCACACACACACACACATACATACACATGTACAGTACACACACTCTCACATACACACACACACTATGACCCTATTGTCAGTATTCATATTGTATGTCCTCATATATGTCCTCATGTATGTCTAACACACACACACAATATGACACGCACACTCACATAGATGACACACACACACACACACAGACCGAATGCATTGTCAGTATTCATATTGTATGTCCTCATGTAATGTCTGTGTTTGTCTCCATTGGTCCTCATTAATGATCTCATCTCTGCTTCTGGTTTCTTTAGGTTTCAGAAGTAAGTACCAGAGAGGAGTTGGTGTGTTTGGGTTTCTTTAGGAGGGAGGGGGGTCATCATGGTCATCAGGCCTGGGAAGATGATGTGTTACTGACAGTCTGCAGTGGAGTCACACATTCATCATGGAATACACACACACACACACACACAGATACAGATACAGACACACACGCACTGTGACCGTATTGTCAGTATTGATGTTGTATGTCCTCATGTATGTCACACACACACACACACACACAAATACTGTGACTGTATTGTCAGTATTCATATTGTAAATCCTCATGTATGTCATCATGTGTGTGTAACACACACACACACACACATAGAATATGACACGCACATTCCTATAACTGACACACACACACTTTAATGCACACAGTCACATAGATGACACACACACAAACACACACACTCACACACACATAGAATATGACACACACATTCCTATAACTGACACACAGACACACATCTACAGTCACATGAACAGAACACACACTCACACACACACTGTGACTGTATTGTCCTCATATATGTCCTCATGCATGTGTAACACACACACAAACACACACAATATGAAACTCACACAGATCACACACACACACACACACACACCAAATGTATTGTCAGTGTTCATATTGTATGTCCTCTTGTAATGTGTGTGTTTGTCTCCATTGGTCCTCATTAATGATCTCATCTCTGCTTCTGGTTTCTTTAGGTGCTGCAGTAGGTAAGTACCAGAGAGGAGTTGGTGTGTTTGGGTTTCTTTAGGAGGGAGGGGGGTCATCATGGTCATCAGGCCTGGGAAGATGATGTGTTACTGACAGTCTGCAGTGGAGTCACACACTCATCATGGAACACACACACACACACACACACACACACACACACACAGATACACACACACATGCTTTGACTGTATTGTCAGTATTGATAATGTATGTCCTCATGTATGTCCTCATCACACACAGTTACAGACACAGTGTGTGTGTGTGCGTGTCTGTGGGTATGTATGTGTGTGTGTGTGTGTGTCTGTAGATATGTGTGTCTGTGGATATATATGTGTGTGTGTGTGTGTGTGTGTGTGTGTGTGACTGTGTGACCTATAGACACACACAAACACTATGACTGTATTCATATTGTATGTCCTCATGTAATGTGTGTGTTTGTCTCCATTGGTCCCCATTAATGATCTCATCTCTGCTTCTGGTTTCTTTAGGTGCTCTCAGTGGTAAGCACACACACAGACACACACACACACTGTGACTGTATTGTCAGTATTCATACTGTATGTCCTCATATATGTCCTCATGCATGTGTAACACATACACACACAAACACACACAATATGACACGTGCACTCACACACACACACACACACATGCTGTGACTGTATTGTCAGTATCCATATTGTATGTCCTCATATATGTCATCATGCATGTGTAACACACACACACACTCACACAGACGAATCACACACAAACACACACATATTATAACTGTATTCATATTGTATGTCCTCATGTATGTCATTGTATGCGTAACACACAGATACACACACACACTCACACACACATAGAATATGACACACACATTTACATAACTGATACATACATGCACACACACACACACATACACACACACATACACATTGTCAGTATTCATATTGTATGCCCTCATGTATGTCCATGTATGTAACACACACACAGAATATGACACACATACACACACACACAATATGACACACACACTCACATAGATGACACACACACACACACACACACACACAGAATATGACACGCACGCTCACATAGATGACACACACACACACACACACAGAATATGACATGCACAGCCACATAAATGGCACACACACACACATAGAATATGACACGCACACTCACATAGCTCACACACTCACACACACACTCACAATATGACACCCACACTCACATAGATGAAACACACACGTACACACACACACACAAGTCTACAGACATATTTACAGTACACACATGCACACACACACACTGTAACTCTATTGTCAGTATTCATATTGTATGACCTGTTGTATGTCCTAATGTGTGTGTAACACACACACACACACACACACACTCACACGCACACTCTCACACACACAGCATGACACACACATTCACATAGATGAAACACACACATGCACACACACAACATATGACACGCTGACTCACATAGCACACACACACACACATAGAATATGACACGCACACTCACATAGATGACACACACACATGCACACTCACACACACATAGAATATGACACGCACACTCACATAGCTGACACACACACACACACACACACACCACACACACTCAAAATGACACGCACACTCACATAGCTTACACACACAATATGACATGCACACTCACATAGATGACACACACACGCACACTCACCCACACATAAAATATGACGCACACTCACATAGCTGATACACACACATACACACACACCTACAGAAACATTTACAGTACAAACACTCACTTACACACACATAGACATAGACACACACACACACACCACACACACACACTGTATTGTCTCATTGTATGTCCTCATGTATGTGCTCATCACACACACAAACACAGAATATGACACACACTCACTTAGATGACACACACACAGACATACACATCCACAGACACATTTACAACACAGACACACACATAGACTGTCACTGTATTGTCACTATACAGATAGTACGTCCTAATGTATGGCTTCATACATGACGCACACTCACATAGATGACACACATATACACAGAATATGACACGCACACTCACATAGCTCACACACATAGCTCACACACATACACACACACACATATCTATAGAAACATTTACAGTACAAACTCTCACTAACAAACGCAAACACACACACACTATGACTGTATTGTCTGTATTGTATGTCCTCATGTATGTCCTGATCTCACACACACACACAGAATGACACACACTCACATAGATGACACACACACATAGACACAGACACACACAAGCACTCACACACAGAATATGATAAGCACACTCACACATAGATCACGCACACGCACTCAGAAACACACAGAATATGACACATACAACACAGAATATGACATAGAAACTCACAGAAATCAAACACACACACAGACACAGACACACAATCACACACACACACACACACACACTCTCTCTCTCACTCACACACACATTCACAAACAAAGAGAAAGATAATATCAGCTGTAGATTGTAAACACACACACACACACACATACACATGCACAGTCACTTAGATCACACACACACACACACACACACACACACAAACACACACACACACACAGACTCACTGTCAAACATGCTGGCTCAAGCAAGATGACTTAAGGGGAGGCCACACACAAATATCAAATAATGCATGTCATTCTGTGTCAATTGGACCAATTTTGAAGGATTTTCCTGCTCAGCCCCTTCAGAATTGGCTGATTCTCATATATTATGTGCCCACACATCTCAAATGAAGATGTACAAAATTATACCTCAGTATCTCAAGTATTTCTATGAAAAATATGCCTTAGAACCCACCCCCTTTTCCAAAAAAGTGCCCGTGAGTATTCTTGTCATATTCAGACTGTAATATCAAAAACTATCAAAACTATCTCAGATTCAATCATCACAGGCTTTTGTATGCAGACAATCCAGGTATTAAACTGTATCTGTAATCTATGAGAAGTTTGCCATCTGTCACAAATGTGAAATCCTGATAACCCAAACATGGGTTTGTTTTGTAAAGGTTTCAATATTTATGAGCCCCCTGGGAAAACAGCATTGGCTGTAAACACATTTTTTCAATTTTGTGCAATTGTCCACCAATCTGTAGACAGCTGAGAACTGGTAAAGCTAACTGAAATCTTTTACAGTATCTTAGGGTCATGTCCAAAGTTAGAAAAAATCAAATGGGCCCCTAACTTTGGGTCCTGAAATGGTCATGTGGGGTAGGTAACTTTCTAATCTGTAGTCCTGTGATTTTAGTGCTTGCATGACACTGTTGATGGCAGCTAACATCACTGACCTACTTTTGTGGTGTGGTGGATTTGTGTTCTTCTTAGTCAGTGTCCAGACTTAGTTGCTTTTACTCTACACCATGTGTAACAAAGGTCATCTTGTGCTTGTCCAGCCCGGGGCTTGAACCCGTGACCTCACAACGACACGGCTACCTCGGATCAGGAGGCTCTTTGAGGTGTTGGGAGGGAGGTTTTAGTAACGTTCTACACGCACAGCTAGGCTAGCTGGCATTCATTCTACATGCATAGAAATCACAGATGTGTCGCTCATATCAATATTGCTGGTGTCTAGTTCACAATCGATAGTCTACACACACACACACACACACACACACACACACATACACAGATTTTTCCACACACACAGACACAAACGTATAGATGAAAACACTGCCACACACACCAAGACATACATACACACATTCATGCATACAAGACTTGCTGTACATAGGCTGACACATGCACACACACACACACACACACACACGGAAGGGTGAGGTCTTCAAATAAATTGTGTGTGTGTCCAGGTGTAGTACAGTTCAGACATGTTCAAATAAACTGTGTGTTATGTGTATGTGTGTGTGTGTGTGTGTGTGTGTGTGTCCAGATGTGTTGCTTATCTCTCTACTCTGGTATTCCAGTGAGGATGGAGATCAGTGCTGAAGAGAGAAAGAAAATGGAGGAATCTGTCCAGTCTCTGGGTGAGTGGGAGAGATGATTGGTGGAGATCTGATGAGTTATGAGGAGAGATGATTGGTGGAGATCTGATGAGTTATGAGGAGAGATGATTGGTGGAGAGTTGATGAGCAGTGTTGGGGATAACGTGTTACAAAGAAACTTCAACTTCATTACAGTTACTAACTATAGTTACAGACTTTTTCTGTGTAACCAACATTTTGCACAGTGAAATAATATCTGACCTGTTAAATGAACTGATCTGTATGTGTGATGAAGGAGACAGCACTGTTAATGAGTGGATCTAGCACACCTATTTGTTATTAGTATTGTTAATAAGTGGATCTCGCGTTCTTATTTGCCGGAGGACAGAGAAGGCATGGACGAAAGCACAAGTATCTTAGCTAACTAAAATATTCACATTAAATTCAGTTCAGTTCAATTCAGGCAGTCTCATATCACTTTCATATCACTTTCTTGATTCTTGTTGTTCATGCATATGCATATGTTCATCCATGTGCTAGCTAGGATGTTACCATTTATCAGTCCTAAAAAGTTGTATGTTTACTGAGTTTATCAGTGGTCTGGGCCCATATTCAGAAGGAATTTTGTCTTAGTGCTAAGAGAACTCTTAAATCACGCTAAAAGTTGCTAACTAAGAGTTAATTAGTCACAAAGCTGCTGAGACCTACTTTTAGTTTACACAAAGGGCAACTCTTAGGATAAAATAAAAACTTTGTTGCCATAGTTGATGTCACCTCTCATGCACGAGCCTGCTTGCATTTACATTCGTGATTGGTTGATGAGTGACAGGTCTGAGCAGGTAGGCGTGTGCTGCACTGAGGTGCTGCACTGCTGTGGGAGTTCTATGGTGAGTGAGTGTTCTAATCATAGACAGTAAAAGGTTCTAATGAGTCATGAGTTAAATGAGTTTCAGGTAGTTTAAATAATATGACGCTTCGACAACAAAATTTTGCGTCAACAAAAATTCATGTTCGACATCTTCAATGTTGTCGACTAATCGTTGCAGCCTTAAATACCAGTCTTCAATACCATCCCTATATGACGCTTCGAGAACAAAATTCCCATCCCTAGATATTAATTGGTCTTGGTGAGTTAGAAATCCTCTGGACTTCTTCTAAGCTGTTCCAGGCAACCTTTAGCACTTTTTTTGTTGTAAATTATTCTTAGTCAAAAAAATAGTCCTAAAGTTATGACTGACATGCCCATTATTTTTAAGAATTTCTCTTAAATTCACTTGTGAAAATGGACCTTGGTACACAACATTAACATTTGTTGCACTGCAAAAAATCTGTATACAGACTTGGAGAAAACACCTGTGTTGACACAGATACCATATCACAGGCCAAACTACATTCAAAACTACAAAAAATAACTACAAATTTTTTTTTCACATGAAAACATTTAAGATCCTTTAATCCCAATGTCAACTAGATTAAGATCCTTTAATCCCAATGGCAAATATATGAAGATCCTTTAATCCCAATGTCAAGCCTCCTGGTCCCTAAATATCCTTACATGTCACCCCTCACCTCAAATCTGAACCATGTGTGTATCATTTTCAGAAGTCACATTTAGTCAAGGAGATCTGATGAATGTGACTACAAACACTGTTCTGCTCTACACATGGGGTGGCATATAGTGAGACTGTGTGTGTACTGTATGTGCGTGTGTGTCTGTTCTCTCCTCCAACACACAAGGTGCTATATGTAGCCTACCAATAGCTAGAGCATAGAGCACAGGCTGCAACCGATTCATACACCACTCCCTGATCATAATTAAAGACTATAATGAGGTTGACAATCATGTTGTTTTATTGCACATGTATTGAGGAGTCAGCACGGAGTGGTGTGTGTGTGCGTGTGTGTGTGTGTGTGTGTGCATAGATCTCAGTGCATGTTTGCCCTGTTTTGTTCAGGTCAGTGAGTGCTATTGGTGGGGATAAAAGAATGAGTATCAGAACAGGTAGTGCAGAACATCCAGAAAAATAAAGATCCAAAATTATTGAGAAATTGAGATTGTGTGGAGCTAAAATAGTGTGCAGACAATCTCCCTCTTACTGGGAAAGAGAACAAGAAAATGTGGCTCCAAATAGACAGATTAGCTGAAGAAAATGAAACCTAATACTGAAGATATATATCAAGTATAACATTTTTCAGAAGCACTTTCTAATAGCTTTTATTAATAAGCCATTAGCAAATCTGTATTACCTACGAATCCTTACAGAATATCTCTTCATAAATAAATAATGAGGTGAACAGCATACGGTCCATGTTAACATCCTACAATGATTTGTTCATAGCTAATAATGGTTTGCCAATGATATATTAATGAAAGTTATTATAAAATGTTACCTATTTTTCTGTCAGATCTCCCTGCATGTCTCAAGGCAGTTGATGAATTACTGGATAAAAACAAAAAGCTGGAGGAGAGCAAGAGGACGCTAAAGGAGAAAGAAGACAAACTGAAAGAAGAAAACAGGGAAATGGAGGAAGGGACCAAAGAGATGGAGGAAATGAAACAGCAACTGCAGAAGAACAGAGAGATGGACAATATGAAACAACAACTAGAGAAGAAGAACACGGAAATAACTGAAAAAAATAAACACCTAACAGAGCACCAGAAGACTCTCCAGGAGAAAGAAAAAGAACTGAAAGAGAGAGACATAGAGATTGGGGAGAGGAAGAGACTCCTGCATGAGAGAGACAAACAGATAGAAGAGAGAGAAAAACAAATCAAAGAGAGAGACAAAAGGATAGAGGAGATTGAGAAAGACTCAGAGGTGAAACAGTTAGAGACAAAAAACAAACTAATGGAAGGCAAGGAGTTACAGATTAAAGATGGAGAAAAGAATTTGAATGAGAAGATGAAACTTCTTGAAGAGACCAAAAAGAGACTGATAGAGATGGAGAAGATACTAGAGGACAAGAACAGAGAGATGGAGAAGACTAAACAACAACTAGAGGAGAGGAATAAAGAGATGGAGAAGACTAAACTACAACTAGAGGAGAAGAATAAAGAGATGGAGAAGACTAAACTACAACTAGAGGAGAGGAATAAAGAGATGGAGAAGACTAAACTACAACTAGAGGAGAGGAATAAAGAGATGGAGAAGACTAAACTACAACTAGAGGAGAGGGATAATATCCTTCACCAAAGAGACACAGAGCTGAAGAACATGAGGAAGAGAGAGAGTCTCCTGGAGACCATGACTGGTGAGCTGGAGAGCAGTAAAAGACAACTGGAGGCACTGGAAAAGGAACTGCAGGACAGGAACAGCCAACTACAGGACCTGAGAACCCAACTACAGGAACAAGAGAGGGAGCTGGAGGAGAGAGACAGACAGCTGGAGGAGAGAGACAGACAGCTTGAGGAGAGAACACTAGAGCATCTGAAGGGTTAGTACAGTACAGTACAGCCTGTAAATCCACTGCTCAAATCAGCATTTGCAGCCCACAAGTCCTGTTTGTGTTTTGGGTTTTTGGTTTGGTTCATTGCGCCACCTACCAATCACAGCGCTAGAAAATGGGTTGCTAGTAAAGTAAATGTGCTGGCACCTGGAATGGAAGGCAACCATGGATCACTTGAGAAGTTGTCTTTTATTTACAGAATTGTGCGCCAAGGTAGGCTTATGTATGTAGTTAACAATGTTAGATATGTAGAAACTAATCTGAAGAGTGCTGAATAGCCAAAAAAAAAAAAAAAAAACATTCTGTAGCTTTTCCAAGACGTTGCAGATGAAAATTCTACAATCACAAACTGATTTGCAAACTGTCTAATCACTTAGCCTACACAACCTTTACATGCACAGTAAAGGCAGTATTAGAATACGGTTGATAATTTGTTTTCAGCAGAATCACAAAAAGGGGGTTTGATATGGGAATATTGGGGTTTACATGCTCAGTAGACTGTTCTGAACAGTGTGGGCTGTCTGGGACATGTCTGCAATATAGGCCTAAACTACGATATTGTGTAAACGTGAATAAATAGCAAGTTGAGCTGTGAGATATTGTGGGTTTTATGCTTATGAGAGGACCACGGAGGATAGGCTAGTCACAGCTGCAGACTGTGCAGATAGAATTTGCACATTTATGCCCAAAATGGTGAAAAGAGTGTTCATGCCCCCTAACTAGGCTACTTCCAACTACCTTTAACATGGCAACCGAAGCTAAGAACTCTGTTATGATCAAGACTGCAATGCCAGTGTGAAATGCTAGAGGATGTGATCTCACATACTGCTCCTTTAACTGTGTTATATTTATCATAGAGAAACAGGCCATCTACACTGTATGTGATCACCATTCAGCACTCATAGTGGATAGACTGTAATATTAGGGTCATTCTGTGTTAAATGGACTAATTCCTCCCACTCGACCCCCTCAGAATTGGCTAATTCTCATATATTATGTGGCCACACATCTCAAAGGAAGGTGTGCAATACCTCAGTATCTCAAGGACTAACATGAAAAATATGTCTTGGAATGCACCCACCCACTCTTCCAAAAAAGTGCCCGTGAGCATTTTTGGCAACTATAATACCACCAAAACTATTTGAGATTCAAGCATGGGCTTTTGAACAGTTCAGGTATTAAACTGTGTCTGTAATGTATCAGAAGCTTGCCATCTGTCACACCTGTGAAATCCTGATGCACCAAACATGGATTTGTTTTGTGAAAATTCTTAATTTTTCAGAAAATGTAAACTTTTTATTGCCATTTTGCCATAGATTCAATTTTGTCCATCAATGGACCAACTTTGACCTTTAAATTTTCACCTTTCACCACTCCCAAGAATAATGAAATTTGACACCTTGCTACATTGGTCCATTTGACACAGAATGACCCATTATTGATTCTTCATTTTCAACATCATCAGCTCCTTTAACTGTGTAATATTTATCAGAGAGAGACAGGCCATCTACACTGTATGTGACACACAGAGCTGGAGAACATGAGGAAACAAGAGAGGGAGCAAGCGAGTCTGCTGGAGAACATGAGAACCCAACTACAGGAACAAGGAAGAGAGCAAGCAAGTCTACTGGAGAACATGAGAACCCAACTACAGGAACAAGAGAGGGAGCAAGCAAGTCTACTGGAGAACATGAGAACCCAACTACAGGAACAAGAGAGGGAGCTGGAGGAGAAAAACAAACAGCTGGAATTAGCAAAGATACATGATGGTGAGTAAAGAGAGGAGGACCATTTTGTGTGTGTGTGTGTGTGTCTGTGTCTGTGTGTGTAAGTGTGTCACTCACTGCCAGTATATCATTACAATCTTAATATCTCTGTAAATAGATGAAATGACCCCAGTGTATGCAAATCTAGATAATTTTACTGCTGCAGTTTAACAGGCTTCTGATCTGGTGTGTGTTTGTGTTGGACTCCCAGATCCAGATCCTCCTCCCATCAGGAGAAGACGGAGTAGGGATAAACCTCCACACAGTAAGTCATCAGTGGCCTCTGCTCCATTTTGGGCCTCCTTAAAACATGGATTAGTCCACTATAAAAAGGTTGGTCTGGTTCTGGGTGATTTGAATGCAGACTTAGATCAGTTTGCATCAGTTCAGACTCACCATATCAGTTCCACTGCCCTCCACTACCCCTGCTTACAGCTGATTGAAGATGTGAGACTGTGGCAAATAACACACAAGTTTGCCTGCTGTGTTTGCTGATTGTTATGCTGTAACTGATGTGCCTGTGTGTATTTACAGTTGGAAGAGAGAGTCCTGGTCCAGCCCCTTCAGTGTCTCCTGCTGTGTCTGAGCTGAGGCTGGTGCTGCTGGGGGGGAGTGCAGCTGGGAAGAGGGCAGCAGGAAACACCATCCTGGGCACACACACACTCACACACACATCCACAGAGACCCAGCACAGTGAGAGCAGACAGGGGGAGGTGGCTGGGAGACGGGTGACCCTGCTGGAAACTCCAGACTGGTTCTGCAGTGGACTCTCTGAGAAGGACATGAGAGAGGACGTGGGGCTTTGTGTCCGTCTGTCTGCCCCTGGACCTCACGCCTTCCTCCTGGTGATTCCACTGGAGCCGTCTGAAGGGGAGGAGAGGAGGATGCTGGAGAAAATGGAGGATATTTTTGGGGAGGGCTGTTGGGGACACACACTGATCCTCTTCACCCATGCTGAGGGGCTAAGAGAGAGGAGTGTGGAGGAGTTGCTCCAGACAGGGAGCCAGGAGCTCCAGCAGATGGTAGAGAAATGTGGGAACAGGTGTCACCTTCTCAGTGCTAAGGACAGACCTGATGACACTAAGATCACACAGCTGCTAGAGAAGATAGAAGAGATGGTGTCAGGAAACAGAGAGAGATTCTACAGCAGTGACACCTACCAGGAGGCAGAAAGACAGATCAGAGAGATAGAGAGAAGGATGCAGAGAGAAAGAGAGATCGAGGAGAGGAAACTGAGGGAAGAGAGACAGAGAAGAGAGGAACTTGATAAAAATGTGCAGGAGTCTCTGTTGAAGATGGAGGGAGAGATTCAGCAGCATGAAGGAGAAATTAGAGTATTGAATGAGAGAACAACAGAACTGAAGAGAAAGATGAAAGAAGAGAAGGATGAGGAGAAGAGGAGAGAGATGGAGAGAGGGCTACAGAGAGAGATTATACAGAGAGAGGAAATGGAGAAAAAACTGAGCAGAGTGAGAGAAAAGAGAGAAAGAGAGAAGAGAGAGATGGAGGAGAGACACCGAGAGGAGATGGAGGAGATGAGAGAGTGCTATGAGAGAGAGGCTAGGGCTGAAGCAGAGAGAAACCTCATGAAGATCATCCTGCCTGAACTACAGAGAAACATCAGCATCACCAAGCAGAAGATGGAGGGAGAGTTCAACAGACAGATGGAAGAGAAGAACAGACAGATGGAGGGTTTGTCGGAGACTGTCCAGAGACTGAGTCGTTTGGTGGAGCAGGCTGATAAAGTATGAAGTTGGATGTTATTAAACATCTACGGGACTGACTGAGAGAGGAGAGAGGAGGATAGGGGTTCAAACCAGAACAAACTCCTCATGCTGTATTTTGTCATGAATAATGTTTTGTCAGAAATGAGACCAAATTGTTTTACAAGGTTCCAGTTTAACACGTTTTCATATGAATGAATGAATTCCCTTGAGCTGAGGAACTGGGGACATTTCTGAATGAGGAGAGGCCAGGGAGATGAAGAGAATGGGACACTTCCTGGAGGAGATGGTAAATAGTAAATGCATTCATATAGCCACTGCTTTCTACTGCTTCAACCACTCAAAGCATTTCACCATTTCTCTCACATGGACTCATTCATACACTGGTGGCTGAGGCTGAGGTTCACCAGGAGCAGTTTGGGGTTTGGTGTCTTGCTCAAGGACACTTTGATGGGGTCAAGACGGGGTCCCCTGGATGGAGTAGATGAGACAGTAAGACGTGTTTTATATCCTCTCCTCAGTGTGAGGAACAAAAGGAGAAGAATGAAATTAGGACAATATCACATAGCTTTGTCCCAATTTTTATAAAGCAGGACTCCTGTAGTCTACTGACATTATACCATGTACTGTATACATTTATCTTTTTCTGTTTATTTGACTGTCATCACAAAGTATACTTTTAAAATATATTTTATATCTCTGATTAGTCACAAGAATAAATCTTAAACAACCAACGCCTGAACCTACCGGAATCTGTTATTAGGGCGTGCTGTGCTTTCCTCAGGACATCCAATGTCAGTGCAGTGGGCACTGTTGGACCTGGGCAGGGTAATGATCCAGTAAGACTCTGACTTAATTTTCTCTTTCTTTGTGTGTTTTATGCAGCATGCATTTAGAACTAGTTTCCTTACATCTTTTCTGTCACCAAGTTTATTACTGTGTGATAGGAAATGCAAATGTGTAGCGATGAGTCTGTATGAAAATGCTGAGAGGGCTGCCATCTGAAGTGACTCTTTCATTTACTGTATTATTGTTTATGAGTTATTGTATATGCTGTTGGTAACATGAGACATCTTGTGACTAACTGGTCATTGTGCTGGCTGCTACTGACTACTTCTGCTCTATTTCCGTGTGTGTGTGTGTGTGAGAAAGAGAGAGTGTGAGAGAGAGAGAGAGAGACTGATTAGCCCAAATTTTCCCAGACTTGAAGCAGAGCAGAGCAGAACCATGGGCCTACAACATAGTGAAGTATATCCAAAATAATTTTACAGCTACCTGTAGTGGAGGGGTAGTGGAAGAGATGACAAAAGCTAGGAAAGCCAGGTTTGACAGACTGCTTATGTAGTCTCCTTTTGGGTACCAATCTGAATTTTTGTGCATGCAGAAATTAGAAACACTTCTTAGTGGCTGTATCTTTGTTTTTTGCGGTAGACTTTGTCAAACCTGTAGAAAACACACTGTAGAAAACACACTGTAGAAAACACACTTCAATTTTGGATATAATTTTATCTTTATTTTATCTTCAATTTTAAAGTGCCATAAATCAAAAGGTTTGTTTTCTTTCTGGAACATTCCTCCATTTCAAGAATGCACTATAACTGAAGTGTAATATATTGAATTATAACAGATCCCATATGCTTCAGTGTGGAAACATTGTCATCAAAAGTTGCCACCGTTTTGTCTTACACTATTTTCAGTAATCCATTACTTGGCAATTATTATAGTCTGAGCCAAAATAATTTACAGTTCAGAATGCCTCCATGTCTGCAACATTGCCTGAACATTTGAAGTGTCTAGCATGAAGTATGTGTAAGTAATGGACAACCAAATTTAATAAAGTTAACACGGAATCACCCATTTGTTAAATAAAACTATGTGCAGTATGATATAAAACAGGCTTATTAATTTACTGTCATGGATGAGTGACGTATATGTGTGTGTGTGTGTGTGTGTGTGTGTGTGTGTGTGTGTGTTTGCATACTATAAATAAGTATTTTCTTCAGGCAGTAACATGCAGGCAAAAGACAAGTTCATGCAGGAACTTGTCTTTTAAAATGCTTGATGAAGAGACTCACGAATGTTTCTAGAGGTCAAGATCTTGTCATCTGGTATCATTTTGACAGTGCTAGTAGTTTTACTGCACTAATGGGAAAGATTCAGAAACTCAGAAAAAAATTTATTGAATAACAGTAGTGTTTACTACTCATACCTTTCAGCATTATCAGCTTACACTGAGTCTCTATTTCTCTCTTTGCCACTCTGGGTGTGTGTGTGTGTGTGTGTGTGTGTGTGTGTGTGTGTGTGTGTCAGCGTGCCTGTGCATGTTTTTATTTTATTTGGCTTGAATTCAAGGGCTTATCATTAGCTACTCTCCATTTGCTAAAGGATCAGTCCATAATAGCACACAAAAGAGAAGCATTTAGTCCTCCTCTGGATACCCAGATATACCACAGCCGTCTTATTCGGCCCCTCTTGGTTAGTATTTCACTCAGAGTGAGTTGAGTGAGTGAGTGGCTATTCAAATGAAATGGACAGCAGAAATCTTTAGGTGTATGATGCTGCTTTGTGAAGAAAAAAACAGAATGTAATACTGTGGCTTCAGCACAGCTTAAGCAAGAGAAAGGAAGGAAGGAAAAGGAGAAGAGATGGATTCATTCCAGGCAGCATTCCAGGAATGTGGCTCTTCTATCCATCTGAGGGAGGCGTTACCCAGTGCGCTGTGTGATCAGTGATTCACCAGCACCACCATTCACCATCATTAGTGACTGGATTTTACATACATTTTGTACATAAACACAGTAAAGGTTTTAAAAATACTGACAAGAAGTAAGCTGCCTGGTGAGACCCAGCCTCTCCACAAACTGAATAATTAACACACACAGACACACACACACACACACACATAATAGGTACTACACATTGTGGACACCAATACAAGACTGTTTGCACTTTCTGCTGCTGTCTGGTTAAACAGCATCCTCCCCTATAGGACTTACTCTTGCCCTACCACTCTCCAACTCACAGTAACCCCCCGCCCCCCCCCCCCCCCACCCACCCACCCATAATCCCACCCCCCCCCCCCCCACCCACCCATAATCCCACCACCACCACCACCACCACCCCACCCACCCCTCAACTCACAGTAACCACCCCCCCATGAGTAAATATGCAGACCCTCAGAGTAAATAGCCTGAAATATGCAGATCTTCAGAGTAAATTGCCTTACAGGACGTCATGAGGAACCTTACGGGACGTTGAGGGCCAAGCATGGCCAGTAGGAGTGGTTCCTGTAGTCTGTGTGACTCAATACTGGGTGTGTGCTACCCATTCATTGGCCAATAGTGAGTTAATGATTAACACTATTAAAACGCAATCAGAATTATTCCAGGTCTCCTGCTGTGTTTATGGCAGATCTGAACTTTTCCCTCAGTCAGAGACCAGCTCCACGTGAGCCACAAATGATTGAAAGATTGAACAAGGCAGAGATCAGCTCCACGTGAGCCACAAATGATTGTAAAATTGAACAAGTCAGTTGGAGGAATAAAATATTACATTGGCACTGTCACATACTGTATCCTCACAGTCCTCTGAAGCAACGATTTGACACACTAACAGCTTGTGTGTGAGAGAAGAGGAGACTCTAAGAGAAATCAGCACACCATTCTCATAGGTGAAGCATGACAAGGCTATGAGGTATGGCTTATGGTTTTAATGGTTTAGTCTGAGAGACATATATGGGGTTGGCAAAGGAGATTATACTGAATTCTTCTTCTGTGATTTTAAAGGAGTTTGTTTGTTACAATTTCTGAAAGGTTTGTAAATGATCTATTATGTCATAATGTGAATTGTGAATTATCTCTTATGTTATAAAATAGTTGTGAAATAATAATAATTATGAATCAAACAAATGGCATTTTCCCATGTGTAGTTCTCATGCATTAGCTAAAGACAGAGACTACTCTGTTTCTGTTTCAGACAGCAGACATGACAACTGGATCCAAAGATGAAGGTAAGCTCCTCCCCATGAGTAAAGTGTTGAGTGTCTATGTGTAGACATACAGTTACAGGTGCACAGTATATCACTCTAGAGCAATAACAACACAGACAGTCCCTCTCTCTCTCTCTTTTTGTGTGAGTATGTGTGTGTGTGTGAGTGTAGTGGTCTCCTGGACTTTATACACTTGAATAATAACTTACCTCAACTTAATTGCAAGTTTCCTTGTAAGACAAATATCGAGCAGTGTGTGTGTGTGTGTGTGTGTGTGAAGAATGAATACCTGGCATTAAAACACATTTCTGTTTCTGCCCCTTAGACTTCTCACTGGTGTCTGCTGAGGGTCCCTTCCTGTTTTCCCCTGGTGATGATGTCACACTGCCTTGTCACCTCTCAGCCCCAATACCTGCAGTCTACACGGAGATCAAGTGGTTTAGGAACACAGACTGCATATTCCTCTACAGGAATGGTCATGTGATAGAGGGGAGGGGCTATGAAGGCAGAGTGAGTGTGGACCCCCAGGAGCTGCAGAGAGGAGACGTGTCTCTCACACTGAAGGAGGCCCAGGAGACAGACAGAGGATGGTTCCTGTGTCAGGTCATCCAGGAAGAACACATGAAGGAGATACGAGTGGGCTTCCTGTTTCCACGTACGTCTGCTGTTATATATATAGATATATATAGACATACACATGAGGGCAGAACATGCTAGTAACCTCACAACATAAAATAACATTGTGGTACATTAGACTAATACTAGACATCAGACTGGCCTTCAGACACAAATAAACCTGAACCGAGGTCAGTTTACTCTTGGTTGCTGATATGCAACAGAAAATATGTGCACCCCCTAGCCCTCTTTCTTAGCCCTTCTTCTTGATTGTGCACGTTCACACAAAGTGAAGGGGTGTCCCAATTCTCTTTGGAGCAAGAGAGCTAGGGCTACCTGGCCCTTTAAATGGTTTTCACAATACACTTTAGAATCTTGGTAGTGGTGTTGTGTGTTATATTTAGTCTTATGACAACGGAATATACGATATTCAGTCAGGTTTTTGATCTTAAAATCATTTGTTTGGGGCGAAGGTTAGCTATGCTAACATAATGTTAAGGTAGGTCACGACATTCTAGACGTGAAGCTTAGCTATGGTAACATAATGTTAAGGTAGGTCACGACATTCTAGACGTGAAGCTTAGCTATGCTAACATAATGTTAAGGTAGGTCACGACATTCTAGACGTGAAGCTTAGCTATGGTAACATAATGTTAAGGTAGGTCACAACATTCCAGACGTGAAGGTTAGCAATGCTAACATAATGTTAAGGTAGGTCACAACATTCCAGACGTGAAGGTTAGCAATGCTAACATAATGTTAAGGTAGGTCACAACATTCCAGACAGTTTTTATGCAGGGTTTAGTCCACAAAATGACAGTATAGCGAAAGTCACACAAGTCTGTCGGCAGGGTATTTGCTGAAGGTAGCGAACTGACATGTAGTCTCATTTCTTTGAAGAATATTTTAACCCCTACCACTTGTCTCTCTGTTTAAGGGATAAGGGGTTGAGGAAGGGCTAGGGTGAAGGGGAAAGGGTAAGAAAAGAAATGGGAATCAGCATAAATAGAACTATGGGCATCTGTTTGTGTTGTGATGGCTTATTTTCACCTTAAACGATGTGACATGGTCCATACAGAGGTCCATACACAGTGTAGGAAACTCATTTGCCCATGAAGAATAAATCATGTTTCTATTGGCTCCTTTAGGAGGGAAAGCTGCAATACAACCTGGTAAGAGCCACATGTTTCTTTGGGTGTGGGAAAGATCTAAAGGGTCTAAGTTGTTATGTACAAAAGAAATGCATCCATTTCAAAGCAATGAAAACAATGTGTGTGTGTGTGTGTGTGTGTGTGTGTGTGTGTGTGTGTGTGTGCGTGCCTGTTTGATCATATGTCTGTTCTTCAGGAGAGAGGGGGTACAGCAGAGCTGGTAAGTGCTTAAATAAGTAAGTAAGGTGGCGAGTCGACTGATAGCTATCAGTTGAATTAAAACAGTAATATCTCCCTCTGGGGTGGCAGGACATCTCCCATGTCCTCTTCCAGGCTAGGTCAATTGAGACGAGACATCTCTGTCAATATCTGTCAGACACTGAGACATCTCTATAAATATCTGTGTTTGTGAATTCGAAATCTGAAAATCTTAGAGTTTAGTTTAGAAAATGATGTTTTTCTTTCTTTTCTTTTCACTCTTATGCAGCCCGTAGGGAGATTACTGCTCAAGAGAAAGAAACCATGGAGGAGTCTGCCAGTGCTCTGAGGATATGTAAGCATGTGTCTCTCTCTGTCACACACACACACACACATACACACATACAGTTAGTGTATATGCAGTTGGATAGTGTATAGGTACCATATAATTGGGTACAAGGTCCGTGTCGCACAATGCCAATCTCAGTGCTAGGCTTGGTGGTGGTGGATTTATTTCTTGTTCTGGTATTCCTATATGGTCCATAATGAATTCCGTGTGTCATGTCAGGTCTAGAATATCAGTAGCTGCATTAGGTAACAATTATTTAACAGGAAGCTTTCAGTTCAGTTCAATTCACATTCATTCAGTTAACAGTTTATGTAAATAAGTGACACTTCAGTGGCAGATGCAGAGACACAGTAACAAACTAGAGGCATGCTTACTCATGTACAATTAAGAAGTTGTAAATAAGTAAGGAATAACGGCCTACAAGTTGACTAGGGTTGCTTCCGCCGAGTCATTATTTCCATCAAACTGGTCACCTTGAAGGCTGTTATCCCACTTATCTTCTGTTTGTATTTAGGATATCTTTTTATTTTTAACTTTCTTAATGTTTAGAGATCATGTGCTTGAACTACAGAAAATAACCTATTATAGCTACCATTAAGGGCGGGGGGTGGGCGAGTACAGTGTAAAATACTTTACAATGGTTGTTATGGTTACCATTCATAAGTAAATTGATATGGAACTGTGATTCATTTTCTTCTTCCAGGTATGTCTGATAAGGTGATGACAGAGCTTTCCGCACTGAAGGGGCAATTAAAGGAGAGAGATGTGGAACTGGAGGAGGTGAGGGACCAATTAAAGGAGAGAGGTGCAGAACTGGAGGAGGTGAAGGGGCAATTAAAGGAGAGAGATGTGGAACTGGAGGAGGTGAGGGACCAATTAAAGGAGAGAGGTGCAGAACTGGAGGAGGTGAAGGGGCAATTAAAGGAGAGAGATGTGGAACTGGAGGAGGTGAGGGACCAATTAAAGGAGAGAGGTGCAGAACTGGAGGAGGTGAAGGGGCAATTAAAGGAGAGTGGTGTGGAACTGGAGGAGGTGAAGGGGAGGTTGAGGGACACAAGCACACAGCTAGATGCCAAACACACACTGCTCCAGGAGAGAGACACTGAGCTGGAGCATATGTTTAAACTAGAGAGTGAGAGACAGAGTCTACTAAAGAACATGGCCACTGAGCTGGAGACCAGTGAAAGACAGCTGGAGTCACTGGAAAAGCAGCTTCAGAACAGGACTAGTGAACTACAGGGCCTTACTGCCGGACCTTCTGATCCACGTTATCCCTACTTCTGGAGGAAAAAGAGCATTGACTATCCTCCTCACTGTAAGTTAGCCTTTGGCACTGCTTCAAGAACATTTCTACTCAGTTCACAGTTGCTCATATGGGGAACAACGGATAATATGGGGTAGTCATGTGACAGGAAACTAGGAACTTAATCCAGCCATCACACTATCTCTTCATGGTAATCATCATCATCAGCTAAATCTAGACTAAATTGGGGAAAAATAGCAAAGCGTTAAGATGGTGGTTTCTTGTCACTTTTAATGAGTAATGATATAGTATGTATATAGCATGCATGGGTGTGCATGTCTTGTTATGTTTGTTTATACTGAAATGCAGGTTTTGAGTGGTGCTTATGTTTTCTCTGTTTGTAGTGGGGGGTGAGAGTCCAGTGTCTCCTGTTGTGTCTGAGCTGAGGCTGGTGCTGCTGGGTGGGAGTGCAGCTGGGAAGAAGGGAGCAGGAAACACCATCCTGGGCACACACACACCCACACACACATCCACAGAGACCCAGCACAGTGAGAGCAGACAGGGGGAGGTGGCTGGGAGACGGGTGACCCTGGTGGAAACTCCAGACTGGTTCTGCAGTGGACTCTCTGAGAAGGACATGAGACAGGACGTGGGGCTTTGTGTCCGTCTGTCTGCCCCTGGACCTCACGCCTTCCTCCTGGTGATTCCAGTGGAGCCGTCTGAAGGGGAGGAGAGGAGGATGCTGGAGAAAATGGAGGATATTTTTGGGGAGGGCTGTTGGGGACACACACTGATCCTCTTCACCCATGCTGAGGGGCTGAGAGAGAGGAGTGTGGAGGAGTTGCTCCAGACAGGGAGCCAGGAGCTCCAGCAGCTGGTAGAGAAATGTGGGAACAGGTGTCACCTTCTCAGTGTTAAGGACAGACCTGATGACACTAAGATCACACAGCTGCTAGAGAAGATAGAAGAGATGGTGTCAGGAAACAGAGAGAGATTCTACAGCAGTGACACCTACCAGGAGACAGAGAAACAGATCAGAGAGATAGAGAGAAGGATGCAGAGAGAAAGAGAGATAAAGGAGAGGAAACTGAGGGAGGAGAGGGAGAGAAGAGAGGAGCATTTCAGAAATGCACAGGAGTCTCTGAAAAAGATGGAAGGAAAGATTCAAAGACATGAAAGAGAGATTAGAACACTGACTGAGAAAATGACAGAGGCAGGAAGTGACATTACAAAGGCATGGGATGAGGATGAGAGGAAAGAAACAGAGAGAGAGTTACAGAGACTGACTACACTACGAGATGAGATGGAGGGAGACATGAGAAGGGAAAGAGAACGAGTGGAGAGAGAGGAGAGATGTGAGGAAGAGAGGAAGATGAGAGAGAGCTCTGAGAGAGAGGCCAGGGCTGAAGCAGACAAGAGTCTCATGAAGATCATCCTGCCTGAGCTCCTGAGAGCCAGCAGCATGAGGACAGACGTGGAGAGAGAGACGGAGAGACAGATGGAGGAGAAGAATAGAGAGATGGAGAGAGAGATGAGCAGAGAGATAGAGGAAAAGAACAGGGAGATGGAGAGAATGAGACACGTACTTGATGAACGAGAGACAGAGGTGGTGGACATGTTAGAGGCCATCCAGAGACTCAGTACGACTCTCCTCGATGTCATGGGTCCAGACAAACAGCGCCTAGGATATGGAGCTGCTTACAGTTAACCACCACAGCGTGTGTGTGTGTGTGTGTGTGTGTGTGTGTTGTGTGTGTGTGTGTGTGAGAGAGAGAGAGAGAGAGAGAGAAGAAATGTAGGTGTGTATGTGATTAAATATTAACATTTTTACTGTTTTTTTCATGCATGTCACTGTAAAGATGTAACTCATGCACGTCACTGTGTTGCACTTGATACACATTCTTGAAGTCACTTGAAGTGTGTGTTTTTCTTCATGCCTCATGCTTTTTATCAGTGTTTGTGCAGTTTGTGAAAACACAATTGCAATCAATGCGGTCAACATATTCAACATGAGTTTTTTACCCCCTTTAACAATGCATAGTTTAGGCAGTTACATTTCATAGACTATAGCATTAAATTCATAGAATACATATGTGCAGATACATCGAGCTTTACTTCCACAGCCTCCTTCCACAGTGTTAGTTATTTAGCAGCAAAGGTGACAGTAAGACTGGATGTGGTAAATACTTCACAAAGGTGACAGAAATATTGGATCTCTGATAAATAGGCTAGGCTAGCTGCTAACAAAAGAACAGGAGAAATCCAGAGAATATTGAACAATGTTGAAAGTAAGATGTTGCATTCCATTTCAGACAAGGTGTATAACCTATAGTCATGTAATAGTGTACTCCAATACACTTCTTTTATGCAAGGGTACATTTGAAACATACATGTTTCTACCAGCTCTCTCTGCATGGCTGAAGCTGAAGAAATGAGTTAACGGAGAGAAAAAAAACAATTGGAGGAGAACAAGAAAGCTCTTGAACAAAGAAGAACAACTGAAAGAGAAAGACATAATAGGAGGAGAGGAACATAGGAACTGAAAACAAGAAACAACAGCTGCAGGAGAAGAACAATAAAATTGAAGACAGACCCACTAAGCAACAGACACAAACAAACAAGTAGAGCCCAAGAAGGCACTTCAGGAGGCAGGAAAAGAACTGAAAAGGAAAGATAGAGAATGAGAGGAGAGGAAAAGACTTCTGCATGGGATGGATGTACAGATAAGAGAGAGAAGACAAAATCAAGGAAAGAGGCAGGAAGTGTGAGAAAGACAATTATAACACAACAATTACAGATGAAAGACAAACTACTGGAAGACAAGAAGTTACAGCTTAAAGATGCAGAAAAGAATTTGAAGAAGAAGACACTTCTGCGAGAAAATAGAGAAAGCAGAGCAAAGACAGACTGTTGGAGATGGAGCATAAGCTAGAGGACAAGAACAGAGAAGAGTAAGAGTATGGAGTTCGTGAGTATGAAATGAAACAACCATCTCTGTCCTGTATGCTGCAAGTCTAGTTACCAAGATGACATTACATCACTCAGCTTTAGAGAAAGCGGGGCGCTGTGCCTTACTCAGAATATGTCCATTAACATGTAGATGGAATTAATTTACACATTTGAAATGTAATTCTCAATATTGCCTGAACCAGAATGTGTATCTCTTAATTTACCAGCTTCATAGTCACTTTGATGGTTATTGACTCATTGTGGGGCGAATGAAGGCTCTATCAGCTCACCCGCTGGCCTACTGGCAAATTTATACTTCCCAGATAGCTAACAATAGTTGAAACCATGTTTAATAAATGTTTTGTCTCAACATTAATTCATTGAATTGAACACAGAACATTGATTATCACTGATGTCATTTTGCATCATTTTCTTGACCAGAGATTCAATGTTACTTCAACCAATTTTCAAAGGTGCCCTGCCACACAAATCCATTTTTTTCCGTTGTTTTTGAAATTTACATTTATGCGTTTAGCAGACGCTTTTATCCAAAGCGACTTACAACTCATCAACTATCAATTGTTCAGGGCCAGTCTCCCCTAGAGCAACTTGGGGTTAAGTGCCTTGCTCAAGGGCACAACGGTGGCAGCCGGGATTCGAACCCACAACTTTTCAGGCTACTTACACGCTAGCCAGGTTCCTTAACCACTACGCTACCACCACCCCAAATATGAGGTCTGTATGAGTTTGTGTTATATGGTGCATGTGAAAATCTAATACTATCTGCTGTCTGGAACAGCCAATGAAAAGAAATAAGCAGAGAAATCGGGCCAAAAAAGTTAGTCAGTTATACATGGCATTGACTACCTCAAAGTTATTGGCAGATAGAACTGAATCATCACCAAATCCATGCTTTCCTGTATTTGATTGGTGCCCGCCCCACAGAATCTATGCCAGATTACTGAAAGATCTATGCCAGATCACTGAATATCCATGAAGTAAAGATAACAGGCAGAACAGTAACAGTCTCATTTTTTGTTTTATACCTGAACAACAGGAGCTTAGGGGCAAACCGTGATGTATCGTAATTCTGTGTTTTGTGGTTCACTCAACATGCCATGCAATGTTGACATGCTACAGCAGCGAATCAAAGCACAGCTCATTATCATATGCAGGAAAACAAGGCACTTTTTACTCTAGAAGTATTTGAATAGGTTGCATATGGCCCTGTTAAGGTTTCCTTGGACTTTTTTCAGGCCACCTAAAGTTACAAACCATCTTTGGAGACCTCAGAGAACAATTCAAAATACCCTACAGATGTATGGCAGGACACCTTTCAATACTATTTTAGTAATTTTAATGGACTTTTAATGGAATTCTATTTCAACCAATTTGTATACCACACCAAAATGGCTTATCAGACGTCTGTCTTTGTGTGTGTGTGTGTCTGTCCATCTGTCTGTCTGCTGCCTCTCAAACCACTCATCCAACTGACCTTAGATTTGTGTCATGTTGATGACATAGGTGCATGCAGTGTTATTGTAAAGCAGCACCTCACGTTTCAGTGCCAAATACACCTCTTACCATTCAAAGGAAATGCAATGTAATCATCTCAATGATATAAACACTGTTAAAGTTCACAGATCTTGCAACAACATGGCAACACATGTAAAACCCTGTGGGTAAGCTGTCTGTTCAAATATACATTTAATACTCATTATATGATTTTTTTTTTTTAATCAAGGTGTACAGTTTAAATAAAAGCAATCCACATGAGAATTTTATTGATTAGATACTGTTTGCTGTGGTTTGTGTTATCCTGTAACATATTTACTGTATGAGATGTTTGATCAGGAAAATTTTTCAAAATTGGTGCATTTGACACGGACTGACCTGAAAATGTATGCGTTTAAAAGAAATAGTGAAGCAAGCAAAACGGATTTTTTTGGTCCACATACATATACAAATTGTTCCATTTGACATGGAATGATCCTTTACCTGTTACAACTTACCCAAGTATGTAGGTTGTAGGTCAGGTAGGTTGTAACAAAGGAGCACCTTGTATTTGTCATCTCACAAAGTCTGTAATAAACCTGAAGAGATCTAAGTTATTGCATTTGTAGTAGACAAAAATGTGAGTACTTCGCATACAGGTTTCAGACCTGTAGCTCAGAAAATGTGATGGTTCTAGATTTTGAAGAAAAAGTCTACCCTAATGTAAAACAATTGTATTTCTTCTGTGTCTAGATACTAAGCAACTGGGAGCAGATCGGGTGGTCTACTGATGTCAGACTGAAGGATGCAGTGAATTACAAAGGACATGTCTGTGTTGCTGTGAAGTTATTTAAAACATTATCTGTCACAGCTGACATCCAGACAGCAATAGCACTTGTTTTAAAGGGCGACAAAAGAAAACTTAAAAACCATGTTTAACAAAACAGGCATTTTCCACCTCTAACTTCTATTCATTGTGCAAATATAAAAAAAAAATCATCACTACAATCTTTTGAAGTTCTTGTCCTTAACTTGATTCATCCTGATAGGAATGGTGCTAAACCCGTAACAATTGTAACATTATATAGACCTCCAGACCTGTACACTGAATTCTTATCAGAATTCTCTGACTTCCTGTCCTCTCTACTCATTTAAACTGAAAAGATAATCATATTAGGTAATTTTAATATCCACATGGATGTTGTAAACAATAACCTGGCAATTGGATTCCAATCTCTGCTCAATCACATCGGTTTCTGCCAAAATGTAAATTCACCTACACATCAAGGTAACCACACCCTTGATCTTGTTCTGACACATGGAGGACAAATAGAACAACTTACAACCCTACCTCAACACTCTACACTAACTGACCACTACTTATTAACTTTAAAAATCACATTAGACTATGTAGCACCTAACTCAGTCTACTACTACACTAGAAACATAACTCCCAAAACTACAGATGACTTCATAGCAAAAATTCCGTCTCTCCTTGAGCCTCTACTGAGCCAATATAGCCCTGCATTAGAAGGCTCTACATCAAGCCCAACCCAAGTTGATCAATAACTGACAGTGTTGTAAATGTACTATACTCCACATTCAACACCATTGCACCACTCAAAAAGAAAACTAGGAAACAACATAAAATTGCCCCATGGTATACCACACAGACTCGCTTACTGAAACAAGCTGCGCGTAGACTTGAAAGGAAATGGTATGCCACTAAACTTGAAGTGTTCTGCCTTGCTTGGAGAGATAGCATAAAAGAGTACAAGACAACACTTAACAATGCCAAATCAGCGTATTATTCCTCACTTATACACAATAATAAAAATAATCCGAAACTCCTCATTAACACTATATCCCGTTTAACAAAAAGCAGGAACAAGGTGTCCCATTCCATTCCAATAACTCTAAGCAGTAATGACTTCATGGACTATTTTAATGACAAAATTGAATCTATTAGACTTAAAATAAACAACTCCCTTGTAACCTCAAATCCAGTTGGACCACATGTAATGGTTACAGCTAGCTCTAGTCAACCTGTAGCATACCTTGATTCATTCACACCCACCAATATATCAGAAATTACGTCTTTGATCTCCTCAACTAAAGCCTCAACATGTTTACTGGATCCTATCCCAACTGATCTTCTTAAGGCTGTTTTCCCTCTATTGGCTGAGACGATTCTTAAAATTATAAATGACTCACTCATAGCTGGACATGTCCCAAAATCTTTCAAGACATCTGTTATTAAACCATCAATTAAAAAACCAAACCTTGATCCTGATGTCCTTGCTAATTACCGACCCATATCTAACCTCCTGTTTGTATCAAAATACTTGAAAAAATAGTGTCTAAGCAAATCTGTAGCTTCTTAAATGAAAATAATATTCAGGAAACCTTCCAGTCAGGCTTTAGAGCTAATCATAGTACAGAATCAGCCCTAGTTAACGTCTTCAGTGACCTCCTTATGACATCTGATAATGGACATATATCAATATTAATCCTATTGGATCTTAGTGCTGCCTTTGACACTATCGACCATGGTATCCTACTACACAGGCTTGAACACATGATAGGCATCAAACACTCTGCATTAGCCTGGTTCAAATCATACCTCTCGGGTTGCTACCAGTTTGTACATGCTCATAATGAGTCATCCACCCATACCAAAGTAAAGTTTGGTGTACTCCAAGGCTCAGTGTTAGGTCCCCCGTTGTTCTCCCTGTCCATGTTACCTTTAGGATCTGTTATAAGGAAACATGCCATTACTTTTCACTCCTATGCTGATGATACCCAGCTTTACCTTTCTAGGAAGCCTAATGACTATATGCCAATGACTAAACTTGATGCCTGTCTCTGGTGCTCTTGATGCTGGTCTCCTTGTAATCCCAAGAATATCAAAATCTACAATAGGAGGAAGAGCCTTTTGTTACCGTGCACACCTCCTGTGGAATAATACCCCCCCGCCACATTCGACAAGCGGACACTCTCAATACCTTTAAGTCTAGACCTAAAACTTTCCTCTTTACTGTTTCCCATAATTAGGGATGGTGCATGGCAAAACATCACTTCTCATGGGTCTTTTGGGAGGGACTGCCTGTCTGCTGTTGCCCCCAGTTGTGAGGCATGGCGGCCACTGACCATCCCTGCAGTGTTGCTGGGTTGCCATGCATCATACCTTAGTTATGCTGCTATAGCCTAGTGCCGCCACACAACCTTCATGTGTCATTCCGTACAACTCTCTCTCTCTCTCTCTCTCTTTCAGCTCTCTCTCAATATTTAGAAAAGTGACTTAGTTTGATAGTCTTTGGACTTTGCTTTGTTACTTCAGCTTTTTATTTTTATCCAATCAACAATTGTAACTCAATTAATTCATCTTGTAATAAATCATTGATCCTGATCCAACGTAACTGAGACATCCAGTCCTCTATTCTGCTGGGAAGAAAACACAACGCAACTTTAAGGTGCACAGTGACTTCAGGTGAAAAGTCAAACTGGGAAAAACCCCCCAACCCTCCTGCACTTTGTGCCCTGCTGACCTACATCTGAACTTGCCTGTGAGCTGACGGAGTGTGGGTGTGAGGGACGCCTCTACTCCAACTCTGATCTACATTAGGTGGGGGACAAATCTCTGACTCTTTTCCTAGTATCAAGAAACAATAATTAATAGCTGCCTTTCCTAGTTTAGGAATTAATAACTATCTGAAATAGTTGGATGTAATTTATGTACCTATGTCATTGGTTTATGAGCTCAAGAAATCATTGATATAAGACAAATCAAAGGCCTGAGTAAACTTAAATTCGTGCAAATTAAAAGAATGGAATTCCAAGGGTGTGTACACCCAGAGTGAGAGGTACCCAAATAACTAGTCGAGGAGTTAAAGTGGTGACAGTGGCGTGATTGAATGTTTTACAATATTTATGTGCAATCCTGTATGCAGTGTTGAGACATTGCATGTCTTGATTGATGTTGTAGATATTTTAAACATTTACAATCATGGAAAAGCCTAAACATGGGTTTAGGTGCAAAGTGGGTTAATTAATGTGAGTAGGTATTGATTTAAACGCCTCTTTGTTTGTCACGTAAAGCTTAACTTGAAAGATACTAGTTATTTGTGTCCTGCTGTAAGAGTGTGCCAGAGGGGGGTGGGGTGTGAAATCTGACCTTGACAGACTGCAGCTGGCAACAGTTTAGAAAAAACCCACACTGGGCTCGTGCAGGGGGAGAGAAAGAGAGAATAAATTTTCCTGAAGTGCTATTTTGTGTTATTTGTGTTGTTTTGTTTTGTTTTTGTGCAATTGCTGTTACAAGTCGAAAAAGAAGAAAACAGCAGACTGTGCGATGGCTGAAGCCTCGGGAATTTATTCAGATTATGATTATGCCACCAATGAACAAAAGTCCCAAAGCAAGTTGAGAAACAAAATGATACGAGAATTGTCCCAGTATGTGATGAAAGAATTTAAGCTGGACAAAATCAAAAAAAGAGTGATTGAGAAAGAAAAGATCAGCCTCAATTGTCCGATGTGGCCATGGTTTTGATGAGTCAGGTGAGACGACATGAGACGGATAATTTGAGAGGGATCTATCGAAAAAGATTGGACAATGAGAAGACTGTGAGCAACAAGACCTGTGTGCCTGCTACTGCTGAAGAAATCGAGAGATGGTCTAAACAGGTGAAACATCCAAAAGAAGTGGGACTGGACACTTAGATCAAGCTGAAACGTTTGACACGCCTGTATAGTCTTCACCCCTTGGATGGATTCCAAATCCTTGCATACAGTCTGGGAGATGCAGAGGCGGACAAACTCAAGGAGAATCTTGAAAAGGAAATAGCAGCAGGAACTTCTGAAGCGCTTAATGATGGATGGAAACTCATCAAAGCTTGGATTCAAGCCCGAGCCAATGTGGACTGGTGTAAAATCACTGCAACTGTGCAGAAGACGAATGAGACAGTGGATGAATACTTCAAGCGCTTTAGAGATGTCTATGTGCTACATTCCGGTCTGATTGACAACCCTGATGACTTAGGAATGACTACACAACAAGTGGCCAAGGCTACTTTCCTCGATGGACTGATTCTGGAGATCAAACAAGGGACAGAGATGAGTTTGTCTGGCACCTGGGAAGACAATACAACTACATTGGATGCTGTGGTGCGAGTGCCAACGAGAGTAGCCCGAGATCTGGATATCAAGATACGCCAAGTCACCTTGGACAAGCTCTTCAAGGAAGAGAAGCAAGCTGCTACAACATCAGCACCGGCTAATGGAGAGGAGAGGCCTGTCAAGGGAGAATGCCACGTCTGTGGTAAACAAGGACACGAGGCAAAGGACTGCCGATTCTGGAAGTCTTCAAAAGATGTCGACTGTCGCAGAGAAATGATAAACAAGATCAACCAGATGGACGAGGAGAAAGTGAAACAACTGGCAGCTACGATTTCGGGAAACAAGAAATCCCCTCCCTCCGCCCAATTGCTGCCATTGTGAGATTGGAACGAAATAGCCTTTATGTGCCTGCCCAAATAAACAAAGATGTTGAATTTGACTTTTTAATTGACACCGGAGCTGAACTCACCATTATTTCTAAACATTTTGCGGAACAACATAATATCTCTTCAAAAAAGGAGGGTCCAAGGCACTCTTCTCATCCAAAAGGTATAAAAAGCCTTTATTTATACATGGCTATTTTGAAGTTAAAAACATGGACAGGGCAGACACCCACACTTCGCGGTGCAGAGCCTTCTTCAGGGTATGCAGCACAAGCAAACAATGACCTCTTATGAGGTTACCCAATGACATACACCTGGATAGCACAGCTAATGACATCACATGAATCAAGTATCAGGTAAACAATACATACAAAGGCCACTAGGTGGCCATACAACTTGTCTCAAGACAATAAATGGCCAGGTAAGACTTTGGTTAGGACAGCAATCAATACCAGAAGAAAACTTACTTAACCTGAAAAGTCATTACAAATATGGGCTAAAATCAATTTCTTCATTAGTCCTGGGTATGTCATCACCTGCAAAGTATATATATAGAAGGTTTCCCTTTGTAATAATAATTTGAATCTATCTCCACCCCTAATATTCCTTTTGATTGTTTCTAGACCTTCAACCATTAGACCATCGGGATTATTGTTGTGTGCTGTGTGAAGGTGTTTAGCCATTGGATAATCCAAATTTGCCTTCCTGATGGCATTTTTATATTCAGAGACTCTGTCTTTTAGACACCTCTTGGTTCGGCCAATATAAAAACAGCCACATGCACGTGATAACCGGTACACAACAAAAGTGGTATTGCAGTTCATGAATGCTTGAATTTTGTATGTTTTGTTAGATTTGAAATCAGCAAATTTTTTGCATTCTTTGATGTTGGAACAATGGTTGCAAAAAACGCATTTGTATGTACCCATTATCTGTCTATGAAGCCAAGTAGTCTTTTTATTCACATTAAGATTGCTAAGTACTAGTTTGTCTCGAAGGGTGGGGGCCCTCCTAAACGTAATTTTTGGGGGGACTGGAAATACCTCTCTCAAGGTGGGGTCACTTTTCCACAGGTTCCAGTTAGACAAGATTATCCTTTTGATCGGATTGGCAAGGCTGCTATATTTTGTGACAAAATAAACTTGTTCTTGACTAAATGACTTTTTCTTCCTCTTTTTTAACAAGTCTGTCCTCTGAATAGAAAGGGCTTTTTTATTGGCAGACTGTACCACATCAGTTTGGTAGCCCCTCTGTGTAAAGCGATGAGACATGATTGCAGCCTGCTTCTCATACTCTTGGTCTGAATCGCATATACGTCTCAGACGTTGGAATTGTCCAAAAAGTAACACTGTAGTGTGGAGCCGGCCTTCACTTCACTTAACATAATATCTCTCTCTCTGATAATACAAGATCTGCATATGGTGCTGGTGGAAACTGAAATTGCAAGAGACAACCACAATTGACTCGAACATTGGCTCAGCTGTCCTGAGTACCTTGTCGAATATGGGTGGGTAAAAAGATCCAAGAACCACTCTTGGGAATGGATGTATTACTCCAGTTGAAAGCAAGCCTTGAATTCAATGAGGGAGAGGTGCAGTGGAGACTACAGCGAATACAAGCCTGCGACCTCAAAGACCACCCTATCTGGGCCAAAGGAAAAAATGACTGTGGACTATTGGATATGGAACCAGTAAAGCTGACTGGAAAAGTTCCCCCAAGCACAAAACAATACCCTATAAACCGAGCTGCCATTGAAGGTCTGAAACTGATCATCAAAGAATTGGAAGAAAAAGGAGTCCTGCAGAAGACTCAGAGTGTTTCCAACAGCCCTGTCGTGGGACGTGGAGGTTGACGGTAGATTATCATGAAGCCAACAAGGTAATTGACAAGTTGACACCCATCGTTCCTGACCCCTCTACCATCTTCAGCACACTCAGACCTGAGCACAAAGTTTTCTCTGTGCTAGATGCCATGAGTGCATACTGGAGAATTCCATTAGCTCCAGAATGCCAAGACTGGACTGCTTTCACCTTTAATGGAAATCAATGCAAATGGACCCGTCTTCCCCAAGGTCTGCACAACAGCACAAGGGGAGTGTAAAGAAATGGATGGACTACAAGGTAAAGAAATTTTTTCGGAAAATGACGATGAGAATGGCATAAGACAAGTCAGAAAGGATGAAAAAGCTTCAGAGAAGTTATCAGATGTCAAAACAATGCAAGAAGAGGCAACGCTAGGAGAAAAGTGGACATGGATTGAGAATGCTGCTAAGCTCCATGAAGACAAGTTGTGGAGACATGGAACGAGAGTGGTAGCACCTGAGGTCCTGAACCACTTAGCGGTGCAAATACATTGTCTAGGACATGTCGGAGCTGACAAGTTTAAACACAGGTTCTCACAAGTGTGGTGGAATCCCAAATTCACTGCGGTTGCCAAAGATGTGTTGAAGAGAGTCAAGTTACCCATGTTAAAGACTCCGAGGGAGTGCCATGGTGTGATGCACTACCAGCAGTCCTATGTAGTATCAGAGCTACAATCAACAAAGAAACTGGACTAAGCCCTTATGAAATCATCACTGGACGGGCAATGTCTTTGCCTGGAACCATCGACTTCAGGAAAGCCAACATACACCTGGTTTGGGATGCCTTGTTGAACTATTGCATCTTACTCTCAGAGGCAGTGTCTACAGCAGAAAAGAGGGTGTCGTGGAAAATCACCTCGACGTCTGCAAAACCCAACAATCAAGTCCTAACCCACCCAACAAACTTAAAATTAAACCAGAAAACTCACTGTTGGAGTAAAGCTGATGATAAAGACTTTATTCACAATACCAGCAAGAATACAAGAGACAATTGCCTCACAGTATAAGTGCTGAGCAGTGTGAAGGAGTTCTGCTGCAGAGAGGATACCGTTTCCCTTGAGAGTTGATCAGGCTCTGAATGTTTCTTCCAAAACATCTACCTTTTGTTCCACTTTGGAGCATACACTGATTCCTCCTACCTTGCCTATGTCACGGGGCTCTTGTTTACTAATTAGGAGGCTTCGGGCCTAGTTCATATTGGTGGATTCCATTCCCTAATTGATTATTATTATTCCTTATGGGTGGGTTCTTTGTGTACCTCCTCACTTCTACCTATGTTTCTTAACCATATGTTGTCCACATGATCCCTTTCCTGCATTTTTATTTCCTGTTTTAACACAACGGTGTCCTTTCACAGCAGTCATCCTCACCACATACTCATCACCTCATGGTGATCAATCGATACCATAGATACGTCATCTTGTTGTGTCCATTCAATATGTATCTTTGTATATGACAAACTCTTCGCTGTTTTACTTATGGCCTGAATGTGTTCTGGCCTCTACATGACTTCCTTCTCATCCCCTATGGCCAGCAGTATACTCAAGCATCCATTGTTTAAATGTGCTCCTGCTATTTAGTCACCCTCTCCCCTCTCTGCTTCTATATTGCTGTCTGCCTAGGCCTCCATTGTAACAGTCTTTTACCATATGTTTTCCATTTCATATGTTAGTATAAGCATTATATTCTCGAGTTAATATTGTATATACTAAAACAAACCTCCTTTTTTATAATAATAATCTCCACAAGGGTGCGAGAAGCTTGGAATGAACCACCTGAAGGAGGACATTCTCTGATGCCTAGACAATGGGTGATGATACGCAAACCCCAACGTCTAGCGTTGGAAGCCAAGTGGGAAGGCCCATATGAAATACTACTTGTCACAGACTCTGCTGTTAAAGTAAAAGATAAATCAAAATGGATCCATGCTAGTCACTGTAAATTAGCTGAAGGCCTCTGAGTTCAAAACCAATGTAGATCTACTGTACATCTCGAGATTTCCGTCGAAACTTTCTTTTCTAGATTTAGGATAATTTAGGGAGGTAAGATTCACGGAAGACTTTATTTTTCTTTGGGTTTTTTGTTTTTACAGGAGGTCAGTTTTGGAGGAGATAGAAGGGATGAGATCATCTTTGAATCGTTTTATCCTGTTGGAGTTAAGGAAAAGACAAAAAAAGTATAAAACCAATCATAAGCTAAATCAATTGTGCGTTTTATCATAGGATAAATGTACAGTGATACTAATCATGATGTTTAATATAAATTATACTGCTGACAAATCAACTGCTCCTACCCATAGATTAGAATCTGTTTAATGTTTTATGTATCAAAACTATCTTTCCCATCTGATACTGCTGTGTTTGTTCTGTGTGTTTGTAAGTCTGTGTGCAGAACATCCTACGACTGTTAATCACTGAATGGACTGAATTGAACTGTAAAACTGAATTGAACTGTAAAAATTCATATTGCCACTACCCTGGGAGAAGTTCAATGCCACACCCAGTGCCAAACTTCAAAGATGATGCACAACCTGACAACTGTTGTGCTGATTGTTTTGTGTGTATTTATTTAGTGTGGTTATCTGTGTTTATGATAGTCACCATGAAGTGCATAAAGACAATGTGTTTTTGAAAACTGCCCATGGATATGCTAAAGCTAAAGGTGAACAAGAGTGTTGGATGTGTGGTTTGATGCCATCAGCTGCTGAGACTTACCCCTATTTGGCCATCCCTTTCACTTTGAGTGAATATGCTACTGCTTAGAATGGTGTGGATAGTCCCTGGTTTAACCCTAATGTTACTTTCTTTTCTCTGAAAATTGGAACTGGTCAACCGGAAAAGGTCAAGCTGAGTCTAGCTCCTAAGGGGTTACTATGTTGGGTTAATGGAGGAGGAGGTGTTATGATGGGTATTAGTCTGTGTGATTATTATGTGAAGGTAAGAAGACCTAATGTGACCATTACTTGGTCTGGAGGAGTCAAAGTTTTGCCCTTGCCCCCTAGAATGATATTACCAAGTCAGAAGGCAGGGAATGTAACATCTGATGCTAGAGCTGCAATTCACTCCTGAACTTCTCAATTCATTCCTATGTGACAGCTCTGTCAGCTCTCCTGTGCATCCCAAGCACTGCCTTACATTGCTTTTTACTCTGAAAGAGTGCAGTAGATTTTGGAGAATATGTTGACCACTTCATGTATTTCATCCAGAATACCGTACATCTGGTGGAAAAGCAGCCTAAGAAGTCATAACTTAATTACATGGCTGGTGAATTTAACAACTTAGTGGCTGCTGGATATTTATCGTCCATAAAGTACGGTAGTCTTTGTTTCCAGGAGAGGCATGTTCAGGAGAGGCATGTTCAGGAGAGGCGTGTGCTAGACAGACAGCATTCCTGTATGATCGAAATCTTCAAAACAAACAATTCATTCAAGTTTAAAGTTCCTCTTCCTAACCAGTCATACCTGTATGCTGTCTGCTTCTGCTTTCATTTATGATGTGCGAGCGAATGAGACAGGTACAGAAACAGAAAAGATTTATTTTTGATATATTATGAACACAATTAGGAGTATATGATTCAACTACATTATTTATCTACTATATTTCAGGTAATTGTCTTCATGCTATTTATTTTACTTGCATGTGGTATTATTAAATTCTGATATTATCAGATTTTTACTTTTCAGTAAAATATAACTCATGACATCACTTAAAAAATGGGAATAAGTAAAACACAAGTTGCTCATGATCTTCTGGTACAGCCATGTCTTTCAGTTTATTCCTTCTCATTCCTCAAATAATTACAGGAATGACAGCAGTGTCACCACTGATTCATTAAGGCGAAATGGAAGCTTCTGAGTTTAGCTCCAATTTTGGTAAGTGAAGTTTCAGCAATTTAAAATTTAAAAAATCATATGACAACAATTTCTCTATCTCCAAGTATGTTCAAAATCCAATGTGTTTAAAAGACAAATGTAAAGTGTAAACAATGTGTCATCAATATGAAAGCTGTTGCTGGTCTTGTGGTCAAAAATACTAGGCAGGCAACTTGGTGGATCACTGCAGTCTTTAATCACGACGCCGGACCAAACGGCAGACCTCCCTGCCCTCACAGTGACCTTTGATTTCTCACCCTCCTATTGTTTTAGCTTGTTTAGGTTCCCTGTCTTGGTGAAGATAGATGTTTATTTGGTTTTCACCAGCACCCTCTGTTACCCTGTTCCTAACCCTAATCTGCTCTGGTTTGTTATCTTAACCCTTTAGACTCAGGTTACGCTTGGCATACCTTTGTATCAGACAAGGCATACATTTGTATCACATTAAGATATTACAATTTTCCCTAAATAATCCCCCCCTTTTGGAGCCCTATAAGCTCCAATTTGTGCAGCATTCATTGTGATTATTTTATAGGAACTTACAATTTCTTGGAAAGACATACAGGTCATACAGATAACAATTAAAACCAAGACAGTGTGCAAATCAGATAGGTCACAATACTACAAAGAATTCACTTTAATCCAGTTACATATTCCCAGCGCCAATTTACAACACAAATGGTCTTGTGACGTTTCACAGAAGTTAAACCCAGAGCACCCGAGAGCAACAGGAAAAGGAAAAACTACCTTGTGTTTATATGTTTATTATGGTTGAAACCTTAGGGCAGATCCATGGCTCAAGGGGCTGACCCAACTGCCAGGGGTCATGCAGGTCATATTTTGTTAGTAACTCCTCTTGGATATAGTCTACAACTTTCTCTCTAGGTTGGACTGAGCATTAAGCTAATTGCACTTTAAACCTCCTTGCCATGCGAATAGCTAAAAGTCCAAGCCTAATCTGGGAGCTATTAATTCAGTTCTGATTGCTTTTACATCTTTATTCAGCATTGACAAGTCTGATGCTGTTTCATTAACCACCCTTTGCGGTTGTTTTGCTAATCCATTAATTTTTTGTAATGCAGCTATTGCTTAGTAAAAATGTCCAACCAATTGTGGCTCCTTGGCCGGTCCAAGTATCTGCTATAATATAACCTTTTTTCATTTGCTCACTCCTCCTGCTGTGTAGGTCATGTCTCTTTTTTGTCTATGCATACATATTTTTTTCTTGATCCTTCTAATGGAGGTGTTTATCTTGTACAATCCAGATTTATGGTGTAATTGCTGCTATGTAACATGTTCCTACTGTCTCAGAAGGCCAGTATGAATGTGATTTATTCCCACATACCCAATACATGCTTAAAGGAAGAGCAAAATTAAAATTAGGACTAGGTACTTCACTGTATCTAAAAAGCGGAGAATGATCTCCTCCCAACCATAGTGCTGGTCTAATACTTCTTTCTTGTTTGTTTTCCAAGTTTGACATATTATAATTTGCATTAAGTTAAATTGACATTTACCTACTACTAGTTGCTTTCTTGTTGTGTTATCTTTCTTGTTGGCAGTGACTGATACACACACAAACCCTTCTTTGTAGGAGCTTGTATAGGCTCTCCAGTATGTTATCAAACCTTAACTTCAACTTAGTCCTTATAATGAGCCAAGAGCTCAGATGTTTCCACCAAAAGAGTTCTTTGTGATGTTTGCTTCCTGTTCCTGTTACCAAAGTGACCAGTTCTGTTGTGCTGGGATTCTTCCACTCGTTTTGTAGTTCTTTATGCCATTATGCACAGTTCATATATTCTTCTGGATCTTTCACCACTTTGCGCTGAGATCATTGTAGCACAAAGTTGCTTTCACCCATCCTCAGGGCCATTAGTGTGGAGAATAACACTTGGTCCTTTCTACCGGTATGGTCCTCTCCATTGTTCCTCCATTGTTAGATGAGCACTCAGGACCATGGTTGCACTGGGTGTGTAATCTGGAAACTCTGATAGGGTTGACATCACCTGTTTGGAAACATAAGACAGAGCAGTATCAGTTCTTCACACCAACTGGTCGTTCTTCCCTTTGCACTTTTTTTTACATTATATTGCTATAAGGGGCTGGTATGGGACAAGTTATCAAGATCTCTCAAGTGCTGTGCCATGTAGATCTTGCTACCCGGCCTCTAAGGTAGAGGAGAGTCAAAAGTTGTACTATCACTCAGTCTATTCACCTTGAAGCCTTCATTTTTAACAATGTTCTTCACTTTCATTTAGTTTCAGTCTTTTGACAGCCAATGCACTTTGTGGAATGCAATTTCTGTAATGTCTCTGAAGTAGCTTTATTTGTACGATACACATTGATGTTTTTCTTTATCTTAGGCAAGACTTTCTACAGAGTACTGTGAGTAGTCAGATAAAGCACCTTTCACAATAAGCATCTACTGCTGTAGTGAATCCTGATGCAAGACAAAGTTTGTCTTCTTAGGATTTCGAGATATCTTAAGGTAACTGGTATCAAATCTGAAATTTAAATTCTGTTCATTTGCTGCTTTTACTGAATTTATATTGGTACATGGAGGAATGATAACCTCTTACATTGGACTTTGACTAGATGTCCACAATACTAACAGTGAATAGCCAAGGATATGGTTTGACTAAGTATAATAAATTTTGTCATCGACTCCCTCATGAAACACTCAGTTGTCATCTCTTCATCATATCCTAGTTATGAAAAAATCTTAAGAGTAACATCAAATCAAACTGTCAATTGTCACTTAAAATGTTCTAGGAGGGAGTACCCGCATCAAATCAAATTGATTCACTGCCGCATAGCCACTTCCTACTTCTCCAGACCCTTAAATCCTTTCAAAGTGATTGACAAACATTCGTTTCAAAGTTGCAGAGTTGCATGCCAGAAATGTTTGCGCCCATAGAAATAATTGCAAAACAGTCACGTGAACTTTGCTACAGATACTACAGTATATTGTACAACACACCAGAGTCACATGCAAGAGAGTTAATGTCATATGCTGATATGCCAGGATGGGTGTGTGTGCATGTAAAGCCTGTTCTTCCAGTTCCACTGAGCACCCTGTGTGGAATGTGGATGTATTTACGAAGGCTACCTACAGGCTCAACAGCTTACTTACAGCTGTCACCACCCATGTTATGTGTGGACTCTTCCTCGGTACATGGGGCAATTGTTTTGTTAAATATGCCTCCAGTCTATTGTCCTATGTCTTGACAATGTATCCAGTACATATTTAACAAAGGTCATAGCTAGAAAATCCTTTGTTGAGAGTAAAACTAAAGTCCTCTCACTTCTACAAAAATCTCATCACAGTCAATAGTCACGTCAGTCCAAGTCATCCTTCCAGTATGTAATAGCTTTAAAGTTTAGAATGTGTGCACAGAACAAATTTAGAAACTAAGCACTAAGCTTTCTAGGTAGTGCAATAGTAGCTACATTGCCTTGGGTCTAGGGCAAGCAGTCTTGCTGAGATGCTGTCTGCATCTAGGGCCCACCTGTCAGGAGTGAATTTATGACCCACCTACTTAACTCTCTCCTGACAGAGTTGCAACTTTTGTAAGGAGACGCTCCAGTCCCCCACTGGCCAGGAATGTTTACGTTGCCACAGTGTCCACATTGGCACAGCTCTTTCGACACAGTTTATATAAAAGAAAATGTTACTATCTGTTGGCGGAAATTTTTTTGAGGCAAGATGTTAGAGCTTTTAGAAAAAAAAAAGGATTGAGACTCTCCATCTTTGTGGCAAGGTATCGGTCAACATCTTATTTTTCCAAATATCAACAAACCCAAAATAAACAAAGCGTATCTATTCTAACACATCCCAATTGATGATCCGTAAAACAACTTAGGTGTTCACACGTGAAGACAAAGAAATGCCCAAAAAGGACAAATCATTTCATGGTCTTGACAGCCTTCAACTAATTATGCTAAACCATTCCATTTCCTTTGCACTGTTGTTAAAGCCACACGTGGATAAAAATTTTAGGTTTGCAAACAAAGATGTCAGACCAGGTGACAGGTCTACTACTGCTGCAGCGTAGCTTTACTTGTAATAATGCCGGCTATGTTGTCAACGCATGCTTTAATTGGTACCCCTTTTCTTTACAATCCGGATCTGGAATATCTTGAAAGTATGCCACTACACAATGCAAGTCTCCTGGAATTTCCTTATCTCACTGGACTGAGACAAGCGTAAAGATCCCTTTATTTCAAACACTGGCTAAAATATAAGCTGTAAGTTACCTATAAAATCTCAGTCCAATAACTTTTCTGGGCAAACACAAATGGGGAAGGAAAGGTTTATTTCTAATATTCACTACCCTAATGCTTCTATGACATTCAATGTTTCACTTTTCCAATCCTAACTCTACTACTACTTTAGTAATTTCCTTCTTCCTTATTAACAAAAAGAAAATAAACATCCCCCAAAAAGACAAGACAGAGAAGCTGTTGATAAGGCTGTGTTGAGGAAACAGTCCGGGTTGTAAATCAGAAGGGTCACCATGGGTCCACTGAAACACCCCTTTCCCTGAATTAGAGAGTTCAGCAGTGATGAATGACCCTTGTCCTGTGTGTCCTCTTGGTCTCACAGAAACAAGCCATATGGTTCATTCCTGCACATTCTTATATCAGTCCTTTAGGTAATTCAACCGATAGGTCTGTTTTCGCTGCCTCTTCCCTCACATTTCCTCCTGCTTCTTTTTGCTAGATGGTTCCTGACAGGCTCTGCTGCTGAGGGGGTGATGATGAGCCTCAAGAGCTGACTGGGGTGCATGAGATGGCTAGGGAGTATGATTCTGGTGAGGGGTTAGAGACAGATGTGGTGGATACACCAGTGTCCAACAGTGTTACTCTTATGTGTCATTCAGGTAAGGAGCTGATGGCTTCAGCTTGCTCATATGTGCATGCACAACAGATGTCCCTGTAGTCCTCTGGAAAGCCTTTGCCTCTCTCGTATGCCCCCAAACCTGTCTTTCTCTTTGACTTTCACTTTTTTCCTCTCTCCATTCACTTTTGTCCTTCTTAGCCTCTTTCTCTCACTTATAATACAGGTCTGGTCTAAATTGTCTAGCCTTCTCCTCCATTATAGACCTGCAATCCTTTAATGTTCCCACACTTAACACTTCTCCCACAAGACACTTTCCTCAGTCCACCTATTCCACTTACATAAGAAGTTCTCATATACACATGCAGGTCCATATCTTTTATACATGTCCCTTAAACATCCTGGTCTATCTACCCCTCTAGGACGGTGTATTTTTTTTTCTGCACAAACCTCCCCATGGCAGTGTCCCCTAATGTTTTTTTTTCCAATTACCTTACACCTAAAACGAGAGAAAACAAACAGTACGTAATGGCAAACTTATCAGATCTCCTGACGTCTTTTATCTAGGCCCGAATCCACCACTACCTCTCCAGGGTAGGGCCCTCCACTGCCTCGACCAGGGCAGGAAGGATTTAACAGTCAATATCTCAACCGGGGAGATGACTCTCTGCCACTATCACGCCTTTGGATAGGGCCTTTCTATTTTACCACCGCATATAATGTAAAATAGAGGAACACTCACCATCCAAGTTGCCTGTGACCACAGAGACAGTCAGTACCGTATCTGAAGCACAGGAGGATTCTCTCCGGCCAGGCTGGGTGCCGCAGGGCTGTTTGATTGCTGACACGGCCTTCTCCCAGGATCTCAAAGGGATCTCCCTCCAGTCGCGACCTGGTTGGGTTCCTGAGCATTCGGTCCTCCGCACTGAGCCTCAGAGATAGGTACCCTGCTCACAGCGCCACTTATGTGGTCAAAAATACTAGGCAGGCAACTTGGTGGATCACTGCAGTCTTTAATCACGACGCCGGAGACAAGTTACCCACACAAACCTACTCAAGGAATGTATAGTAACAAGCCTCTCTTCCTGGAGACTAGGATTCCCTTTTATACCCCCCAGAGCAGACATCACCCGTAAACCAAACGGCAGACCTCCCTGCCCTCACAGTGACCTTTGATTTCTCACCCTCCTATTGTTTTAGCTTGTTGAGGTTCCCTGTCCTGGTGAAGATAGATGTTTATTTGGTTTTCACCAGCACCCTCTGTTTCCCTGTTCCTAACCCTAATCTGCTCTGGTTTGTTATCTTAACCCTTTAGACGCTTGGCATACCTTTGTATCAGACAAGGCATACATTTGTATCACATTAAGATTCATTTCTAGGATATTACAATTTTCCCTACAGTCTCCCTGTGGCATATATAAAACTAAGTCTTAATTGTATATATTTCTTCATGTTGCTGCTGTAGTTGATTAGTATCACTGTCGTGCTATTACTATCAGGCAAATATAATGAAAGGTGAATGCGGCATTCAGAATAGGTGACTTTAAGACAAGTTCTTTCCGCAGCAGTGCAGTTATCAAACTATGCTGTGATGGCACTGGTGGGGATGCTCTCAATAGTCCCCCGGTAGAAGGTTGTCAGGATGGGGGAGGGGAGGTGGGCCCTCCGCAGCTTTCATAAAAAATAGAGGTGCTGTGTAATGTGTGTTGCGTTCTTGGTCCATGTGAGATTGTCTGTGATGTGGACGCCCAGAAACTTTGTGTCTGGAACAGTCTCAACTGGAAGGTTATTTATGGACAATGGGGTGTTTGCCTGGGGGTCTTCTGAAATCAATAATTAGTTCTTTTGTTTTGTCCACATTGAGGGACTAGTTGTTGTGAGTGCACTATTGGCTGAGCTGAGTCACCTCCTCTCTGTACAGGTCCTCATTGTCTCTGCTTATCAAATCCACCACAGTTGTGTCTTCAGCAAATTTGATGACGTGATTTGAGTTGTGTGTTGCTGCACAGTCATGGGTTAGAAGTGTGAACAGCAGGGGGCTGAGCACACAGCCTTGAGGGGCTTCTGTGTTCAGCAAGGTGGTGTTGGAGTTCTTGTTTCCTATCCTGACTGCCTGGGGTCTCCCCACTAGGAAGTCCAGGATCCAGTTGCAGAGGGTGGTGTTCAGACCCAGCTGATCCAGTTTATTTTACCAGCTGCTGTGGAATGATAGTGTTGAATGCTGAGCTGATGTCATTGAATAGCATTCTGACATCAGTTTCCTTTGTGTCCACGTGTGGCAGTGGTGATGGTATCCTCCCTGGGGCGGTTGGGGCAATCTGCAAACTGCACTGGATCCAGTGTGGCAGGTAGCTGGGACTTGATGTGTTTCATGACTAGCCTCTCAAAGCACTTTGTGATGTAAGTGCAACTGGGCAGTAGTCACTGACTGAAGGTCTTAGTCATGGTTACATTGGCAAGGCATTTGCCAGTGTAGCTTGTGTTGGCTGAAGAGTATTCTAGATCAATGTGTCCGTTATGTGGCTTCCTGCTTGCACACATCCCAGTCTATGCATTCAAAACACTCTTGGAGGGCTGACAGTGCCCCCTCAGGCCACTTTGTCTCCTTAAAGGTTGCTTTTTTGCGCTTCATTAGCAGCTGGTATGTAGGAATTAGTATAACAGAGATGTGATCTGGTTGCCCCAGTTGGGGGAGGGGTGCGACTCGATAGGCGCCAGAGATGTTTGAGTAAACACAGTATAGCATGTTCTCCCCTCTACTTGCAAAATCCACATACTGATGAAACTTTGGAAGAACTTTCTTCAAGTTTGTGTTGTTGAAGTCACTGGCAACAATGAATAGTCCATCCAGATGTGCACTTTGGAGCTCACTGATAGCTCTGAAAGTTCAGCTAGCATGTTTGTAGCATTAGAACTTGGTGGGAGTATAAACACAGCTGTGAATTTGCGTGGTATGTACAATGGTATTTATTTATAAATGACCCTGTTGTGGCTGCTGCATCTTACCGCACCGCCATCTTGGATGATTCCAACCAACCAATAAAACGATTACACCCTAACATTAATCTTGTTTACTTAAATTCCTCTGTCTATGAGGAGAAAATGCTGTTGAAAGAGTGAATGTCACAGTTCTTGGAACTGATTGTCAAATCTTTACTGGTAAATATGTTGTAGGGGAATGACAAAAATATAAAGGATATCTTACAAATGTACTCATGGGTTTTTAGAAGATTACTATAAGTATACCTACTGAAAAAGTATCTTGCATTATGTTACCTAATTGTATTAAAGTAAGGTATGTTTCTGTTATTGTGATTTTTACAGTGTACATGAATTTTCACCCATACCTCCAAGATAGGAAGATGACATTGATGTTGATTTTCCATGAAAACCATCATAATGGTTGACATTAAAATCTCCATGGTAGATAGACACTGAATCAGTATCATCACCACCATCTAGATTAACCTTGACTATGCTTTATGCTCAGTGTTTACGAGATCAGAGTTTAATATGACTTTAGTGGAGACAGAGTTTTAAATGAACAGCAAATTAAAAAAGAATCAAAGCACTGCCTAGAAGCATGTTGGTTACTAGCAACAAAGGCAGCGGGGTCATTCCATGTCAAATGGATCAATTTAGAAGGATTTTCCCGCTCAACCCCTTCAGAATTGGCTGATTCTCGGATATAATGTGCCCACACATCTCAAAGTAAGATGTGCAAAATTATACCTAAGTATCTCAAATATTTCTATGAAAAATAGAAATGAAAATGCCTTTGAATGCACCCACCACCTCTTCCAAAAAAGTTCCCCTGAATATTTTTGACAAATTCAGACTGTAATATCACCAAAACTATTTGAGAATTAATCACAGGCTTTTGCACGCAAACAGTCCAGGTACTAAACTCTATCAGAAGTTTGCCATCTGTCACACCTGTGAAATCCTGCTGACCCAAACATGGGTTTGTTTTGTTAAGGTTTCAATATTTATGAGTCCCCTGGGGAAAAAATGTTGGCTATAAACCCATTTTATCATTTTTTTTGCAATAGTCCACCAGTCTGTAGACAGCTTAAAACTGGTAAAGCTAACTTAACTCTTTTACAGTCCCTTAGGGTCATGTCCAATGTTAGAAAAAATTAAATGGGCCCCTAACTTTAGAGCCTGAAATGGTCATGTGGGGTAGGCGCTACAAAGCTACAAATGTAATATGGTACAGATAAGTTATTGCCCTTTCACATATCCAAAAATCAGAAATCAGAAATGCAAAATTCTCCATTTCTGAGAAAATGTACACTTTTTATTGCCATTTTGCCACAGGTGACATTTGACCCATTAATGAGCCAACTTTGACCTTTCATTTTTCACCTTTCGCCACTACCAAGAATAATGAAATTTGGCACCTTGCTACATTGGGCTTTCAAGAGTAATTAATGAAAAGCTCAGATCATCATATGCTTCGTGAGATCATGGGTTGTCTCACAATCTGTTAGGGTTTCCCTGTTTTTGTTCTCTGTTTGGTCCCATCTGCTGGACATCTCTGGGGTTACCTTTTGTCACTCTGTGTTTTTTGTATCCCACCTGGTTGTGATTATTGTCAATTACCCACCCATTATGTCTTTGTCCTTCATTGGTTCCTGCTCCCCTTCCCACAGTATTTATTCCCCATGGTTTCTTTGTTCTGTCTCTGGTTGTCTTCCGGTTTCCCGTAGTATTCCTGCTCAGTGAGTTTTTTGACTAGAGGATTTAGTTGTGTTTTTACGCCCCCTGTTTTCTCTGGATTTTTGTGTTTTTGGAGTTTTTGATGCTCTTAACGTTTTTCCTGATAGTCTTGTGTGTTTAAGACTGAATAATTCAACCCTGCTTCTGATTCTGCATTTGGGTCCAATTTTACTGGTATTTTACTAGTACCCTGATAGTACAATCAGAGCAACATGGACCCAGCAGAACCTGATCCTCTCTGCTCTGCTTTGGCGCAACAGGGGGCTGTGTTAGGCAGACACCAGAACCAGCTTGACACTATGACCAAGACTATGGAGTCCATGGCAGCAAGCCTGTCTGACCTGGTTGTCCAGATACAGCAACTCCCCCTGTCCGGACCAACCAACCCCCCTCTTCCTGCGGCTCCAGTCACACTCCCCCCTTCGCCGCAGCCAGCTCTCCACTCAGCTGAACCACGCCTGCCTCCTCCTGAACGTTATTCAGGTGAGCCTGGCTCTTGCCGTGCTTTTCTAACCCAGTGTGATCTTATCTTCCAACTCCAGCCCGGAACCTTCCCTACGGACCCTGCCAAGGTAGCTTGCATCATTACTCAGCTGTCTGGCTAAAGAATGGGGAACGTCCGTTTGGGAGACGGGTCAACCCTTCTGCAAGAATTATCAAGCGTTTGCAGAGGAGATGAGGAGAGTATTTGATCGATCAAAGCATGGCAGAGAGGCGGCTAGAGAGATGCTACACATCCGTCAAGGCCACAGGTCGGTTTCTGACTACGCTATCCAGTTCCGCACCCTGACCACTTCCAGTGGCTGGAATACCGAAGCCCTTTACGACACCTTCCTCAATGGCCTATTGGAGGACATAAAGGACGAATTAGTGACCCGAGATCTCCCTGCTGATTTTGATGCCCTTGTGGGTCTCGCCATCCGCATTGATGCCTGCTGGAGACAACGCTTCGGTGACAGCCCTCCCATCAGATCACTGAGGGGGCCCGGTGGGGCAAAGGCACCTCGTCCGACAACATCAGACTGGACTTCATCACCATCGTCCACACCAGCTGCGGAGGAACCGATGCAGGTTGACCGGACCCGGTTATCACCAGCCGAGAGACAGAGGAGAACCCCCCCTCATCTTCTCCTCGCAACCTGTTCCCTGCGGGACTGGAGTGGGGCCGACAACGTCAGACCTTCCAGGTGTTGACTGACTCTGGAGCAGAGGGGAGCTTCATCGATGCCACTCCTGCCACTCCCAGTGCCTGTGTTCCGCTACGTCCTTCGAGCCCCACAGCTCAGAGCCTCCAGAAGAATTTCCGGACCTGTCCGCTGTCCCTACAGAGTACCTGGATTTAAAAGCAGTTTTTAGCGAGTCCCGAGCCACTTCCCTACCCCCTTCCCTACCCCCCTCATTTGGATGCCGTCCTCATCTTTTCCAAGTCCCTGCCTGAGCACATCTCTCTCGTCCGAAAAGTCCTTCAGCGTCTCCTGGAGAACTGGCTCTTCGTGAAAGCAGAGAAGTGTGAATTTCACCGTGACACCATCTCCTTTTTAGGCTTTATTGTGCCCTGAAGATGGACTTCAGCAAGGTGCATGCAGTGGTTGAGTGGCCCAAGTCGTCTACACGCAAGGAGTTGCAGCGGTTCCTTGGCTTTGCCAATTTCTACAGATGGTTAATTCGGAACTACAGCACTCTGGCTGCCCCCCTGACTGCCCTCACATCCTCTGCTACCAAGTCCCAGTGGTCAGCTTCTGCAGAGGAGGCCTTGTGGTCCCTGAAGGCTCGTTTCACCTCTGCCCCCATCCTCATGGAACCCGACCCCAACAAGCAGTTCATCGTTGAGGTGGATGCCTCAGATGTGGGTGTAGGGGCCATCCTCTCCCAGCGATCCTCTGAAGACCACAAGATCCACCCGTGTGCCTTCTTTTCCCATCACCTCTCTCCAACAGAGGCTAATTATGACACTGGGGATCGGGGGCTCTTGGCAGTGAAGCTGGCCTTGGAGGAGTGGAGGCACTGGTTGGAGGGAGGGGCAATACCTCTCCTGGTTTGGACTGACCATAAAGATCTAGAATATCTGCGCTCGGCCAAACGCCTGAATTCCCGCCAGGCTCACTGGTCCCTTTTCTTCTCTAGGTTTAACTTCACCCTCACCTATCGCCCCGGGTCAAAGAATGGCAAGCCTGATGCCCTCTCCCGAATTTTCAGTGGCTCAGAGGACCCCCCTGTTCCTGCCACCATTCTCCCGGAGCGCTGTCTTGTTGGGGCTGCCATGTTGGACATTGAGGCCCAAGTCCGCAGTGCCTACTCCCCTAGGCCTACCCCCAGCCGACGATGTTTCTGGTGGCCCTCCTTGGAGAGTGATGTCCACAAATTCGTCTCCTCCTGCCCCGTTTGCGCCCAGAATAAGAGGTCTACCCAGCCCCCGTCAGTTCTGTTACAACCCCTATCCATCCCCAAGAGACCCTGGTCCCATATCTCCCTAGCCTTCGTTACTGGTTTACCCGTCTCAGATGGCAACACCACCATTTTGACGGTGGTGGACCGGTTTTCTAAGTCGGTCCATTTTATTCCCCTTCCCAAGCTACCGTCTGCCAAAGAGAATGTTAATTTTATGGTCACTCATGTTTTTAAGCTGCACGGACTGCCCGTGGAGGTGGTTTCTGACAGGGGCCCCCAATTCACGTCCAGATTCTGGCAAGCCTTCTGCAAACTGCTTGGGGCCTCTGTTTGTCTCTCCTCAGGGTTTCACCCTCAGACTAATGACTGTCCTGCACTGCCTGGCGCCCCAGAACCTGTCCACCTGAAGCCAGCAGTTGCCTTGGGCTGAGTATTCCATTAACTCTCTCACCTCCTCTTCCTCTGGTCTCTCCCCTTTTGAGTGTTCTCTAGGGTATCAGCCACCTCTGTTTCCAACCCAGGAGAAGGAGGTTGGGGTTCCCTCTGCCCAAGCCTTTATTCGCCGCTGCCACCGGACGTGGAAATGGCCACGAACAGCCCTTATCCGTGCCTCCACCAGGATTAAGGAGCAGGCTGACCATCGACGGACCAGAGCTTTCTGGTACCGCGTGGGTCAACGGGTTTGGTTGTCCACCCAGGACCTCCCCCTTAAGGTGGATAGCCACAAACTGGCCCCCCGCTTCATTGGTCCCTTCCCCATCTGCGAAGTCGTCAGCCGGTCGGCTGTCCGCCTGAAACTTCCATTCAACCTCCGACGCATCCACCCCACTTTGTCAAACCCTTTGTCTGTAGTCCCATGCACCCACCCCCTGCTCCCCCACCACCTCCCCACCTCATTGATGGCTCGGAGGCCTACACGGTCCGACGGCTGCTGGACGTCTGCCGCCAGGGTTGCGGCTGGCAATACCTGGTTGACTGGGAGGGCTACGGCCCTGAGGAGAGGAGCTGGGTCCTGGACCCCTCTCTCATCAGAGACTTTCAGCGCTACCGCCTTGCCCAACCTGCTGCAACGCCAAGGGGTGTTTCTTGATGGGGGGGGGGTACTGTCAGGGTTTCCGTGTTTTTGTTCTCTGTTTGGCCCCATCTGCTGGACATCTCTGGGGTTACCTTTTGTCACTCTGTGTTTTTTGTATCCCACCTGGTTGTGATTATTGTCAATTACCCACCCATTATGTCTTTGTCCCTCATTGGTTCCTGCTCCCCTTCCCACAGTATTTATTCCCCATGGTTTCTTTGTTCTGTCTCTGATTGTCTTCCGGTTTCCCATAGTATTCCTGCTCAGTGCGTTTCTTGACTTTGATACTGTTCTTGTCCTGTCTGGCTTGCCTGTTCTGATTTTTTTTGTCGAGTTTTTTGACCTCCTGTCTAGAGGATTTAGTTGTGTTTTTACGCCCCCTGTTTTCTCTGGATTTTTGTGTTTTTGGAGTTTTTGATGCTCTCAGCGTTCTTCCTGAAAGTCTTGTGTGTTTAAGACTATAAATCAGCCCTGCTTCTGATTCTGCGTTTGGGTCCAATTTTACTGGTATTTTACTAGTACCCTGATACAATCGTCAGACAGAAATGTGATGGTGATTGTTCAAAAGTCGCCTGCGGACATTTGTTTACATATACCATGTGATGTTTTGTTTATGTAGCCATGTGTTTCACCTCCATGTTCCTATGTTCCCACACTTCACCAAAATCAGTCAGTCAGCCTGATTATTGCCTCACCTGTTAATTGTTTTTATTAAAAGCCATTTTCAAAGATTTGGGCATGTTGTCATAAAACTTGTGACCTTTCTTGGAGGTTAATTTGAAGAAGATACAATTTGGGACTACACCATCAAATATCTTAGTGCACCATTATAAAATCTCCTTTAATATTTGAATATAGTTTATGCATTTTGAACATTATACAACTGAGGAGACAACAACCAGTTCATCCTTAAAAAAGTAGTTGCATGTTTCCCAGAAAATTTTATAAGAATCATATATTAATATGTTGCTCAAACTGAACTACAGGTGCAGCATAATCAATATTGTTTCAATGTGGATTAATTGACTGTCATTTGAACTGGACACAGTGATTCTTCAAAAAAGTCTTTACATAATGCCAGAATTCTCCATTTCAGACAAAATTGAGACATTTTAGTGACCTTTTACCAAAGAATCAATTGAGCACAGTGTAGAAATTAGATGAGACAAGGTTGGAAATTATTCATTTTACTTACAATGTTTCAACATAGTACTGAAACAATACTTGCTGCAGGCTGCTGCAACAGAAATAGTAATTTAAGATTCTTTGTAACTTAAGATTAATAAGAATAATGGTTATTAAATACAATGATTATCAAACCTTTCACTTTCAAGATGTGAGGGTATTGAGGGCTGTGAATGCAGTAACAGTTAAAATTGGGGAGTATACCCATTGTAAGTCGAGAAGTGTAGCAATACTGGTACATCTGAATGCAGTCCCTGGGTGATTACAGAGATCTTTCTTGGACTATGAAAAGCTGTTGAAAAATTGTGTCTTTTATTATTATAAGAGCTTGTGGTGACAAATGCTTTTTTATATTTGTACAATGAGTAAAAGTTAGAGATGGAAAATGTCAAAAGTCATGCATAGGATGCCTATTTTGTTAAACATGGTCTTGAGGTTTCATTTTGTGGCTCTTTCTCTGATATCCATGGTGTGTGTGTGTGTGTGTGTGTGTGTGTGTGTATGTGTGTGTGTATAATATATATGAACTTTCCAAGTTCATTATATGAAGATTTTTCATTAAAGATAAATCACGTTGTACAGTTTAAATAATAGCAATCCACATGAGAATTTTATTGATTACACGGTTTGTCTGTGTTTTCCTGTATCAACAACATATTTGGTGTATGAATTTACATATGTATGCATGAGTCTAATGGTGATCTAGTGGCTTTATCCTCAGTTATCCATGACTCAAAATCATGGCATGGGACAGCATGCTAATACTAATTGTAATTTTTGAGGGAGACTTGATGGCACACTACTATATTTGATGGTCACATTTCTTTCTTTATCAAATTAAACCTCCAGCCCCCTTACACTAACAAATAGTAGAACATATTTTAAACAACCTGTTTTTTCTGGCCATATACGTGGACCTTAAAGTTCACAAAGGTCATAAGATGCATCACAACATGCCTAATTGACTGAAAGTAGCTTTTAACAAACAATGAATAACAGGTGAGGCAACAATCAGGCTAACTGACTGATTTTGGTGAGGGGTGGGAACACAGGCACATGGAGGTGAAACACATGGCTACATAACAAAACTTCACATGGTGTATGTAAACAAATGTCCACAGGCAACTTTTGAACAATCGCCATTACGTTTCCAGCTGACAATTGTGAGACAACACATGATTACACAAAACAGATGATGATCTGAACTTTTCATGAATTACTGTTTAAAGCCCAATGTAGTGAGTTGTCAAATCGTATTATTCTTGGAAGCGGTGAAAGGTCAAAATTGAAAGGTCAAAATTGGCTCATTGATGGAAAAAATGTCATCTATGGCAAAATGGCAATAAAAATGCACATTCTCTTAGAATTTAGTGTTTCTGATTTTTGGATGTGTAAGAATAATAAATTATCTCTACCATATAAAATTTTTAGCTTTGTAGCACCTACCCCATCTGACTATTTAAGGTCCCAAAGTTAGGGACCTTTTTTTTTTCTTCTAACTTTGAACATGACCCTAAAAGGCTGTAAAAGAGTTAGCTTTACTTTTTGCACAAAATTGAAGAAAGGGTTTATAGCTAATGCTCATAAATGCTCAGGGGGGCTCATAAATATTGAAACCTTTACAAAACAAATCCATGTTTGGCTCATCAGGATTTCACAGGTGTGACAGATGGCAAGCTTCTGATAGATTGTAGACACACCTGGACTGTTTGCATTTTGCTGATATTATAGCCTGAAGTTGCCAAAAATGCTCACAGGCACTTTTTTGGAAGAGGGGCTGGGTGCATTCTAAGTCATATTTTTTCACAGAAACACTTGAGATACTTAGGTGTAATTTTGCACCCCTTCCTCTGAAACACATAATATTTGAGAATCAACCAATTCTGAAGCGGTCGAGTGGGAGGCACTGGTCATCACAATTGTGTTTCTTCTAGTGGTTCACTCAAAGGGCAGCACATTAGGTGGTCTCTTGGATGCCAGACTGAAGCAGAGATAGAAGGACTTTAAATGAAGGATGATGTAGCATACAAATTAAGTTGCGAATTAAGAATGAATAAATAAACCTGTTCTTTCAACTATTTAAGATGTCCACAATCATTAATTTAAGCTTAAATGTAGCCCATATTAGATATAAGCATATTTTTATAATATTTATCCTTACTGTAGATAAAGCAGGTAATTATTTCACTATTATTTTGCAATAAAAAAAACATTTTGATGTAATATAAAATTGGTTGAAATAGCATTAAAATTCTGGTAAAATGTTTGAAATTGTATTGAAACTGTTAAAATTTTCAATGTTGTTTCAGTGTTAGCAAAGGGTGCAAAATAATGACATCATCATGATCAACATCGGTCTTCAATGTTGAATTGATGAAGTAATGTTGAGACAAAAAATGTTGATTAAAACAAGAGGTCAAGCATGTGCAGATTAGCTTCAGCCAGTCAGCATAAGCCATTTTCAATTATGGTGCCACATGGGGCATACAGTATAAAGAGCCAGTTCGTGTGTGAAGGTCTGTGTTGGGCACAAGCTCTCATGTGTGTGCATGTTGGTGATTGACTACCTGGCTGCTACAGCCAAACATTGCTCAGTGTGTTTCTTGAGGAGCCTATGAGAAGACGTGTCTATTATGTTGTGCTTTTGGGCTACTCCACGCACATTCAAGAGCAACTTCTTCTTCTTGTTATGTGGCAAGCAAGCTAGGTGCATTAACGCCACCCCCTGTACTGGAAAAACTCTATCAGAAGTTAACTCTTTTAATTCTTTTACAGTTTCTTAGGGTCATGTCCAAAGTTAGAAAAAATTAAATGGGCCCAAAAGTCGCCTGCGGACATTTGTTTACATACACCATGTGATGTTTTGTTTATGTAGCCGTGTGTTTCACCTCCATGTGTCTATGTTCCCACCCTTCACTAAAAGCCAATTAGCCTGATTATTGCCTTACCTTTTGTTTTTATTTCCATTCCCATTTTATTTGTTGTTATGTCCATTTGGAATAATGGGAATGACCCAGCATACATTATGTCCTCTTCAGGTCATTCAGGCCAAGTCATTAGAGAGTTTTCCAGAACAACCTGTGTTTTTCCTTTCCAAAAAGTGTGATGGAAAGGAACTTTGTCAGAATATATTTTGAGCAACAAAAATAATGTGCACTTTATATGCGTGTAAGAATATATAGTAATATATTGTACATTATAGGACAAAATACACTGTATATAAACTTAAGACACTTCAAATTATTATCTACATATTCAAGTGCACCTCTTTTCCACCTGGGTGATTTTTCTGATGTATGTTTGTGTCATTATTCATCAGGTCTTAAGATTGTGCTGCTGGGGACTTTAAACGCTGGGAAGAGTTCTACAGGAAACACCATTTTAGGCAAAGAAGAATTTGATACTTTAAAGAGGACAGAGCAGTGTGTGAAGAAGCAGGGAAAAGCAGCAGGGAGACAAGTCACTGTTGTGGAGGCTCCAGGATGGAGGGGGAGTGAAAATCTAAAGGAGACCTCTGAAATGATCAAAGAGGAGATCGACCGCAGTGTGTCTCTGTGTCTTCCTGGACCTCACAGTATATTGTTGGTCATCCGATTGGATTCCACATTCAGAAACACACACAGAACATCAGTTCAGGAACACATTGAGATTCTCGGTGAGAGAGTGTGGCGTCACACTATGGTGTTGTTCACCCGAGGAGACTGGCTGGGAGACACACCCATTGAGCAGCACATTGAGAGTGAAGGAGAGAGTCTGCAGTGGCTGGTAGAGAAATGTGGGAACAGATATCATGTCCTCAACAATCAGAAGAGAGATAATCACATGCAGGTTACACAGCTGATGGAGAAGATAGAAGACATGGTGGAAAGAAACAGTAGCAATTATTATGAAGTAGAAATTGACAAAATCAAAGAGTTGGAAGAGAGAAGAAGAGATATGAACAAAATTATGAAACAGGCAAGAGAAAGTGATCATCGCAGATCACAGATGAGTGAGTAGTTAAATAAAGTCAGTATATTATTGTTTATTTTATTGTTTATATTGTGTATAATAAAGAGCCATTTTTTTCTGTGGACATGTGAAGTGAAGACAAAGGAAAAGTATACAGCATCCTGTAAAGATTATATGTTTTACTGGTTGAATCTCGACCATGGCAAATGCTCCAAAAGACTACACTTCTGTTCAAAAATTTTAGATCTCTTGAGAATGTCTGTGTTTTTCACATGTTAATTAAACACTCATTAAATTTGTGTGATTAGGAAATATTGCAAATCAACACACAGTCCTTGTTAGAGAAAATTAATGATTTTATTTATATTATTCAGTTTACATGTTTTTCAAAGCCACCTTTTGCTAAAAATTACAGCTTGACAGACATAAGTCAAACTAGCCTTAATTTTTTGTATATAAGAGATTTCACTCTGTGCTTTCAGACACATCTCCCACAGGTTAGATGGGCTTGATGGATTCTGTGCCAGCCACTGAATTCAGAATTGTGTCAGTTGTCAGAATTCTGATGGCTGGTTTTTAAAAAATGTTTTTAAAACATTTTCAAGCAAGCACTGTACACACTGTAATGGTATTAGGCACTGTTACTGCATCTTTCCATTTGCTCGGCATCTCATTGGTGGCTTTTAAAATAAACACAAAGTTTGAAAAACACATTCATCATTTCAAATAAAATCATTAATTCTATCTCTAACAAGGACTAAGTCATTTGTTATGTTTCCTGTTGACCTTGAGACCTCATGAGTCTTTCAATGGAAAACAAGGACATTTCAAAGTGATCACAAATTTTTGAGCGGTAATGACTGTTTAGTAATTTAGTGATTAGGTATCACAATAATATGAAAGTAAATCACAGTTGATTTCCTTATATTTTTTCCTTTCAGGTCATGCTCATTATCTCTCAGAGTTAAGGATTGTGCTTGTGGGGCACAGACATTCTGGAAAGAGCTCATCGGGAAATACCATTCTGGGCAGGGAGGAATTTGATACAATAGCAAGAACAGCTAGGTGTGTGAGAAGACAGGGAGAAGTAGCACAGAGACAGGTCATGGTGGTGGAAACTCCAGGATGGTGGGCCAGTGATCACTTAGAAGACACCTCCACACTGACTAAAGAGGAGATTGAGCTCAGTGTGTCTCTATGTCCTCCTGGACCCCATGCTCTATTGTTGCACATACGTGTGGAGACACCATTCACAGAGACACACAGAATGTGTGTCAAAGAACACCTGGAGCTTCTCAGTAAGAGAGTGTGGAGCCACACTATAGTGCTGTTCACCTACGGAGACTGGCTAGGGGATAGACCTATTGAACATTACATTGAGCGTGGAGGAGGAACCCTGCACTTGCTGGTAGAGGAATGTGGGAATAGATATCATGTCCTTAACAATCAGAAGAGAGATGATCACATGCAGGTTACACAGCTGATGGAGAAGATAGAAGAGATGGTGGCAGGAAACAATGGACACTGTTATGCGATTGATGAATCAAGAGTGTTTAAGTTGGAAGAGAAGAGGAGGAGAGATGAACAGAGAGTAAAAGAGAGGAGAATGAAGGTGAAGAAACAAAGAGAATCTCTCAGATCACTGATCACTGGTAAGGAGAGTCTCTTTTTACTAAACTCTGTGTATACCTACAATGTTTTCAAACTTGTGTAGAGGTACTGATAATTATGTGACTGAAATGTCATGCAATGTCAAGCCTTTTAAGTGTTTTAACAATAGAGGTTTGGATGTGTCTGCCAATGTGCCTGGGGGGCTCACTCATTAAAAGCCATTGGGCTGAAAACATGAACAACACTTAAACTCTAGAAGGTAGCTATTAATGTAATTTCCCCTTTACATGAATGTTTGAGTCGTGCTCATGCATAAATACCTAAAATGCAAAGTGGATGGGATTACGCTTTAAAAGCGGACATCAGCATGATTCGGTTTAGAGTTCTGTCAGCAAGCCTTGTTACAGTTTGTTGAAACAGAGGAGGGACATACTAGCAGCAGTGAAAGTAGACCTTAAGTCCCATATTCCACACCCCTAATGAATTCAGAGATGGTGCATAGTACCCGCAAGAAAAATCAGATCTGCCATCTGAGTGTACTGAACGTGAGATTCACGCAATGTGAGACTCACATGTCTAATATTCCTATAGGAACGTCATTAAGGTGGTTGAAGCCAAAACACTCTGCACACCTCATATTGCATGGCTAGTGTTAGTGCATGGAAATCGCCCAAAATAATGTATTTGCCTTTCATAACAATAATTTTAAAGTTGGTCAAGGCATGCCCAGAACATCTGTGCCTTGCTACATGCCAGCTGTACATTTATAATCACAAGTAGGCACATTTAGTAACACTTTAGATTAGGGTACACATTCACCATTAATTAGCAGCTTATTACCATGCATATTAATAGCATACTAGCCATTTGTTAGTCATTACAAGTCATTTTTTCCAATATAACATTTTTTCCAATATAAACTCCTAATTACTGCTTATCCATAGTAAATAAGCGAGCAGTTGTACATGAATTGTCAATATGCTTTTCTTAAGGGGCTTATTAAGGTGGTAATACATCAGGAACAGTTATTCCCAGGAACAGATAATCTCAATCAAAAGATGTAATTAGGACTTATTTGGACACTATGAGACACTTGTAGTAGTGGATTTTGTTCCTATGAATAGACTATCTTTTCTAAATATCATTGAAGGAGAATAACTGTTCCAGTTGTACAACTGCCTTATAAGCCCCTTAATAACCAAAGTACATTAAGATCACAATTCATATACAACAAATGGCTTACTGACAATGAATGTATGTATGTATCTATGTTAATGATTTACTATGGGCAGAATAAGCTCATGTAGAGCAAGGTATTAATAAGTAACTATACTACTAATTTGCATTTGCAACTTGAATGTTATCCTCTTTTGTAAGTCGCTTTGGATAAAAGCGTCTGCTAAATGCCTAAATGTAAATGTAAATGTAAAAATGCATACTAATGAGCTGCTAGTTAATGGTGAATATGTATGCCCTAATCTAAAGTGTTACTATATTTTATTAATTTTTTTAGTTTTGAGCATTATTTTTTGATTAGGATAAGCATTTAGCTGGCTGTAAGAAGTTCACATGATTTCTTATACCAATCACACTATACCAGACTTAGTACCATTTACAGTACCATTAGCGACATAGTACCATTTACAGGTTTTGTCGCTAACAAGCTTTTGTTTGATCATTTTCAAAACTCTAAATACAATTTGCACATGATCTGCCTGTTCTGGCCATACAGTTGATACATTTCTTGCTCTTTTCACACTATATGCAGTCAGTGGATGCATTTCTATAATGCTTACATTTTCTTTACATACAGGATCACCCCAACACCAAAATTATGTATCTTATATGGCTTATTTGCAAATGCTTAAACACAGTCAGAAATGGAAATCTAATGTCCAAAACCTTAAATACAGTACAAAACCATTGGTTTGGCAATAACAGCAGCACAAAGGTCACACAGATGACAGTTCTTGAGTGAACACTGAACAGATTATTGGGGGGGGGGGGCAGAGAAGGAAAAACAGACAAACCATCTCCAATTTCAATTGCAATTGGATAGGTTGCCAGGTGTTGACAACAAACTGATGTTTTGTTTTATTTAGAGGTTATGAAAAAAGTGCTTACATATTGAGTAAAAGCATGTTTGCATGTTAGCAGCTGGGAATAACTGTAAACCTGTGCACCTGAATAGTATCTATCTGTGACTACTGTAAGCTCCACACCCTTTTTTATGTAACCTAATTGTTCTTGTGGTATGCCACTCTTTCTGTGTTTAACCAAAATAAAATAAATTGTTGAAAATATCTGATTGTTAAGAACTTGCATCGGTTTTTTTCTTTGCATACAGTTCTTTCAAAATAAAGTTCCTTGTGGAAACTCATGAATTTTTTGAGAAAGCCTATTGTCTCACCCAAGGATTCAGCACTCTAAAAACCACAAATGTCCAATCAATGCATACCTATAAGAGGGAAGTCAGTTATGAAAAATATCAATATAAATGCTGCGTTTAAGGGTTCTCACACCATGCTACATCATAGAAATGAGCCAACATTGACTGTAAGAAACTGAAAGACCTCCAATGTTATAGAAATTAAAACATGTGTGGCATGACTTCTTGTAATTGATATATGTCTTCCTTGCAGGTGAATCACGGCATCTTTCAGAGGTAAGGATTGTTCTACTGGGGTACAAATATTCTGGGAAGAGTTCATCAGGAAACACCATTCTGGGTAGAGAGGAGCCTGATACAGTACGGAAAACAGCTCAGTGTGTGAAGAGACAGGGAGAAGTAGAAGGGAGAAAGATCACTTTGGTGGAGGCTCCAGGATGGTGGATGGATTATACTGTGGCTCGAACCCCTAGGATTATCAAAGAACAGATTGAGCTCAGTGTGTCTCTGTGTCCTCCTGGACCACATGCTCTACTGCTGGTCATACGAGTTGACAAACCATTCACAAAGATGGAGGACAGATCAGTTCAGCAACATCTAGACCTTCTCGGTAAGCATGTGTGGAGCCACACTATTGTGCTGTTCACCCATGTGGACTGGCTGGGAGACACACCCATTGAGCAGCACATTGAGAGTGAAGGAGAGTGTCTGCACCGACTGATAGTGGGATGTAACAATAGATATCATGTCCTCAACAATCAGAAGAGAGATGATCACATGCAGGTCACACAGCTGATGGAGAAGATAGAAGAGATGGTGGCAGCACACAGTGGAGAGCATTACGGGATTGGTAAATATGTTATGCTAAAATTTATCTCTTCAGATCCAAAATTTGAGGGTGTTGATGGGCCGATGACACTAAAGCACCAAAGATTGCTTTACGTTTTCAAAGCATACTGCTTCAAAGCAGTGTTTCAGAGCTTGTGTCAACCATGTGACTGATGACGTATGGAGCTTCGGACATCATGCATGTGGTTGTTTCAAAATTTTGCACATAATCACGAAGCATAGTGAAGCATCGCATAGAACTTCATAATGCCTACCAATCACACAGAAAAGTCATGAAGTCTACAAATCATGATTATCAACTAGAGTATCAGTTGGGCCTTAATTTTAGCTTTCATTCATAAACGACACTAGTCGAGATTAAGTGTGACTGCTTTGAGTGGCACTATCTAACCTTCAACCATGCAGTCAAGTCTAGCAAATTTCTTTGTCATGCTTTCGTTTTGTTAACATTACTGTTTAAAGTGGTACTGTATATTTGAACAACATTGTTATTGTAAAAAAAACATTTCAGAACCATTGACAAGGTTTCTGGGTTGTCAGTTTATATTCTGTTAGCTAGCAATCTCTCACGACTGCCTACAAAGTAGCCTATTGCCTGCTGACGAAGCACTGATTGTAAAATATTATTGAAGGATAGACAGTACAGTAAGCGAGTGGACAAACTCGACCACTCACAGCCCTTGTGGTCTGCATCAATTCGACATGTAGTTACAAAATTTTGGATGTGCACATTGGTCGATGTAGGCACTCTGTAGAGGGGGTTCACGGCGACGATGTAACGCATGACCATAAATTGGGTTTAAGAGGTAGCGAACCCTGGTCGCTAGCATGTGTTGTCGGAATGTTTCTTCCGCATCATCATCGAATCATATACTGGTGAAGTGCAACTGAAGGATTTATACAAAAAAAACCCAAATATACTAAATCTATTTTAATGTATTATAAACTGTAATCAAAACCTAGACAGCACACCTGCATCCAGCCGACGTCGGCTGTAGATCAAAGAAATTTAGTTTTAGAATATCTTCGGCTGTGCATCATTGAATTCTCTTTTTAGTCTCAGCTCTTCTTTTTGGTGGCCCACGATCGGGCAGCTGCTGGGGAACTGATAACATGCTTTGCTGCAAAACTTCTAGAAAGCTATCTTTTTTTTTCAAACAAAACCCACTCACTTAGCCTTGCTTGGCTGGCTACTCACACAGAGGAGTGGAGGGCAGACGCCTGGTCACTTAAGCCAGAGAGACGCCGGTTGATTAAGCTTTTGCCCCGCTCCTGTCCCAGCAGAAGTTATTAGGTAAGTAGTGATTTAATTGACCAGAAAATGTATTGATAAATTTGTATTTTGCCACTGCGACCTAGTGCTGTGCCAAAGGCTATCAGAAGGCTTGGAAGACTTTGAAATGATGTCGCAGCCCCGTAATGAAGCTTCCATATACATACTTTGATTAAGATACCATCTTTGAAACATCTTTCTAAAATTTTCCCAAGTCATCTGATGTACGGGTAGCATTATTAAACTATTAAACTTATCAATGTAATCTCCTATACTGGCAAACATTAACATTATCGATAGCTTGTTAGCACAGGTTCCAATGCATTAGCTAGCGCATTATCAGCTAATGTTAACATCTGCTAATTTGACTATTGGTTTGTATGATTTGGCTAACAATAGCAAACTTTGCGAACGTTGTACTGGCTAAGCCCTAAACGAAGCAGTACTGGTTGCTAAGATCATAACTTACGGAAGATTTATTGAAGACGTGCGCCCAGTGCGCTCGTACACAGCAAACGGAGAGTTCATTAAAGTTGCAATTATCTCCCAGGTTTATTCTTTCCGAAGACAGCATAACCTGTGGCAAAATCAAGTTGAAATCAAATTTCCTCAATGCAGCTGCTGTTAATTTGTTCAGCTTGGTGATTTCATATCATATTTTGTTCAGGTTGCTTTGGTGAGGACAGAAACTAAATGAAGGCATTATTCATATAAATCATGTTAGTAACTAACAATGGTGAACTGGTTTAGTTTTAAAACCTCTTGCTCTTGCAGGAGGACAGAACCTGATGGGCAAAAAAACGGAGCTGCCTGCCTGTTAACATCAGTCGCTGAAAAGCAAGAGCTGCACTCAGAAAGATGCAACGTCAAAGTGAAATATTTCTTGGCTGACCAATATCTTGCCTCTAACAATAAAGTTTCTTAACTTGGATCTACTTGTGTCTCCATTATTATATGTAATAAGGCGTCTGACTTAAATAAATGAAGGTCGAACCGAGGGAGGTGAGGGGAGGGGGGTATGTAAGAGCATGGGAGGGGCGCCGTTTTGGTGTATCGTTTAAACGTTGGCCCATGGTAATTTTTGACAAATTGTCATTATTGTATAGACGTCATAGCAATGAGCAAACAATCTCCTTGAGACATCTGCATGACGGAATCCTTATACGTTGGTCCAGCAGCGTGCATACGTATGTGTGCTGTCTGGAAACTGAGACACAGATGGTGTTTGCAAGCTTTTATGATGTTTAAAAAACGTGAATCACAGGTGTTTTCTGTTCATGCATCTGGGGCTTATGGCTGCTATAATTTTTTTGCAAACCACCAGATGTGGCTGTGTTTTCGTTGAGTTTGAAGCTGAACTCTGACTCTCACAAGGCTTAATTTGTCCATCACGAGATGAGGGTACTGTTTTGGATGCATAAAATTTGCATGGAATTTAGCTGTATATTGTTACAGTGTTATCATGAAATTTAGCATCGAGAACACTGTTGGGTGTACACAGAGCTCATCAAAGACTAGGTAAAGTGTCCTGTTCACAAACATTCTTTCATATACACTATGTGTACACCAATGCTGTCCTTAACGATCAATTTCATGTGTAGGGACTTTTAGCTTGGTGGTCATGCTGATTTATTTTAATGGTCAACTTTAAAAACCCAGCCACCGACATATTTAGGCTTTTAAAATGAAAGTTAGACTGATAGCCATGGTGAAAAAGACCCTTAATAGCTTCAGTGCCAGTGTTTCACTTAAGTAGCAATATTAGCTTTAATTATTTAATTTCACAATGTTGAAAGCTGAATTTGTGTGTATATTATGTTTACCCTAATTTGTACCCTCTGAATTGTGCCAACCACAGGAGACTCCCTCTCTGAAACTGGGGCCATCGGAACTCTTTCAGACAGCTCCTTCATATCACCTACTGCACCAGAGGAACCGCACAGTAAGTAACCAAATAGTTAAAGATGTTTGTAATTGGAATATAAGAGATCCCATCTTTACACATGTTTGGCTAAAACTGACAAATTTTCTACCAATAAGAAAACAGCATTGTACCCCCAATCCCTGTGGATTTGTTTGCAAACCAAAGCATAGGCACCAATGATGATCATTTTTGTGTGGTTATGTTCATTAACAAGGTAACAAAAGCAAGTTCTGTTTCATTTAGTTGAATTTCGTTTAACGCGAGCCTCGTTTTCAAACAGCTTGTCTTTGTCCTTGTAACCGCGCAAATAACCGATAGAGGGTTCACCCCGTAATGAGCCATGTAACCATCAAAGTGACTGAAGCTGTTGTTGCCTGATCTGGACTGAAAGTAGAGATAGAAAAGATGTGTGGGGGAAAAGAGCAACAGTGGTGAAGGGGACACTCAGAGAGATGTGACTCCCAAAGTGAATGAATGACTCCAGCAGGTTCCAGGTACAACTTCTGAGACCTCATCCAGAACAATGCAGGACCTGGATCTTGGAGGAAGAGTGATTGCTAAGTGGGGACAAGCATGATTTTTAAAAATATTTTTATAGTTAGATAAGAGATATATGCATATTGTTACTGATAAATATTGGTTAGTCTACTAATGAATAAAAATTAAATAGTAAATGATTGTGACATATACACCATCTTGGCTTTACGGCTTGTCCAACCTGGAATGAATGAATGGACATTGGAACTATTGGTTTTATCGACCATCAATAATGAATAGCTTTTCATTATGCTAAATTGGATTGATGTACTTTGATGGGTTCATGAGATCAATTGGACAAGATCAATTGGATTTTACTGTGGGATAAAAATGTTTTCTGCTGGTCTGAATAACAACCATACAGACTTAATTTTTGTGCTGCATGTAGTGTTTAACTACCCTTACATTCTTTATACTTCTTACACTTCTTGATATTGATATGTTTGCCTTGTTTCATAGACAATAGAGCACCTATTGGAGATTCTGACCATGGCATCACCAAATCCTGCAGGAACCTCCAAGGTTCAATGAAGTCGACCATTTCTTCAAGTTCAGGATATGGATCCACTTCTGGTTCTTTTCGAAACATATACTCTAGCCGGTTGGGAAGCATAAAAATTTGTCATGATATAGGTGAGAAAACCACAATTAGTTTAAAAATCAGTATTTGTAAAGTTGTGAATGCCATAACATGCAGTATGTAAATACTTTAAATTGGTAGTATATTCCGTACGATGAGATCAATCAACACTGGACATAACAAGGAACCCCGAAGAATTAAAATCAGTTATTGTTTATATATTGGACATCAAATAGTTGCGTATATAAAAAATCTATTCAACACTTCCTATGAGCCACCAAGTTCTTTTCTGAAACACATTTGTCTTATTTCATGTGTAGAGAGTGTAATATCCAGTGCAGATTCTGGAGATTCAGGCCTTGTCGTTGGATCCTCCAGGACCCTCAATGGATCAGTGAGATCTACAGTTTCCTCTCGAACTTCAGGATTTGGATCATTTAAGTCAACTTCTGGCTCTTTGCATAACTCATACTTCAGAAGATTGGGAACCACAGAAAGTCAAGAGATGGGTGAGAAATTGACACAAAAATTTCTGAAAATGCTAAACTTTCGGTTCCATATTTTAAAAGTTACTATGTAATCGAATGCAGTGAATATTTATCATAATTGCATCAGGGTCGTTCCAAGCCAAATGGACCAATGCCTTCCACTTAACCCCTTCAGAATTGGCTAATTGGCTGATACTGTTCCAAGCTATCTATTCAGCTGAAGTCTGTACCAACTGTATAGTCAACAACTGCATGGGGGAGATAAATTGACCCTAGAGATTGCCTTGACCAGTAATTGTATATCATGTGCAGGGCAGGTGCAAGGCCAAGGCATGTGCATATATGTTCCTGTTTAGGTTATGTTGTGTTTACCAGAATCTCGGATCTGGAGTATGTCCCTGAACCATGTACTTATGGAATTTCATCTTGAATTAGAAACTGTTCGAGTTATTTTCCACTGTTTAAGACAGAATTACAATTGGACTTTTGAGTATATGTAGAGACCATTTTCCCTTCACCCAAAGAGAAGAATCGAGACCAGCTGCGCTACATCATTGACTGAAGAGAGAATTCATTCTGTCTCAACCTTGCGGGCGAGTAACTTAGTCAGATAGTCTTTAGACTTCACTCCGTTACTGCATCTCCTTTCATTTCAATTTTTTCAGTTATTTCATTTATTATTTCATTCAATCAACAATTGTAATCTGACTTGTAATTACTCATTGATCCGAAAGCATCCGAAGCGTCCAATCTTCTATCTCTATGGAAATAAAACACAATGCAACTTTAAGGTGAAGGTGAAAAGTCAAACTGAGAAAAACCACCAAAATCTTACAACTGTGTATGCAATCTGTCAGAAGCTTGCTATTTGTTACACCTGTGAAATCCTGATACCCCAAGCAGGGGTTTGTTTTGTAAAGGTTTCAATATTTATGAGCCCCCTGGGAAAACAGCATCGGCTGTAAACAAATTTTTTCAAATTTGTGTAGTAGTCCACCAGTCTGTAGACAGCTTAGAACAGGTACATTTACATTTACATTTATGCATTTAGCAGATGCTTTTATCCAAAGCGACTTACATTTTGCCAACTATCATTCGGGGCCAGTCTCCCCTAGAGCAACTTAGGGTTAAGTGCCTTGCTCAGGGACACAACGGTGGCAGCTGGGATTTGAATCCACAACTTTTCAGGCTACTTGCACCCTAGCCAGGTTCCTTTACCACTACGCCACCACCATCCCCAGGTAAAGCTAACTTAACTCCAACATCCTTCCAAATTGGTCCATATGACATGGAATGGCCCATCATTTTCATATTCCCTTCTTTCGATCTTTTCGGTCATTTATTAGCTGAATGCATAGACCACAATGACCCATCTGACAACAGACAGAAGTACTCCATCAGTGGTTGCTGACTGAAAAACATTGTAGGACCTATGTATTCATCAAGAAAGCTATATCTAGAATTAAAATTATTTCTTAGTGAATGTGTACTTTACAGATGTCCTCTCAACACATGCTTCATTCAGCTCACACACAGGACAAAATATTTCACAGGCAGCTCCAAAAAGGACAGTAAGCAGTGTCTATTTTCTGCCTTCTAACAGTAAGTGAAATGATAATGGGCCACACAATGGGCATATGTGATTCTGCATAACATCTGCACAATTTCTTTTTTAGAAATTTTCAGTACTTGTTTTCCTGTTGTATGTCAGTCTGGGGAGACTGAGTTATCTGTACAGCTCCTTAAGATCATTCCCCAGATTTGTGGAAATACGTTTCTTAATAGAAACTGGAAAATAGTGGTAGCATAGTGGTTAAGGGCAAAGTTGTGGGCAAAGATGGTAGATAGGCAGAGTAAGATACTTCATGATGAGCCACTTCCTGGAACCACGACTGCACGGGGGGGCCACCAATCCCCCTTTATGCAGAGCAGAGACACGCTCTGTAACATTGAGGTCTATGGCAGAACCCCACAATTTCACAGAATATTTAAAAGCCTTATTTTTCTGACCAACAGATATACATTTCATACATGGTATCATGATCTCCTGCTCATTTAAGGAAAATGTCATGATAGTATGACTCTCCATTCAGGATAAAGTCTTTATTTCAGGTGTGCACTGAGCTTATTTCAGTGCATGGTATTATCTACTACTAGCCAGTCTAGTGCCACCTAGTGCTTCCGCTAATCTACTACTGTGAAGCACATCAGTGACACTATTTATGTAGATTGGAAATGATCCCCACTTTGCTCCCATAGGCATGAACTACCATGAACTATCTTGCTCCGCCTATCTACCATCTTTGTTCTGGGTTTGAATCCCAACTGCCACTGTAGTGCCCTTGAGCAAGGCACTTAATCCTAAATTGCTTTACAGGAGACTGGCCTTGAAGTAATTGATAGCTGACAAATGTAAATTACGTAAATATAAATCACGACAAATATAAATGAAATGTAAAGTGTCTGCTAATTGTGTAAATGTAATTCCTTTGAATGGTAAGAGGTGCATTTGACACCGGAACATGATGGGTAAGCTACTGAACACAGGAGTCAATGGCTGTGATTCACTGCACTGGGAAAATGTGTGTGAGAGAGGGGAATAGTTACAGCATAGGAGAAGGTGACTTGTGCTTCTTTGAACAATATCTTTTTTGTCCAAACAAGCAAGACGCATACAAAATTTGAGGTCAGTTGGACAAATGGTTTCAAGTTATGCATGGAATCCACACCCAGACACCCAGACATATGGTCCTTGTATTTAAAGGTAGATATTCCATCAAAGAGTGAGTGAACAGTTTAGGAAGTATAGTAGTTTGTTATTGGAATTAACAATTTATTTTTATGATATTCACAATACATACTGTGGACATTTAATTGGCAGTAACATGTCGATTGACAAAATACTTGGTTTTAGAGTGATAGTTTGGGCAAACATGAAACCAGGCTATTTGTACCATGACAATGGGTTGAATAACCCCTTGAGAGTTTGGTTATGCTGACCGAAGGTGTGTTGGGTTTGATTGTCTTTTGTGTTCATATCCCATTACCACATGCACACAACATAACCAAAACACACTTTTTACTCTCGAGGCGGCATTTAACTCACTGTCATGTTGAAAATAGCCTGGATTCTGGATTCAAGTTTGTCCAAACTATCACTTAGCCTCTCTTAAATCTCTTAAAGTAAGCTATTTGTTTTGCAGCAAATACACCGGCTTAGAAATCTTGATGTACCCTAGCAGTAGCAAATAGTTTTACTCTGCCAGTACGTCTAGCCACTAGCCACTGGGCCTTAGTAGGTCTTCTTCCAAGGTTTGGTTGGGACTAATCACATTGCACTGTCCTTATAGAGAGTCGCCTGGTCTGTGATTAGATGTGACTACAAACCAGATTTCCATTGATTCATGATTCGTTCTTTCCTTCAGAGAGGGTTACAGAAAATGTTTTACAATTAGAAATGCAATGTTTATGGAATTGTTTTGAAATGTTGTACAGTCTTTGATGATTATTTGAAAAATGTCACTGAAAAGAAATACATTACTGTTCAATTGCATTATATAGCTTTAAATAGAAAATCAGTTACTGTTACTAATAACATACAATATTCCTCTTTCCAGCACCCCACTGGTGTGGGGCAATGGATAGAGAGATAGTTTTGGAAAAGTTGCTGGAATTGAAGAACAATGAGGCAGAGCAGACAAAACAAGAACTAGAAGGGATGAGGCAAGAAATTGAGAAGATATAAAAGCAAAACGAGGATAAAAATGAGGAGACTGTAAAAACAGCACAACAACTAGATGAAAAGAATTCACTCCTCCAGCAGACAGAAAGAGAACTGCAGAACATGACAAAACGAGACAGAGAAAGAGAGACTCTACTTGAGAGCATGATCAGTGAGGCTGAGACCAGTAAAAGTCAACTGGAGGCACTGGAAAAAGAACTGCAGGAGAGGCACAGTCAAATTCAAGATGTCAGAAGCCAACTGGAGGAAAAACAGAGGGAGCTGGAGAAGAGAGACACACAGAGACAAACAAGAAACAAACACCTGGATGACAGTGTAAAAAAGCTTGAGAGGAGAAACAAGTTGGCCATAGATGAAAGAAACAGGGATGGTAAGTTTTAGATACAAAGAAAATCTCCACAACTGTACAGGCACCCATATCCGTCTCTCCCCTTTTGTTTGTTAATATGGGAATGCATACTCGATGAAAATGTAAAAATATATTATATCAACTGATAAATGTGTCAGTGTTTCCAGTGGTTACATCAATTCAGGTCAAAGTCAAATGTACAGGAAGCCAAGACTCGAGTCCAGTTGTATGCCCAAGATTATTTGATTTATTTATGTATTGCCATTCAAAAGGAAATTACATTTAATTAAATTGTCTCAACTTCAACCTCAATCCCAAGACCTGACACCCTGTAAATTGCAACTCTGTGACCTAGTGTTTCTATGTCCCGGGAATCGATGAGCAAATTTACCAAAAAAGAAAGTGACTGAAAACGGCTGTTGTTTTAATGTTTTCAAGAGGTGGTGCTCACTTTTTCACTGTTGACACCTAGATGAGCTGCCAAATGCTGTGAGTGGAGTCAAACTCATCCAAGAAAGTTCATCAGGCACCACACAGGCCCAAGAGGATTTTGATGTTATGGATACCCCAGATGTGAAGACAGTAGAAAGACTGACTGATGATGTGGATGGGTATAATTAGTTCTCACACTTATGTTTTGAAAAACTTTTTGAATTGTTTTTTGCTTTTTTTCCAATTTATGATTTTAGAATAGTTCCATGGTTATGACACAAGTACATGATTTCTACGAACTCTAAATGACTGGGTATAAGTAATAAATGTTTCTGTTTCTATTGAAGGTTGGACATTTCAAATAAGGAAATGCTGTGTCAGTATGATAAACTAACAAACCACTGCAAGTCCTGTGAAGACATCAAAGAAACCTCATACTGGATCCTATTGGAACCCTCTGTCTTCATGGAGACAGGATCCCTTGTGTATACACACAGTTCTCCCCCAGGAAGTTTTGAATGCGCTGTGTCTGGTTTGCGTTGGGTGTGTGCTGATGAGGTCACTCTACAGTATCACTTTTGTGACCCTGATATCTTTAGAGCAGAGCTTGCCCTGTCACAATGTGAACCTATTGGTCCTTTGATGGACATCACAGTGCTCTCAGGTGAACTGTTGGAAGCTCATGTGCCTCATTTCGCCTGTCTGGAAGGCTCAGACATCTCTCTAAGAAAGGCTGTGAGAGTAATGCGTGGGGTTGAAAGTGGAATATCCATAGAGGCCTGTGAGTTGACCCCCTTCCATGCAAAACTGATCAAGCCCTCCTTCTCACTGACAGAAGTCCTTGTGAAAATAGGCTTCCGCTTTAAAACCCACCTTGAGGTGTTAATCTACCGAACCAGAATAAATCCCTTGATTTTACATACATATGTCGTGCCACGAGATGCTTCTATGATTCAAGCCGTAGAAGAGGATTTACGAGAAATCAAAGATGCAAAGAGAATCAAGAAACATCGACCAAACAAGTCGATTTGGATGAAGGCCAAGTTTAGACTAAAGACATCATACTCTCTGGCTAGCATTTCTCCAGCAGATATCACCCTTAAATACATCAGGCCTCCAGACCTATTTGAGGTGTTCATGGAAAATGCAGAGGACCGCTTTGATTTGGAGCTGGTAAATAAAGGGAAATCCATATGGAAAGCAACACTGCGAAGTGTCGACTATGGTGAGACTGAAGTGTCAGAATGTCATACAGTGTCCTTACGCACATGCAGAAAGGCTGTGGCCTATGATCAAGAAGGGGAAATGGCTTCCAAGACAAACAAAGGTACAAAACTAGGTACTGGTTTTAAAAGAGTTGTAGTTTTTCATTTTGACACTTGTTAGAGCTACAGGACCGTAGATAAGCCAGTGTGTTATTGCTACGGAATAACAGTGTTAATGTGCATTATGCATTCCACCTTGTCAACAAATAGACATGGATCCGGAGACAAAACCAGTGCACTGGTAAGGGGATTCCCAAATCCCCCATCTTTTAACTATAAAGTTACCTTAGAGGCAGTGGAATTAATAATGTTGCTTATGACAGAAATGAGTGAGAAGTTATGCCTTGCAGCCAAGATCAGACAGCAACACTAGCATACTGCTAATTGGATACTTTCCTTAGCCATATAGGTCACAGCCTAGGCTCTGAACCTGGAGCTGAGAATAAATGAATAAAAATCAAAATGAGTGACAGAATTACATTTGATGTGATTATGATGTGATTTTCATCTGCAGTCCCTGGCAGGTTTATGTTAGTAAAAATAAAAAAGATGTATGTATGAAAACATACTAACAAACTAAAAAAAATTATAAATAAAAAGATAATAAATATATAATAAATAAATAATAAATATAAATCAATAATAAACGAATAAAACCGACACTACATTTCAGACAGTAAAGCAACATCAGTCTTACAAGGCAACAGGTCTTACCAATTAGGGATCCTTGTAAGTCTTTTTACTGGCTGTGGTGTGGTCCAAGCTGTTTGTGTCCAGCTGGTGAGGCAGTACTTTATGTGGGAAAGAATGTAGAAAATCACTGCATGTACATACAATTTAGAAACATCAGTTGTTAAATTACTCTTTATACTGTACGTAATTCTATTCTTTTTTTGACATAATTCTCAAGATCAAACATGCTCTACTTGCTTTACTACGATCTCTAAAATTATTTGCTTTTATGATCTCTTCCTAGAACGACTTCTTTCAATTCGTCCAGAGATAATTGAGAGAATATCTGGACCTCTAATGAAAAAACTCTTGGACGGTCTTCAAGCCCGTCGTGTGATAAGTAGTAGGGAGACTGAAGAAATCTCACAGAAGACTAATGTGGTGCAGGAACAGGTGGCTACCCTTGTTAACATGGTGGTTAAAAAGGGAGGAAAAGCATGTGCTGTCTTCTTGTCCCTACTCAAAGAATATGACGAATACCTTTATGAAGACCTTTTTCCGCAAGACATTGCCATGGATTGGGAGGTGTGAGGCATTCATACCTGAAATCACAAAATATTGGAATTCGATGGTTTAGCTCCAGGGTTTCAACACCTGTCTGTTTATCAAGGACCAAATAATTGCAGACATTGTCAATTCTGTGTAGAATGCAGAAGAAATTTTCTTCCTCCACATTATTGTCTAGACGCCCATGCCAGAACCAACTTCCCTTCCCTTACAATGGCACCGTCAGTGTCTTGACTTGTCTGGCTACTACTACATTGTCCAGCTATAATTCTTGATAAACGCCTATGGATTGACAACCATGTAATGTTATGGGACAATATCTTAGATGTATTGTGATGCTTAACTAAAACCGTGGACAACTTGTAGTTACTACTGGCTGTACTTTTCCTGCATGACCCCTGGGTCCTTGAGTCCTTTGAGTCATGGATCTGCCCAAGGTTGCTTCCTAGACTAACTAAACATAAGTGAGTTTTTTTCTTGCCCCTGTTGCTCTTGGGTGCTCCTTGCTGTAAAGTGTTAAGACACAATTTGATTGTAAAAGGCAATATATAAATTGAATTGAATTGAATTGAATATTGCACTAAAATCTGGCCACAACCAAGGATTTCACACCAGTCATTGATAGTGCAACATCAGGACTTACAGGAGGGGCCTAGTCCACTTATACTTTATACAAAGACACAACAAGACTACTGAAGATGTTATTAACCACTGTAGAGTGTCATGGGCACCTGTTAAACATATTCCTCTGTGATATTACAAGAGGAGTTAGCATCTCAAATACAAAATTGGCAGCTGTGCCACATCTGTTACATTTGTACTTTCATCAGTGGTCACAAAAAAAAGCAATTAAAACCTGAATTTTTAAATGAACTGTCGTGTTAACTGTCTAGTGTCTCCTCTTTATCTTTCTGCAACTAGACATTTAGATTGTATGCTTAATTACATATGCATGACGCCTGACCCTCTTGGAGTTCCTTCATACTTTAGGTGCCCAGTGCCATTGTACCCATCAGCAATTGTGCAAAATTAACCTTCTATCTACTTTAGTATGTGCGATATTGGGCCCTAAAAAACAGGGTCATGATCATGGAAAAAATTTGTTTTTTTAACTATTAAGTTCAGTTGTCCATTACTTTCACATACTTCATGCTAGACAATTGACATTTTCAGGCAATGTTGCAGACATGGAGAATTTTTTGGCTCAGAGTATAATAATTGCCAAGTAATGGATTACTGGAAATAAAGACAAAATGGTGGCAAATTTTGATGGCAGTGTTTCCACATTGAAGCATATGGGATCTGTTATAATTCAATATATTACACTTATATAGTGCATTCTTGAAATGAAGGAATGTTTCAGACAGATGTATGACAATTTAAAATTGAGAAAGATGAAATTGGATCCAGACTGGTGTTCCAAAACTACGTCTGTTTTCTCCAGGTATGACAAAGTCTATCGCAAAAACAAAGATACAGCCACTAAGAAATGTTTTTAATTTCTGCATGCACAACATTTCAAATTGGTACCCAAAGGGAAACTACATAAAATAGTCTATCAAGGTATGGGGTGTTTTTTTTTCTGCCTCGCTAACCATGTGTTGTTTTGTTTATGTAGCCTTGTGCTTTTGTTCCTTGTGCCACAGCCCCTCTCCTGACTGAACTGTCTCCACCCTTTACCCACTTTAATTTTTAGTCTTGCCAAAGAAGCAGTTCTCCAAAATATCTCCGGTACCTCCAAAATAAAATGCAATGTTAACCTGGTTACACATACAACATACTAGAGGATCTATGCGCACATTGTGTTGTTTCTAAATGTAGCGGTGTAGCCTACATGAAAAAGAGTACCCATGCTACAAAAATTATACGTTCTTCCAATACTCTCGGAGACTTACATTTTGGCAAAACAATTTTTCACTAATATTACATGATGATAATAACTGTAACTGCAGACTATAACTTCATGGCAAGCTAAAATAACTACTTGGCTATAAAGGAAATTCTCTGTCTTTCTCTCTCTCTCTCTCTCTCTCACGCACACACACACACACCCGAGCAAGGACGAGGTTGTTGGTAATTTGTTGTGGATAACTTAAAGTTTTCTCTTCTCCGCATCGACAACAATCGAATCGCGCAATGTAGCCTAAAATGCGGGTGGCTTATTTGCTGATTTAGGTTGCAGACAAACACTCAAATGCATGTCTATTGAGTGTGGCATGCACACACCACTCAAGGGCAAGACTGAACTTATTCCATCCATTGGGTGTCATAACAAAATATGGCCAATGAGGATACATTTTTTAGCTTGCAGAATGAGGAAGTGAAAGTGTAGTGTAAACAACTGTACTGTAATGAAATCTAGTAAAGCTTCAGGTATGCATAAGATAGAAAAAATGTAGTTCAGAGATCAACTTACCTGAAGAAAAACAGTGATAATAACAGATGATTCTTCGGTTTTATACTTTACTGCACAACCGAACACCCAGTGCCGTGTAAATAAATGTTGTGGCTGTAAGAAGAACGACATCATTGTTGAGCCATCTCTTCGACGGCACAAGGCAAGACCAGTTTGATTATAATTTGAAATAATTCATTACGACAATAATCCAATAAATGAATTTTTATTGGATATTTCAATTAATACTTCATTATCAAAGGGCAATTTGTCAAGTTTTGAGCAGTCCATTTAGGTTAGCAAAAATGGATCATTCGTCACAGTTTTTGAAATAAAATAAGGCAATAAACTGTAATGCGAGATTCAAATGAATGCATAGTAACCAGATACAGGTGTGATGAAACTGAAATGTTAAATGGTAAGATATATATACAAAGCAGCGGCATTATGACTGAGCATTCGTGGCTGTGCATGAGAGAGAGACCCGTCTTTGCATATTTGAGACGATGTAAAAACGGAAAGACAAAAAGAGGTATGAGAGGTGCTAGGACAAAATGTATTCCAGGAAACTGTTGCGCAGGTAGGTCCGAGTTGAATCTCTGATATATGCTGGATTCAGGCCCGTGCAGATAGAAGAGGCAGTTGTGTACTGAAGGCTACAAAGACGCTCAAAAGTAGCGAGAGTGCAATAGGCTCCCACGTTTGGGTTGCAGGTAAAGAAACATTGTTGCGTTTTGAAGGTGTAGTCAGCTATACTGGTGGAAATCATGTTTGTTTATGATTGTGTTTATGTTTATATTGTATTATATTTCTAAGCACAAACAAAACATACCAGAGATGAAGCTCAAACCTCTCCTCAGTTCTACAGAGAAAATCTGTATTATTGTTTCAGGAACCTGGGGCCCTTCAATTTTCGGGGCCTAGGTATCTTAAATAGCCAGGGGCCGCCACCCCCAGACTCACCACATTCTTATACCAGCCCAACACACCCTTCACACCCCTCACACAACACGTCAAACTTGTCCTCACACACCCTTCACACAACATGCCACTCTTGTCCATGTTTGAATGACAAGATTATGTGCCTTCTCTAATGTGTATTGCATTAAAAGAAGTGGCCATGCAGGGTGAAAACCTGCCTAGATTTTCACCTGCAAGCCACATTCACCCTACATAATTACAGAAGTATGCCTCCTCTAAAATGTATTTGCATTAAAAGTGGTGAAGGGTGTCGCAAAAAAACTGCACAGGCTTCCACATACACGCCTTGCTTACCCAAGTCTATCATGTTGTTCTTGGTACTGGTAGATGTATGATCACCAATACCAGCTCCAGTACAGCACCAACCAACGCTAGTCCCACCTGACAACCAGACTGGTTTGGGCCACCCAAGCTGACCAAGAGGCTCAGGTAGAACAGGAATAGGTAATGTAGAGAGGGCAAAGTGAGAGAAAAAAAGGAAGGAGGGAAAGAGGAAGAGAGGCAGTTGGGGGAGAAAGAGAGAGAGAGAAAAAAAATGTTCCAGCTTCTATTCCCCTTCCCAGTATATATGGCTATGTATTGGCAGATAAGGAGGGATATGTGGGTGTGAAGTTGAGACTGGATCTCAGGCAAGTCAGGTCAAGTATGTCGAAAGATGACCAAGGGGAGGGTGTATCTTGAGTGTTGTAACCCTATGGGCCCTGAGCCATTTTTGGTGTATTTTTACTACCTCTACTTTTAAGCTCACATCTTGGTCATTTTAAGGGTCATACATACATGCTATATCTCGTTTTTCTCAGAACAGTCTAGGCTATCCAGATCTGGTTTAATTTTGTGAGCTACTATTTGCACTGATTTTATAAATAATAATAAACCAATAAAAAATCATGTTGCGTATAAAAAAAATCTTGTATTTTTGCAAGTACCTGTCCATAGCATGCTGTCAGCAGGGATATCTTTCATGTTTGAGTAGAGGAGATTGTCTGGAATCTGTCAACATAAGAACCATGATGGTGGGATATTCAGTGGCTTATCAATGTTGATAAATATGTAGTCTGTGCCTGACGGAAATAAGAGCCTTTTTTTTTATTTATTGGAAGAAATTCAGGGTGATTTGACTACCTTTACTTTTAAGCCCATATCTTGGGTATGTACCGTTCCGGAGTAATTCAACAGAGAAGAATGGGTGATCCCTTGTTTTAACATGATAAATTCAATGCAGAAATATGTGTTTGGTGTCGTTGGAAAGCTATGATTCTGTACTTTCTTTTGATATGCGTGACATGTCTGTGCGATCACGGGTTCGCGAGTAATTTGAACGTGAGTAATGGCTGCGCAGAGCGCTAATATGACAGATTTTTCCGGCTTTTTAAAAATGAATATCTCGCCGATGCTTGAGCGCAAAAATAAGCGAGGAAAGTTGGAAAGCCCTGGTTCTGCTGTTTCGTTTGGTATAAGTCCCATCTCACTACGATGTATAGTTCCGGAGTAATTCAACAGAGAAGAATGGCTGTGAATTTGGACACAATTTGCGTCCATCGGGCCCAAATTAAGTTGGGAGTGAATGGATTGTCCAATGATATATAATATTTTTAACAGGTTTTTCCAATAAGAAATGTGTACAGTGTTTCTTGACTTCCAGTTCATGAGGATTGCTTTTTTGGCAATAGTTATTGCTACTAGCAGTATTTTATTGTTTATGGTACTTATGGTACTTATTGAGGTTGCAGATGTTGTTCAAGGTCACCAAGTGCTGTTGGTAGGACAAGAACAAGAAAATGTCATACAACATAGACCAAATAGTGAACTTGCAGCTAATACTAACTGAATGGGGCATAGAAACTCACTTTCAGCTTAATTTTCCTATGCCAAATTCAGTTAATGTTGCTGCTGCTGGTTTGCTATTCAGTCTATGATTTGTCAATATTCTCATTACTTTAGTTACAGACAGCACTGTGGCTATGGATTGATTCACACCAGATTTCTCCTTTAAGATGCACGGTATAGTCATGTGTTGCGAAATTCATAAATGCACAGCAACCGAATAGGCTTCAGCGGCTATGTTTGTGTGATAGAGCTGAGTAGTTATTTTTTAGGCTAATGTTATTTGTCATAGTTGACGTCCAGACACCTCAGCAACAGCAGTTGTTTAAAATGTTAACTTCAACAGACTGTATACCCAATTTCGTGTTTTTTGTGTGTCAGCAATGTGTATATCACTGAGGTGAAATATCTAAATTCTCTTGAATGGTAGGCTGAAAGGTGAATACATTAGCAAAATAATTTTTTTTCCTCCATGCTGGTTCAGTACTGCACCGGGAGTATGCGAGAGGGGGAGTGGCTACAGCAGATAGTTCAGGGCGGTAGAAGGCTTCTTATCTCAGAGCAATAAGATGAGCCACTCTAAAAAGTTGAAACAGTTTTCAGCTAACAGCTCTGCAGCACTGTGGGGAGGCCTTCAGGACATCACCAGCTATAAGAGACCATCTCCACTGCTGAGGTTAACAATGGCTTTGCTGATGCTCTGAATGCCTTCTACTGCAGGTTTGATAGGGAAACACTCACACCCCTTCCCCACTCCAGCCCAACAGCAGCCCCCACGACTTACCTGGCTATACACGACTTTACACGTCAGGCACTCGCGCGAACAAGACGAAAACATGGAATTTCTTTCTTAATTCGTCTGTCAACTTGCATTTACATTTCAGCATAGCTGCAGAGATTCCGTTGGGTACATGTGTTTTGCCTGTGGTAAACAAGGAAGTTTGCGCTACTGAGGTGCAGACTGACCAATTAAATGTTTAAAGAGAAGACTGTCGAACAATGACGGTAGCTCTACAGTCTAAACTTTTAGGCTCTACTTCATCACTCCGCCTACTAACTTCCACTGTTGCAACAGAGTGTACTGTTGCAACTGTTGAGTAGGGTAAGGGCATGACTAGTTTGTGACGAATGACACAGAGGAATGCAATGGAAATTCAGTGTAGGCTGTTTGAGGCTGTAGTAGAACAAAATCCCAGAGTTTGGATATACTTCACTTTATGTTGTAGGCCTATTGATCTGCTCTGCTCTGCTTCAAATCAGCTAGTCTCTTTCCTCGTCTATAGTCAAATTTCTTTACAGTTTATGTATTTTTTTTCCATCAAACTAGACACAGTGGAGTGTGACGGGAAAATGACTGGAAGACAGAAAAGGAAGGATAGGGAAATGTCTATGGCAGATCTGAATGGTGATATTCGAGATACGGATTTTCTTGCCAATATTATGGCATGCTCTCAGCAAGCTGTCTGACAATAATAGATCCAGACCTCTTCCTGACGCGTCATTTAAATCCATAGATTAAAAAAAATGTTTTACATGCTTTTACATGCATTGCATGCTTTTAATGGATGCATCCATTGTGCATTGCTGTAAGCAATTATAGCATTTGTTCAAGCACAGTATTCATTGTCAATTGAACTGCATGTAGGTTGCTTTATTCTTGTCGATGACGGTATATTGGCAGTGGGGTGTGAAGTAATTTATGTCTCTGCTTGCCCAGCAAAGTGCAAGACTCGCTTTCAATGGATTTAAATGACGCGTCAGGAAGAGGTCTGGATCTATTATTGTCAGACAGCTTGCTGAGAGCATGCCATAATATTGGCAAGAAAATCCGTATTGAGACACTCCTCAAAAGAATGCCCAATCTCTCTACACTTCCTGCAAATGCCTTGGCTAAATGCCCTAGCTTGCTGCATTTGCGACAAAGCTTGGGCATGCCTGGATAAAAAATGTAGCCGCGGTTTTCCCCCAACACAACCATTGATGGAATCTGATGGAGGCCTAGGTAACTGCTCTGGTCTTCCCATTATTTAATGGGTACTCTCCATAAGCAGTTCCAAATGACATCCTCATCAGTTACCTTGACTGGTGGGCCTCTCACCGTGCAATATGTACAAATGTCTTCTCCGGTCACTGTCTCATTGAACACCCTAACAATTACAACTTTCTGTGAATTGTCACTGAGTTTCTCAAACTCAAACATGGAGAACTGGTCTTTACACATTGCAAACCTTTGCCAGAAACTACTTAGCAGAGAAGCAGAGCAGAAGCTAACATCAAATCCTTTGTTCCCAGGCAGAGTCATTAAATAGTTCAGTTCATTAGCAGTTCATTAGTTGGATTAGCTTTCTGAAAAAGTCTAACCTTGACATCTCCATCAGCCTGCCCTCCACACTCTTAAATAAAAATTGCACGCTGTGGTGCGTCCGCATGCCAGCACGAGTGGCCGACATGGCTGCAGGAGGCACCAACAGCTAAAATACTAAACTAAAACGACAACAATAAATTAACTAAAACAATAAATAGGTAAATAACTAAAAGCACTAAAAGGAGGTTAAAAAGCACTTACCTGGCCTAGATGGAAGGAAACCAGGGAGGAGGATCTGCAAAACCTGAAAAAGAATGAAAACAGAAGCAAGCAAAAATGCAAAATACAATTAAACGAACATGCAAATAAGCAGGTATCAAAAGCAAAAAATTAACTACAAAGTGCAAGGGATAATACTATGACAGGATATACCTTGCCTACTACTCAGGAATTGACCGCAGTCCCACCCTCTTCAAAGTCAAAGTCAGCTTTATTGTCAATTCTTCACATGTACAAGACATCGAAATTACGTTTCTTACTATCCCATGCTTAAACAAAGACAGACATTGAACATTGAACATTTAAGACAACTGAGTTAGACATTAACCGTTTCAGACAAGACAAAAAGGAGTAGTGTCCTAAGTGGGGCAAGTAGCATACTTATAGTAAGTAACATTTTTCCCTAACCACTACAGTAGTCTCCTCATGTGAGATTGCACACAGCACAATGTATAAATAAATATGTATGAAATAAATAAAAACAAACAAAACAACAAAAAAAAAAACCCTACACAGCCCTACTAAAGTACACATACAGAGGCAAGTGAAATAGATAGGAGCATACTTGAGCCAAAGTGGCTAGCAGCATACAGAGTGGTAGAGGTAGCGTACTGAGTAGAGGTGATATGATATTAGTGCAAATATAGATAAATGGTAAGGCAGCAGTATGGAACCGCACATGGGGGTAGATGTGTCAGAGAGGTTGCCCAATCTGGAACCCTTCAGACACAGACACACATTAGGCAGTTCCTATTGCAAGTTAATAGTGCAAAAAGGCATCTAGTGCAAAGAATATGGCAGACATAGAGGGGGGGCCAGGGGGGTCTAAGACCAAGTGTGCTTTGGGGAGTGCTGTTCTTGGGCAGATTCCTGGCAGCCTGGTGGTTGGGGCTGTAAGTGGCGAGGGGAGAGAGTGGATAGGTGGAGAGGGAAGAGAGTGTTCAGTATCCTGACGGTCTGGTGGTGCGGGACTGGAGGCTCCTGTACCTCCTCCCAGAGGGCAGGAGGCTGAACAGATTGTGTGCGGGGTGGCTTGCATCACTGACAATTGTGAGTGCTTTCCGGGTGAGGCGGGTGGTGTATATGTTTTGCAAGGAGGGGAGTGGTGCCCCGATGATATTCCTAGCTTTGTTCACTATGCGCTGCAGGGCTCACCTGTTGTAGTCTGTGCAGCTTCCACCCCACACTGTAATGCAGCTGGAGAGGATCCTCTGAATGGTTCCTCTGTAGAAGGTGGTCATGATGGGTGGTGAAGCACTTGCCCTCTTCAGTTTGCGCAGGAAGTAGAGGCGCTGCTGGGCTTTCTTTGCCAGTGATGCGGTGTTGGTGGTCCAGGAGAGGTCCTCACTGATGTGCACCCCCAGAAATTTTGTGCTGCTCACTCTCTCCACAGCAGCACCATTGATGGTCAGTGGTGGGTATTGGGTGTGGAAGTTGACAACAATCTCCTTGGTCTTGCTGACATTCAGCAGGAGGTTGTTGTCTCTGCACCACGTGGCCAGCAGGTCTACCTCTTTCCTGTAGTGTGTCTCATCGCCCTTGGAGATGAGACCCACCAGTGCTGTAGATTGTTGTGCAGTCATGTGTCAGCAGGTCAGCTCTTGAACTTAGCCAAAAAGGCCAATCAAAATTTTTAGCACCTGATGAGTTTTTAAGACATTTTAAGATTTTACTTTTTTATTGTTAAATCATGTGCAACATGAGTACAGTGAGAATGTATGTCACAGTTGATTAATTTTGAACTTAGTCACCCTGATAAAGCCAAAGGTATTATCATGTCTAGCCAGGTGAGTGACAAGTTGTGAGCCACGGTCATTATGGAAGTATCACTTATATTTCCTTGATGTATTTTTTGTATTAGTAAACTGTAGATTGAGGGCGACAATGTTAGTTCTCAGTTTGTTTGTACACTTGTATCTGCTTTGGTGTGTGTCTTTCTTTCTCAAGTGAGAATAGATGGCTAAAACATGTAGGTCTAAGTATAATGCTTTTTTAGCTGGAACAAGTTCATACTTAATAAGTGAAAGCCATAGCTGGTAGAAATGAGAAAAGTCAAGAAATACTGTCAAATTGAATCAGTTCAAACAATCCACAGATGACATAAATGATTTGCAATGTATTGGTATTAAGTTTGAATAGATAGGTCTGTGATGGTAAATCAGTATGCTGTGCCACCCATCCAAGTTTGAGCTCCATTTTGGTGATCAACCGTGAGAAGTTTGCAAGCATTTCTTTTGGATATGTTCAAAAGTTACAACTATACACTGTAAAAAATAAGACTTCCTTTTATTTGTGATGACTTACAGTTATTTGTCAGAATAACTACAATATGGGGGGTAGGTGCATTCTAAGGCATAATTTTTACAGAAATATTTGAGATACAGAGGTATAATTTTTTCACACCTTCCTTTGAGATGTGTAGGCACATAATATTTGAGAATCAGACAGTTCTGAAGGGGTCGAGTGGGCAGCATTGGTCCATTTGGTACAGAATGACACTGCTGCATCCCAAGCAGTGTCTTACTAAGTTATTAGACACAACAGAATTCCACAATCAGATTAAGATCACATGGATTGTCCTGAAAGAAATACTTAAGATGCTTTGGAATATGTGACGACCATAAGGCATTCACAAGGGGAAAGGGTAATCGTTATTGTCTTTTTTGCAGAAGAGAACCATGGCAGCTACGTTCACTCATAAAGGTAAGAGGACATACTCTTTAGATTACTATTCCTGTGCATTGATGTGGGTGTGTGTGTGTATGTGAGTGTGTGTATGTGAACACATGTATATATGAATTAACACTCAGTCTTTGTCCACAGATTTTGAACTGGATACCTCTTCTGTCCAACATGAATGGTTCTCTCTTGGCAATGAGGCCATATTGCCCTGCCACCTTTCTCCCACAGCTAATGCTGCTTCTATGCACATCAGGTGGTTTAAGGACAAGAATTGTATCTACCTGTATGAAAATGGTCGAGTGACAGTGGGGAGGAGGTATGAGGGCAGAGTGAGTGTGGACATTCATAAACTGCCAATAGGTGATGTATCTCTGAAACTGAAGGCGGTACAAGAGGCAGATTCAGGCATGTATACATGCCAGGTCATCAGTGGAGACTGCAAACCATTAGGAGGAGTATGGTTATATAAAGGTAAGTCTGGTGTCTTCTGCTTTAAGGACTTTATAATTTGTTCATTCATCATTGTGCTATACATAGTCTATACATGTCTAAGCCATGATCCATGCATGACTATAAGGCTAAAAGTCAAGGTTTGATTGATTTTTTTTTTTTGGCATTTTTTGGCATTGCCACAATTTTGTATTTCGCATTTTTTCTGCTTCAGTTTTTGTTGTGGGGAATTCTATGTAGAAGAACATATATGCAGAATCTGTCTGGTAAAGGCACACCAGGCAACATTTGATGCTTTTATGCTTTTAGCACATTATATTTATAGTAACATTTTCCAGCTTTGTAGTCACTTTGATTGCTACATTGTTCATTATGGGGTGAATGAAGGCTCTCTCGGCAGCCCCTGGCACTGCTAAGCACAGTTACAAGCACTTGCAGTATGAAAACGTGGGTCAGTGAAAAAGAAATTGAAACTGAACGAGCTCCGAAGGTCAAGAATAATGGCAGGCATGCCTGGTATTCCTTTAAAACATGCACTGTAAAACCCTACATTTTTATTCAACTGTAAAATTGGTGAAATAGATTACAAAGAAAAATGTTCGACCAAGGTAAACAATAAATCTAGTTATTACTACGTTTAACATTTTCATTCCCTTTTGAAAATATATATATATTTTATGCTAGCTCAAAGGCTCAGAGTTCTTTCATTTCTATGTTTTTCATTTCTACTCAAAATTAAATTTTTGAAACTAATTATTACCAATATCTTGAAGCCAATTATTACCAACATGAAACAAAATTGATTTAATACCTTTCAATTAAACAGTTCTAAGTCATAAATAACATCAAGGTATTAAAATGTAAGTTTTATAATAAAAGATAATTTAGATAAGAATAAACATTAAACAAAGTAAACAGTACTTTACTTTACAGATCTGTAATAAGAGTGTAGTTTTTTGGTAATAACTTGGTCATGGTAACATGGAGATCATGGTAACAACTCACAACCACTTGTTATTGGACAAAATATAAATTTACTGAATAATGTCAAAGATACAATAAACCAGTATTTGTTGGGGTAACAAGCTAATAACAAAATGGCAATAATAAGGAATTTGTTGTTATGGTGAGATTTGATCGTAACAGTTAAAATGTAGTACTGATCCTATATTAATTTCCACTAATTACCCAGTAATTACCATGTACTTTTATAGAAATGACATAGAATCAGGGCCGCAAAATACATTATTGCCTGTTTCAATCTAATTGCAGCATAATAGCTACTCCAAAAATGAAAATGCAACAAATAATATTGGATCTTGAATTTGATCAGTTTATTGTGATGGAAATATGATAAGGCCATGACAAACCAAACACAAATCATGACAAATCAACAGAAATGAGGACTTAATTGTAGAATTGTAGATCACATAAAGCTACTGGGTGAACAGCTAAGCTAGTTTTGTCCATGTATGACAAGTTACTTTAACTACCTGCTAAAACACCCTGCTAAATCCCACTGAAACATAAAGAGAACAACTACAAGTTGACCCACATTAAATCAGGGGTTCTCAAATTGTTTGGACCGGGGGACTCCTCATAGAACAGAAAAATGACCAAGGACCCGTCATAATCACAACACAAGTTTGACTATACAGGCCTGCATTCATTAGTTCAGTTAGATGCTAGATGCTATTTTGTAGAAAAGCTTTTCACGGACCCCCTGGCAATGCACTGCGGACCCCTGGGGGTCCCCGGACCCCAGTTTGAGAACCAGTGCATTAAGTCATCAGCAAAACATGGTTTGTCACTACTTAATTTTAAGTTTTACCATCAAATCTCACCACAACAACAAAGTAACTTCTTGTTTGTTGTTGACTTTTTACAATAACCAACAAAAAGTGGATTATTGTATAGAAAAAAAAGAAAAAAACATAAAAAGATGATGTTTTTTATTATTATCAGTAATTATTCAGTTATTATTCAGTAACATGAGTTGTTACAATGATTTTACCAATTTATTACCACAAAATTACTATCTTATTCAATCTCATCCAATCTGTAAAGTGCTACCAATTAGACTATAAACTCAGTTATTAAATAGTTAATAAATACATTCTTTGAAATAGAGTGCATCAGCCCTGCAAAGGCCTGAGGACTACAACTGTTTAGATAATATGAATAAATCAAATCACGGCTCAACCAAAGATCTTACATTCTCCCTGTTTACTTTAGGTAAAATAACTAGGTAGCGCTACCAACTACACTGTAGGCCTAGAGTTTTCACGTTGTCAACTAACCATTGTACCTATTCTGACATTACTTTACTTCCTTACTAATATAGATAATTAAACAATAGTTAGCGTTACTCAGGTACAGTAATGTTAGCTTTATTGCTGGCACCCTTATGTATAACATGGTAGGCCCTGTTCTCTCTTCTTATATTCAGATGATGAATATAGATGATTAACCAGACACTGAAGACTGCACTTGCGCTTTTTTAATTGCCAACAGATGCCGCATTTTTCCCTGCATGATTGTAGTGCTTCAGACTTTTATTCCATCTATTTGTACATTAATGAAAATTCAGCTTATGTGCATGTGTTACCATCCACTCTATAAAACATGGCTACTCTTCTGTTAATCAATGGCAGAGTTGTGAACTCTAGTACTACTGCTGGTAATTGTAGTTATATTTTGAATAAGGAGTTCAGATAAGGAAAATAGAGCTGTCTAATAACACCATTACTGTGACAAAAGCGTAATGTCAGAAGTGACTTACAATGACAGCTCTATTTTCCTGAGAACTTTTTTTTTCATGAGGATTATACTTTTTATTTGCACTTTCAGAAGAATACATATAAACAAATACAACTTGAAAGGCCACACGAGAATAAACAAAAATAAAATATAAGAGGAAGATCAGATATCTTCAACAGTTAAATAATCAGCAAAATCCAATTTTCCCTGTATTTTGTATTCTGTGTAAGCTGTCCTTTAATCATTTGCAATCATTCAGATTAAATTAGTATTAGTAAAATGATTCATAGAGCAACATGAGTAACCACCACAAAAACTGAAGCATAATCTGCTTTGCTTTCTCTGTAAATGATGGAAGCACTTGGACAAATAGTAGTGTGCCATGCTATTCAGACTAAACTTTCTGGATTCCCTCTCACAAATCTATCTGGGTGTATTTGTTGTACTTAGAAGTGATTCCTGAGATTGTACTCACATCTGCTGTTCTGCTCTGTTCTACTTTCCAGTGACAACAAAGGGGGAGACTCGTAAGTAACAGAAATAACCCTAACAAACCCTATTGTTGATTTGGTGGTGGTGGAAGGAGCTTTATGGTGCAATAGTACATGTAACTTTGTATTTACTTTGTAAAAAATATCTAGAGGGGACTGGGAATCAGCTGAGAAATTTCTCAGTAATTCAGTTACTCAGTAACTCAGTTTCTTTCTATCAACTGCTGGTAACTAGCTATCAGAGAGACAAATGCACTTTTATTTGTGCACTTGTGCATTGTGAATGTGGCCTGTAAAAACATTGGGTGTGCAGTTCAGCAGTCACTGATTTTTTTTTAACAAACAGATATTGAGCAAAGCCATGTACATTGGCCAATACCCTACTCACCCTGCATGCTAAATAGATGTTGTTACCATCTGCCTCACATTTTAGAACTTTAAGTGGTCTTAAACAGTGGTACAAAAAATTCTTTGTCTTTAAAGGAGACCAGCTTCAAAACCAGCTTCAAAACGCAGCTGCATTATGATGGTGGGAAAAAAAAATAGGGATGCACCGATCCGATATTTGAGTATTGGCCCCAATACGGAAAAAATTCGATCCATGGGCTGATCTTTTTCCTAAATTTAATGACCACAACAACCTCGCTATGCTGCTGGCTTGAAAAGACATGGTATAGCATGTCAACTAGGTGCAGCTAGGTATAGCTGTTATATAGCTATATTATGCTATTAATAAAATTACCACGAAGTTAAGGCAACCTACTGTTAGTTTTTATGAACAACCTGCAAGTATTTAACCTGAATGGTTCCTGTTAATGAACTTAGCTCATGTTTAGTCTGGGTCATTCCACACCAACTCACCTAGTGTCTCCCAGTTAATGTCACAGATTTTATTGAAAAAAAAAAAAAATCTCAGAGCTGTACTAATACTTTTTTATTCATAAAATTTTGAAATATGCCAGTACAGGGAAATTCATCTCCCTATATTAAGCTGAATAAAAAAATTTAACTGGGTAAAGCTGTAATTTTCACCATGCCTAGACAACACTCTAATAATAATTTCTAGTTGGCCTTTTGTTTCGTGTATAACATGCAGAGTTATAGAATTAAGTGATTTTTTATGCTCAAGAGTCAAATCTTCACAATTCCAAATTCAATATTTCAGTGGGTTTTCAATATTTTGTAGCTAAACTTTCTGAGAATGCAGCTGTAATCAAGTTCTTTAAGTGCTGGTAGAAAATGTTTGCAGGCAATTATAAGCAGGAAAAAGTGGTTCAAACATGGACACCATCTGAAAAAGGCATTTTTTTGGCTAACTTTGGATCACTGTAGCTCAAAAGGGATTGTTCACATGCTTCCATTTTTTTTTCTAAGGTCATTTTTTAAGGTCATCAATATGTTTCTTTTCAGAAACATATACACATTTCAGAGATGTGTTAGGTTCCATTCCTCATTTTTAGATTTTGTAAAGGCATCAAACATAGCTATGGTGATTGGTCATTTTTGGTCAATTTTCCATGGGTGACATAGGTGTTTGTTTGCACATATCATGTGCTGCTTTGTTTATATGTTTATTTATACAACAATTAGGTCTGGTCGAACTATTTAGCAATTTCTGATTGGATGCGCCGCATTCTACGTGTCACTAAGAGTAAGGCCAGGGGTGGTGGTAGCGTAGTGGTTAAGGAACCTGGCTAGTGTGTAAGTAGCCTGAAAAGTTGTGGGTTCGAATCCCGGCTGCCACCGTTGTGCCCTTGAGCAAGGCACTTAACCCTAAGTTGCTCTAGGGGAGACTGGCCCGGAACAATTGATAGTTGATGAGTTGTAAGTCGCTTTGGATAAAAGCGTCTGCTAAATGCATAAATGTAAATGTAAATGTAAGTAAGGATATCCCACAATATACCAGGGGTGACTACACCTAATAATCACTCTGCATTTTCCATTAAGAGAACTTCCAAGATGTTGATTTGCTTGGGAACTGGAGATGCAAAACTAAGCTTAGAACTGTTTTGGGGGTCGGAGGATGAATGAACATAAATGATAAATAAACAGTAGAAAATACTGTTAAAACTTTGTTTGTTAGCATTGGAGCTGTTGTGTAAACACTTGTAGTCATGAGGTTGTTCGTGGATATCCTCACAGGTGTGATTACCAACGGCATTTCATTCCATATTGCTGGTACATAGGAAAGTGAACGGTGGCTGCGCTTGTGAGTTACTTGCGCAATCATTCAGGTAGAGGAAATATATTTCTTGACAGAAACTATGAAGATTTTTCTTTTCTTTTTTTGATGATTAAACATATTCGCCACCAGTGGCCTTTTTTCGGTGGCATGATGGACAGTGGTGGGTCGCACAGGGATTGTGTTGCACAGTGACCTGAAATAAGCTTTATTTATGATTAAAATGTCATGCCACATTTGAGAGACCCCCGTTTTTGATTTTGCTGCTTTCATGGGTGCCATGCCCTCATCTATGGGAGGTCAGCTCCCTATTGCCCCGATGTTATTTAAACACTGATAATGACTGTTGGACCGGGCCTGTGCCATCTTTGTGGGTGTGTCTAAGATTATGGCCACTATCATGGAGACATTTATGGATGGTTGGTTGGGTGTCAATGCATTTTGTTTTTGACATTGTTACATGAATGGCATGCCTATGGCCAATGGCGTGTTTTTCTTTGGCTAAGCGATGATCCTTCAACAATGCTGCAAGTTTTCAGGATTCAATTCAAGTGATTTTGCATGTTGGAAAATCCATACAGACACCATACAGATGTAGAATGTCTTACATTACTACAAAAAGTCCGAAACAAACATCACAATGTTGAATTAATTTATAAGTGCTGTTATTATGATAAAAAATACACTTTGGTCACACTAAGAATGACCTGTTGTTGATAATAAAAACTCAGGCCCATATGTTACTAGCCGGGCTTCAATCCAACTTGTTAATGCGCATTTAAGTTATACGAATACTTGGAAACACCTGTCGCGATAGTCCCCTAATGCGCATTTACTGTGTTTCTATCCATAGACATTGTCCTGGTGGCATTATGTTTTCATCACACATCTGGTCGGAACACATCACTTGGTTAGCCTAATGTTCATTTTTTATTCGCATTACACAGTTGATGGAAACACACACAGATGTGCATAGTCTTGAGTCGTATTTTTGTCATGTGAATATGAAATTGGAATAAGTTGAATGGAAACCCAGCTAATATGTTGAGATCGTGGATGGTCTTATTCTTCTTAATATGTATATGAGATCCTTGATGGTCATATTTTTCAATATTGCCCTCAGCTCCTAGAGATTGCCCATGAAAATTGATGCAGTGATAAGGAAAAAAAAATATTTGACTAGAGAAAGTCACGAGATGCAGAACAAGTTATCTGAATGTCACAATTAATGGCCCTTATACATAATGGGGAACAAGTGATGAGGCAATGATGAAGGAGGAATTAGGTGGGGGACAGAGACAGACACAATCAACCAGAACACAGGGCTATATGAAACATAGAACCAGACACAATCAACCAGAACACAGGGCTATATGAAACATAGAAACAGACACAATCAACCAGAACACAGGGCTATATGAAACATAGAACCAGACACAATCAACCAGAACACAGGGCTATATGAAACATAGAACCAGACACAATCAACCAGAACACAGGACTATATGAAACATAGAAACAGACGGCAAGACGGCAAGTCAGATGGCAAATCAGGTATAAGGGCTGGAATTTTCTTGCTGCAGGCATTGCATATGTGTACGTATCATGTCTGCCATGCGTATTCTGCGGTCATTTAGCATGTTGATCGGGCACGTGTCACAGTCCATGTGCAAGATGCAATACTGACAAGAAAGTTGGGGCAATATTGTGAAGAATCAGTGACCCCTGTCTCTCAGCAGCTGTAATTGCAGCCGTGTGTGGGTGATGTTAAATAAGAGGCTCAACTTGGGCCTAGACTGACATTCGGAAATATGCCCAATTCTTCTTTCTCTTCATCTATGTGGTGCATTGGTAGAACAAGGTAAACTAATTCTCAGTTTTTGCGATGTTATAGGTGCCACACATACCACTACTGATTGCGGCAAAGGCAATGCTTTTGTTTCTGCCGCCATCTTAACAGTAGCAAAATGATTAATTCTTCCTCTACCAGTGTCTCTATGTTATTTGCTTACATGAGCACATGATACCTGTCATACTGGCTTTTGCCCGATTTCCAGATCTGATATTACAGTGGTCTGCCCCATGTGGAGACCTCCACTATTGTGCATTTTGCCGGCTTGGAAAATAATGTCCAGTTAGCAGGGTAGGACAATAAAAGTTGGGGATGATGCCATGGAGATATGATCAGTATCGGTTATCGACCGATATGCAAAACCCATGTCTAAGAATTGGTTTTAGAACTAAAAAATCGGATCGGTGCATCCCAAATAAAAGCTAGACCAAGTTATGCTCCTCCTAGTGCGTGGACCTTAAGTGTCATATGCAGGCTGCTTTGTTATTCATATTGATGTGCCCAGTGATTGACTACTGGGAGAAATTAATGTTTGTGTCTATGGATAAGGACATAGATGGATATGGAGCTGGACAGTTAACAAGTAGATTTTACCAGAAACAGAGGTATGTGGCTAAAACACATTTGGACTGTTCTTGCACAACTACAGTGGTGTCTCATAGGGAACCATTGTACGCCTCTCATCAGAATTTTCGATTATAAATAACTTATAACTGGGGGGGGGGGGGGGGGGGGGGCTGGCACTGGCCCCCCAGATATAAGTCCTGCCTTCTCTGAAAAATATGAGCTATCCAATGAAAACTCAATCTCACCCCTTAATAGCCCTAACAATGTTGAATACCAAATATTAACACAATTTACCTTTGGGACCTTAAATAAGCCAATTTTCTGAAATCCTACCTAGTCTGTTTTTGTTAATTGTTGTGTTGTCTATGTTATTTATGTGGTGTATTCCTGATGCAAACACATATATCTCTTTGTGGTATGAAGAATAAGCTGAAGTGAACTAAATTAAATCTATGATACATTTTAGCAGAATGTTCACATTTTACCATTTTATGTAGGTACAGAGAGATTACTCATGAACTACCATGAAACACGTCAACTGTTACTAATGAGTTATACAGCATTGCTGGGTCATTGCTTGAAATAACATATATATAAACAGATGTGTAAATATCAAGACAAACCTCCAGTATCACTTGGCTCATCTTAAGGACCATGCACCTAGTTGTGAGCATGACTTGTGATTTAGCCCGCATATCTCAAGTAAGCACTTCATACTATCCATGAGTATTTTTTTAAAACGCCTGAGAAAAACTGACAAGTTGTAATTAGAATTGTAATTAACAATTTATTAACTGTTAATCTCTGATTTGATGTCTTTTGGAGAAAGGTCCTCAGATGGCTGCTAAGTCTTGTAAGTATCATGACGAAAACCATAACCAAAACTAACCCTTTGTTTTTAAATGGACATGCCACATTGATACATATGAAATTGGATTGGAAGTAACATAACAGATGTCAGGGGGAAGCAGAGTGTCTCAGGTTTCATCAAGCTTCTCCGAATTTCCTATGTTTTGTATTGTACTCCAAATCACAATTGCTATAACACATTTTTGAAACTATCTACCTTTTTCTCAAACCTGTGAACACAAAACCCATTTTTCATACCACATTTTCGAAGCCCTTGAATCTTGTAACAAAACTGAACAACCACCTTAAAACAATTTTAACTGTGCTCAAAACCAGCTAATGGTCTCAGATCAGATCTCACAGCAGACAAAATGAAAATCCTGCAGAGTAGTGATTAAACAGTATATCAAACAATGGAGGGTCATTCTGTGTCAAACTGACCAATTTTGAAGGATTTTCCTGCTTAACCCTGAATTCTAAATTGGGTGAATCCCAGATATTATGTGCCCACACATCACAAAATTATACCTCAGTATCTCAAGTATTTCTATGAAAAATATGCCATGAGGATGCAGCCACTAGATCATCCTACAGAAAATTAGGAAGAATTTTCTAAATGGAAAAGAAAAAGCAGCTTGAAAATAGAAAAGTAAATTGAAAAGGCAAATTTCCATTCCAAATGCAAAATCAATTATAAAACATTAATTTAGTATTCATTTATTATTATTTTTGTGAATATTAGATAATAGCCCATTTTATTTATGAATTCAAAACAATTTTTAAATCTCTTTTTACAAATCATGAGATATTATCCAGACAACGATGGCAATGACATGGACGTAGAGCTATATTACTGACTAATTTTGATATAAATTCAATGCTAATTTTCTTACAAACCGTTCATCACAGAAATTAGCGACTAACACCATTGGAAAAGTCAGGATGAGCAGTTTCACATATGTGTGATGAAAACTCTGCTAGTAATTGAACTGAGAAGAATGGATGTGTCAATTTGGATGCATTGTGCACCTGTCGTTTGTTGTGAATGTTGTGATTTAATGTCCTGCATATCTCTATTAGACACAACAGCTGCCACAACAGAAGAGAGAGTAAACATGGAATACTCTGTTGAAAATATGGGTAAGACTAGATTTACTTTTACAGTATTATTTTAATACCTATTTTATATATTCTAGGTTTATACTTACAGTATGCACAATAATTGAAAATGTAGTATGATTTATGGATGTTGTATAGGCTGAATGGCATAGGGGCCATTCTGTGCCAAATCAACAAATTTCAGAAAAAAAAAATTCCGCCTCACCATCACCACCACCAAAAAAGGGTCATGCCTGAATAAAATGGAGTTCTGAAAAAAATGTCCATGTTCTAGGACACCACGTTCAGGAAGTGTTCTGTTGTGGCAGGTGTCATTAAATTCCGAGTGGAACGTTTGCCTGCCGTTCTTCCCGCACTGAGCAGGATTACCATTGCAACTACACCATCATCAGTAGAGTAAAACTAACCTGTCTCATGACTCACAACCCAGCTCACATTCCCTGTTAGCGGGTGAACAATCCAACGCTTGGTGAATTCTGCTTCACAATGATAGGAAGAGCCGACATCAAAGGATCAAAAAGCTTTGCTGGAAATGGCAAGAAAATGATTCGCTCATCTTTTTCTATTTCTTTCTGTTTCAGACTGCTATATCTTGTAGATCAGGGGTATTCAATTAAAAGTCACTCAGGTCCAGTTATTAAATTTCGTCCAAGTATAAGGTCCGAACCGAGACCAAGACCCTGAAACCCATCTTTGATATAGTAAATTATGTGTTTTGGCTTAAGGTACCAATCCCATATTTTGCGAATATACAAAATAAAACATGGGTTTATGGTGGTGTCATTGCTTTTATGTTATTTTGATTTATACCACACATCTACCTATTTGTAAAGAATGTACAATAACCTTTGTGTAATGCACACGATCTGATGTCATTCATCTACAAGACGTAGTAGTCTGAAATAGATAGAAAAAAATGATCATGTAATTTTATTGCCATTTTCAGCAAAGCATTACTTGGCAAATGTGAAACTGTGAAAGAAGAATCTCAGAATGTATAGATGTCTACTACAGTAGAATAGTTCCTGAAAGTTTCAGAAATGTAGCATTAAAACTCCAAGTGTAATTATGGAACATTGACATTCTTTCAAAGCTCCATTTTATTCAGACATGACCCCCTTTTTTAAGACCCCATATCTCAAAAACTCCAAAGGATACAGTGATAATATTTTGCACTATAAGTCCTGGGTATAGTAACATTATTCACATAAAGTATGAAGAAAATCCACAATGGTGAGGTGTAACTTTTTTGTTGATTTGGCACAGAATGACCCATATCAGGTATCAGTGCTGCTAAAGCAGACCACAGGAGGAGGATTGAGGAGCAGCTGGCAAGCCCCAGGCAGCTGTGGAAGGGCATCCAGGCCATCACAAACTACAGAGGCAGTGCTGTGTCAGCCGGGGACTCAAATGCGGCATTAGCGGAGGAGTTTTTTTGCCCGCTTTGAAGCCCAGGCGCAGCACACAGCCACACCACCCCCCGGACCACCTCCCCAGCCTACACTACAGAACAAACCACCCATCAGCACACCTCCCCAACCCCCACTCCAACCAACAGCAATCACCGGCACTCCTCAGCTCGCCTTGAGGGTCACGCCTGAGGAGGTGAGAGGAGTACTAAGGGCCGTTAACCCCAGAAAAGCCACTAGCCCGGACGGAGTTCCAGGGAAGGTGCTGAAGGCCTGTGCTGACCAACTAGCACAGGTCTTCACAGACATTTTCAACAGGTCATTGGAACAAGCCATCATCCCGACCTGTTTGAAATCAGCCACCATCATCCCTGTCCCCAAAAAGTCACCCACAACCAGCCACAACGACTTCCGCCCCGTAGCACTCACCCCCGTCATAACAAAGTGCTTTGAGAAACTGGTTCTCCGCCACATCAAAACCTGTCTCTCCCCCACCCTGGACCCACACCAGTTTGCATATAGGACCAACAGATCGACAGAGGACGCAATAGCCACAGCTCTCCACTCTGCGCTGAGCCATCTGGAGAGACAAGGGAGCTATGTCAGAATGCTCTTCATCGACTACAGCTCAGTTTTCAACACCATCATACCGGACATCCTGATCCCCAAGCTGTTCAGCCTGGGGCTCCCACCATCTACCTGCTCATGGATCAAAGACTTCTTAATCAACCGGCCCCAACAGGTGAAACTGGGCCGCCACCTTTCATCTGCCCGCACCCTCAGCACTGGCTCACCGCAAGGCTGTGTGCTGAGCCCACTCTTGTACTCGCTCTACACATATGACTGCAGCCCCACACACTCAGAGAACATCATCGTCAAATTTGCTGACGACACAACGGTGGTGGGGATGATAACAGGGGGGAATGAGGAGGCCTACAGAGATGAGGTCCTGAACCTGGAGAGGTGGTGCGCAACCAACAACTTAGCACTAAACATCTCCAAGACAAAGGAACTCATCCTGGACTTCCGGAGAAACAGCGCTACCCCTGCCCCCCTGTACATCAATGGTGAATGTGTAGAGCGAGTACAGTCATTCAAATTCCTGGGGGTCCATATCTCTGCAGACTTAACCTGGTCAACCAACACGTCAGCCTTGGTCAAGAAGGCCCAGCAACGACTACACTTCCTCAGAGTGCTCAAAAAGGAACAACTGGGCACAAGTCTGCTGGTGACCTTCTACCGCTCCACCATAGAGAGCCTGCTGACCTACGCTGTGTCAGTGTGGCACTCAAGCTACACAGTGGCAGACAGGAAGAGGCTGCAGAGGGTGACCAACACTGCACAAAGAATTATTGGCAACCCCCTGCCTTCCTTGACTGACATCTACAGTTCCAGATGTCTGAACAGAGCAAAAGGGATCATAAAGGACATTACTCACCCTGGCTTCCATCTGTTCAACCTGCTACCCTCTGGCAGGCGATACAGGTCCATACCAGCCAGAACAAATAGACTCAGAGACAGCTTTTTCCCTAAAGCTGTCACAATATTCAACTCTAGTCTGCACTGAGAAACTGACATACTTTGCACTGGATGTCACATGCACCTCTTGTCATAGGCCACTTGTAAGCTGTATTTTGCACTATCAACAACCAATATTTATTACTGAATGCTGCTGTCACATGTCACTTTACCTATACCACCAGAGTATCAACAAACCATTTTTATTATTATTACTTATTTTATATTTTATTTTATTTTATTTTTTATTTATACGGTTTTATCTTTTGTTGTGTAAATATATATATATATATACATATTTTTCTTTTGCATATTGGATTTGTACATACTTTTCAATCCATTTTATGTGTGCACTCTATGGGGCAGCTTTGAATCTCATTACACTCCGTGTAATGACAATAAAGGCGTTCTATTCTATTCTATTCTATATGCTTCAGTGTGGAAAAATCGTCACCAAAAGTTGCCACCACTTTGTCTTTATACCATTTTCAGCAATCCGAAACTTTTTCCAAAAATTTTTATACTCTTGACTCAATATACAGTTCAGAATGTCTCTCTGTGTGCAACATTCTTCTACATAAACATAATTGCAGTTCTCATTAATGACACTGTAGGCTATAGGTAGGGCCACATCAACTAAACCTCTCTGCAAAAGACATCATTTATCTATGCCTTATGTCTATTCCATGTACAGTTTTACCCCGACAAAGACTAACACCTTTTCCAACGGAGGGAGCCCAGGGAGTCAAGGAGCCAAAAAAAAAAGGATTGCAGGACCCAAGCATCAGACGGCAAAAAAACATGGAAAGAGATTACATAAAACAGTTGGATGAGAAGAACAAACTTCTCCAAGAGAAAGATGAAGAACTGGAGAAGAAGTCTCATCAATTGGAGACCATTAAAAGAGAACTGGTCTCACTCAAAAAGGACATGAATAGCCAACTGCAGAAACAGGAGAGGGAGCTGGAAGAGAAATGCAAACTGCTGGAGGAAAGAAGCAAGAAAACCTATGGAGATGGTAATTCTGTCATTTTTGGATGTATAGTATCGTCTATGTCATTAAGTAAATTTAGCCTAACAATGTTGATGGATTTAATGCCTGGTCGAGTTTACCCTGCATTTCTGTGTCTTCTAATTGACTCGATTCTAGATTATCTTTAATCTTTAGAAGCCATTGCCATTACATGAATTCAAGATCAGGCAGCCCTGTGCAGGGATGACTAAACAGGATTGTTCGACTTGGCTGGCTAAATGAGTGGGACTTTTTTTTCGCTGGGCAAAAGCGTTGATTTAAAAGTATAAATCAGTGGCCAAAGGTCAGTTTAGTTATCTCTATGTGTCTAGTTCCAGCTAGCCCTATAAGTTCCTAAGCGTTTGTCCTCTGAGTTGGATTTGAGGACACGTTGTCAAGAAGGGTGAAGGTTTGTAACACTCCTTTGGAATGTTGAGTGAAAGTTCTTTTCAGTGTTCTTTTCTAAATGGAAAAGAAAAAGAATCTGGGAAATGGAAAAGTAAATGGTAAAGGCAGATTTTAATATTATTTTAAAATAATATGTATATTAAGTTGAAAAGAGATTTTAAATTAAATTTAAATAAATTAGATTTTAAATATTTCTATTTACATAAAATAGATTTTAAATAATATATTATAAATAATCCAACAGTATACCTCTTTTTAATACTTATTTACTCACTTATACCTCTTTTTAATACTTAAATATTGTTTACAACTATATAACAATGAAATCTTGTAATTTCCTTTTGTGACACTCCTGGTACTTCATACACTATAACCACTTCAAAGGGTTCTTGGGTTTGCGTATATCCAGTAAAACATCGACTGCTATACTGACAACACTGTAATAACAGTAGCTGTGTCAGAACCTTAGGCATCCTATCACAGACAGTATACCCAGTACAGCAAACTAGACCACAGCACTGGTCAAAAGATAGAAAATATAACCTTGTTATCTAATACTATGCTTTTATTTATCGATTCTGTGAATACATCTTGAGTCAGATAAAATTTTCATGACATTTGTTGAGCTTAGTGCGTGTATTGGTACTAAACGTAGCCTAAGTGCACTATATGTAGCCTGTCTCAAATGTCTTTCTATATATCTTAGTTTTTTTCAATCGCTAACAAGCTTTTGTCCGATCATCAGCCTCATTTTCAAAACTCTAAATACAATTTGCACACGAACGGCCTGTTCTGGCCTACAGTTGACATATTTCTTGCTCTTCTCACACTATATGCAGTCAATGAGTGCATTTCTATAATGCAACCCTAACACCTAAATGATGTATCTTACATGGCTTATTTGCCGCTGCTCAATCACAGTGCCAGATATGGAAATCTAATATTTAAAACCTTACATTATTACGTTATTACATTTTTACAAATACAGTACCAAATCCCTAGTTTGGCAATAACAGTAGCACAACAGTTACATAGATGCGTCATTCCGTGTGAAATGGACCAATTTTTAAGGATTTTCCCGCTCGACCCCTTCAGAATTGGCTGATTCTCAGATATTATGTGACCACACATGTCAGAGGAAGGTGTGCAAAATTATATGTCAGTATCTCAAGTATTTTCATGAATATAAAAGTTTCTTGGGACCAATTTTGATGGATTTTCCCACTCAACGCCTTCAGAATTGCCTGATTCTCGGATATCATGTGCTCACACATCTCAAAGGAAGGTGTGCAAAATTATACATTGGTATCTCAAGGATTTCTATGGAAATAATGCCTTAGAATGCACCCACCCCTGTTCCAAAAAAGTGCCCATGAGCATTTTTGCCAACTTCAGACTGTAATATCACCAAAACTATTTGAGATTCAAGCACAGGCGTTTGTATGCAAACAGTCCAGGTACTAAACTCTGTCTGCAATCTATCAGAAGCTTGTCATCTGTCACACCTGTGAAATCCTGATGACCCAAACATGGGTTTTGTAAAGGTTTCAATACTTATGATCCCCTGGGAAAACATCATTGGCTATAAACCCATTTTTTTCAATTTTGTGCAATTGTCCACCAGTCTGTAGACAACTTAGAACTGGTAAAGCCAACTGAACTCTTTTACAGTATCTTAGGGTCAGGTCAAAGTTAGCCCCTTAACTTTAGAACCTGAAATGGTCATGTTGGGTAGGTGCTACAAAGCTACTGTAATATGGTAAAGTTATTGCCCTTACACATATCCAAAACTCAGAAATGCAGAATTCTCCTTTTCTGAGAAAATGTACGGTTTTTATTGCCATTTTGCCAACTTTGCCAACTTTGACCTTTCACTTTTCACCTTTCGCCACTTCTAAGAATAATGAAATTTGGCACCTTGCTACATTGGGCTTTCAAGAGTAATTCATGAAAAGCTCAGATCATCATCTATTTTGTGAGATTATGGGTTGTCTCAGTCATGAGCCAAAAAATGCGATGGTGATTGTTCAAAAGTCACCTGACATTTGTTTACATATACTGTATTAGTCCGAATATAAGACAATATTTTTTGTTCTGTAATTACTTATAAAAAAAGGGAACCCCCCGTCTTATATTTGTGTACTAGACAAAAATAGTCAACAAAATTTAGATCTCACTGCCCTACCACTGCCACACATGATGGAGAGGTAAGATTTTGTTTTGAACAAATTCAAAATGAGCCTCAAGTGGTGTAAAATAATGACTAGGTTTACATGCTCTTCAATACTCCTTGACCTGTTGTTGATGGGATACTGCACTTCATATCCGATCATATTTGGGATATAATAGCATCTGATGCGGTGCAATGGCCTGTCACTGCGTGACTGAATGAGTCTTGCCCAGTGCCTGCACAGACTTCAAGGAGAAGTTATCTTTTCAGTGGTAGTCTATGATCAAACGAAGGAAATCTCACTCATACAGATAGGCACTGTTAAGTGTCAGTGGTTTTCATCATGCCAACGTTACTGTTGCAAACAAAGGTTGAGAATCAGTTCCTGTGCAGTGGAAATGAGAGAAGTGAATCATTGTTGCGTTTGAGTGTCTCGCAGTCGGGGCCAACTTCCCCCTTTTGAAATGCAAGGCTGTAGCCTCTATGTAGACATCTATGTGTAATGCGTTTTGTGATGCACGAAAGGCATTTCGTGATTGACGTGATTGATTCATTTTGTGATGTTCGTGCATGAAATGCATTTCATGAATGACAAAATTAATTTTGTGATTTAACACACACAAAATGACATACTGTCTTCATCATTTTGTGGACACAATGAGAATTGAAATAACATCCCTGATTAGTTCTCTTTGGCTATCAGGCCCCGATGAGCATGGACGAGGGAATGATGAGGGAAGTCTTACCTTACACTTTCTGCTCTTACATCCATCACCACTGACTTAGGCTCAGTCGAGGATAGACTGAATACACTTGAGATGGACTTCAGAGATTCTGTTAATAGCGCCTTGAACAGAGAAGCAGGAATAAGGAGTTATGTGGACAGAAGTGTAGAAGTGCTTGAGCAATGCATGATATCCACACTCAAACAGTTTGAGGAAAAATTAGTGGAGTGCTTACAGAGACGTGATGACAAGTGAAAAGCAGAAATTGAACAGCTGAAGCGTGCCAGCCTGGTTGCTCTCCCTAGGCCTCTTCTACACCTGCTCAAGCTTCCCATGGTGTTCCATCGGCCCACACATCCACTAGTGCTTTCACACAAACACATACTCTTGGGCATGTTAGGAGCCTGCCAATCAGTGGCATCACTCCTTCCCATTTCTCCAACATGACCACTCTGGACATGGCGCCTAGTACTGCTGGTGCTGTTCCATCCTCCATCCCTTATGCTCAAGAGCTCACTCCAATCCAACCCACCCCTACTGTGGTAGATGCCCAGCTCCAGACCCCATTCACTGGAGCATTTTCTCAGTCGTCTACACAGCCCTTCACACTAAGCCTTCTAAACCTTCTTAACCTTCTTTGCCGTTCGGCCACTGACGGATGCAGAGCTGATAGGCGCACTGTCCAACATGTTTAAAGGGCCAGTGCATAGCTGGTGGATGGTGGCGAGAAGCCGAGTTCACAATTGGCCTGTTTAAAGATGCTTTTAAGGTCGCTTTCCTCCTACCTGATTACCTCACTGAGGTAGAAGTAAAACTCCACGACATGGTGCAGTTGTCAGATCAGTGTCTAAGGGATTTTGCCTACAACTACCGCACTCTTTGTCTGGGGTGGAAGCCGGACATCACTGAGACAGAGTTTGTGCGCAAGATAACTGCAACCTACGGATTGCTGGCTGTCTCAGGGGCACTGTCATGACTGTGGACCAACTGGTTCAAATAGGGACCCTGGTGGAGAAGGACTGCACCTCTTCTAAGGAATACTGGGGCAAAGTGGATCAACAGAAGGCCAAAGAGAAGAGCTTGGATGCACCTTCTCACTCATGCAGCAGAGTCTCCGACTGGAGCTGGCTCGTGAAGGTAAACAACTGAAGCAGAGTGACAACCAAAGCTTTGCCCTAGCTGATGGGAAGACCTATGGTGCCTCTCCCTTTTCCCGTGGGAAAGATCCAGTTACTGTACTGTGATGAGACGATGTGGTCACTGGAAACTTACATCATGGCAGATGAAAACCTACCATTCTCCATCATCCTTGGTCTGGATTTTCTCAGCAAAACCTCCACCATCATCAATATGGGAGACTAAACATGTGGGGTGAAGGGACCCACAGGCTCCATTCTTTCCTGCCTCACCCACTGGGGGGGACAGGGCTGCCTGAGCAGCCGACCCGTTCCAGCACCAGTCTTTATGTGACTGTCCCGTCTGCGGGCTCTTTGTCAGGGTCTTTGTCTTTTTGCCCATGCCTGAACATCTCCGGGATCTGCACGCCATCATGGGGAAGCTCCATAAGGCTGGACTGATTTGATCAGCTGAAAGAGGTGTTAGTGAATGCTCCCATCCTGACACAGTCTGACACCTACCTGCTTTTTGAGATCCACACCAATGCCAGTGATGTGGGTTTGGGGGCTGGTGCTGGTGCAGAGAACAGCTGAGGGAGAGAGGGTGATTGCCTACACGTCCAGGAGGTTACGTGGGGCAGAGTGTTATTACTCCACCTCCGGAGTTGCAGTTGTGTGGGTGGTTGAGAAGTGGAGGCACTACCTTGAGGGGACGGAGTTTACTGTCCACACAGACCATCCTGCCTTGACTTGGGCCTTTAACTGTCCAAAGGGTTAAATACATGTATTACATATAATGTTTATGTATGATGAATGTTATTCCTATGTATACCTGTATAATATATCTATTGTCTGCTGTGTATTTTGATTTGGATGTGGGGTGTCTCTTTAAGGCCTCGGCCTCTCGTGATCCCTATCACCGCGCACCCAAGCTTACTTAGGTACTTTCATTAGGTGAGGGGGGTGGTCCGTGGAGGGATTCAGCAAGTGTGGATGTGCTGTTTGAATATGTGGTGCCAGTGTTGTTTGCTGCTGCTAGATTTACTGTTAAAATATGCCTCCTTCGTTTTATGTAGCAGTTCACTAAGAGATATGACACAGAACTGTGTAAACTGGGCAGACAAGAAGGGGAAACTACACTGTCTCTGTCTAACACACGCGTCACCTACTAGAAGATGCACGGAGAGTGCCATTTACAGCTGGCTTCGTGGATCATTAATCTAGGGATCCGGTGAGATCTATGCATTTTGTATTTTTTTTGTGAGGTATACCACTTCTCAAGAGATCGTCTTCTCTGCCTTTTTGTTGTGGATTATATTTTTCGTTGCGTGTCTGGACACTGGATTATTCGCATGGTCTACTGGTTTCCTGGAATTTAAAGACTGTAGCACGAGTGGGATATTGGACTCATTGTTTCCTTTATTTTGGACTTGTGTGGACTGAGGGAAGGGGAAAGGTTTTGGTGTTGCACCAATTGGCTGGTGCATGTATAATATATAGCGCTTAGCACGCTTGCAAGTTTTTCAGCGCCGTCTGACTACTCACTTGCTGTAGGTGTTACTAATTGTCCTTCAGATGCATCTATTCATATCTGTTAGTTGAGAAGGCATAGAACATTAGTGGTATTATTATTGAAATTGATGTGTTATCGCTTTCATTCAAAAGAACCCCTTGTGCGTTTAAAGTAACACAGCTGTTTAAAAAGAGGTTTAGGGGGCTGATTGTTACATGTTTAAAAAAATTGGATCAGCCCCTGACTGATAGCTTGCCTTGACTGATAGCATTCTATCTCTGCATTCACAATGCCTCCTTCTGTTTGCTGACTGGACAGGTTAAAATGCCTCCTGAGACAACAAGCTCAATGAGATCAAATCTAGACTAGCACTGTAGGAAGATGATAATCAAGTGGAGGTGCTAGGAAGGCAAGGCCAGGCTACCTGGACGTACCCTAGCAGTAGCATCCTACTGGACAAACTTTCCAGCTGTTGTCAGTGGGGACACATAACTCATGACTAAGGGCTCATTCTCATACAATTTGCACGTTCATAGTCTGTAACTGTTGCTGTCAGTTTGCAGTGCGCATGAGTCTGTACATTCACAAAAAAAAAGTCTCCTGCGCAAACCGGCTTTTCAAGGTCTCATTTAAAGGCTCTGGAAACTACATTTTTCCCTGTTTTCAGAACATAGAACTCTTCTCTATTTTAAGTAGACAGTGCAGGAGCTACGTGGTGCTGGCGCACAGACATTGCACAGACCATGCATGCGGTGTGCATGGAGTGTAATATCTGTGCCTTTTGGGGCCCCACCCCTTTTGATGACGCCTCAACATAATTATCACACCCAATTTTCTATCCATGCTTTTTTGGACTCCGCCCCCCTTTCTGTATCACTGAATTTTGTCCAGGTGGACCCAAGACCCAAATTAGACCCACTCCTTGAGCTTTATGTGGCCAATGGAGACAGCACTCTGCACGTTTTGGCTCCTGCTGATAATATTGTGCGCAACAAAAAACACCTCACTCTTAAAAATAAATCCAATATGAAGGTTGTTTACAACAGGCATGTGTTACCACCTGATTACTCGACCAGACTGTACGGCTACTGATGATATTGTCCATATTAGATACTAGAATTTTACTAGTGTTTTGCCTGAATTTGATGGTCCGCTTATCACACAAGAAAATGGGTGTTGAAGACTAAAAACAAAGAGGAGTGCTTCTTCTACCCCCATGTTATATCAGTTTTTCTAAATACAGCCTACTCGTCATGATGTTGCGCCATTAGACTAGAACTACGTTATAGGACAAAAATGAGAAATGTGTGACATATTCGCTGCCAAAAATTAATCTGGCAAACCATTCTGGGTCTTTCAACATTTGAGTGGTAGGCATATTCTCTTTCATAGAGAAACGACCCCAGGGACTGTTCAATAGAAGTTTGTTTATTGATTTTCTAGCTTGGTTCACACATATTTTATTGGGATTAAGCCTAACGCCCTCCTTTTCAAAGTAATCCTCGATGTACGCCTTTTTCTCCTTTTCTGTCACAGCATGCGCCAGGGTACCAGCTAGTGTCTCCCCACACTATGTCATGCATGTCATGGCACATGCAAAGTTTGAGTGATGTTTCCCATTTTCAAATCTTGTTTCTTGATCGAAAAAGATATACTTGGTCTCTAACTCTTTCAGTTGTATGGGCTGTATGAAACACTTGTGCTCAATGCCGGGTAACATTTCCACAGCACGCTGGGGACAATGCATGGCGCTACATTTACATTTACATTTACATTTAGGCATTTAGCAGACGCTTTTATCCAAAGCGACTTACAAAAGAGGATAACATTCAAGCTACAACACAATGAACTAACAAGGAGTGCATATTGCTAACACAGAATCTGCGCTGTTTTAAGTTGAAAGTGCAATAGTGTAACACAATGTAAATTATTAAGTGCATTCTCAAAGTTTACGCCAGGAGATATTCTTGGAAGAGCTTAGTCTTCACGAGTTTCTTGAAGGTGGAGAGGGTAGTTGATCTGGTAGCACTTGGGAGGTCATTCCACCAGCGCGGAACCAGATATGAGAAGAGTCTGGACCGACCTGCACAAGGTGTTGGCCGTGCTAGAAAACGTTCCTTGGAGGAGTGTAGTGGTCGTCGGGTGACATAGGGCTTCAGAAGAGAATTCCAGTAGATGGGAGCAGAGCCATCATTCACCCTGTAGGCCAACATAAGTGCCTTGAATTTAATGCGAGCAGCCAAGGGCAGCCAGTGCAGTTCAATGAACAGAGGTGTGACATGTGCCCTTTTTGGCTAGTTAAAGACCAGACGTGCAGCTGCATTCTGGATCATCTGTAGCGGTCTCACTGCACAGGCTGGTAGGCCTGACAGGAGGACATTGCAGTAGTCAAGACGAGAGATAACCAGGGTCTGAACCAGGAGCTGGGTTGCATGTTGGGTTAGGTACGGCCTGATCTTCCTTATGTTGAATAGGGAAAAACGGCACGACCGAGCCACAGAGGCAACGTGATCTGCAAAGGTCAGTTGGTCATCGATCATGACACCTAGGTTTCTTGCCACTTTGGTGGGAGGAACAGACAGGGAGTCGATCTTGATACTGATGTCGTGATGTATGGCTTGTTTGGCTGGGAGGACCAGCAGTTCAGTTTTGGAGAGATTTAGTTGGAGGTGATGTCCTTTCATCCATGCAGATATATCGGAGAGACAGTCCGAGATCCGTGATGACACCGTGGAGTCGTCCGGCGGAAAGGACCGATAGAGCTGGGTATCATCCGCATAGCAGTGGTAAGAGAAGCCATGGGAGTGGATGATTGAGCCCAGCGAGGTGATGTACAGTGCGAAGAGAAGGGGCCCCAGCACAGATCCTTGGGGTACTCCTGTGGTGAGTTGGTGAAGTGCCGATGTCTGTCCTAGCCACGATACGTTGAACGACCGTCCAGTAAGATAGGACTTGAACCAGGAGTGCGCTGTGCCATCAATCCCAATGTTGGTCAGCTTGTCCAGTAGGATGCTGTGGTTGACCGTGTCAAATGCTGCTGATAGGTCCAGCAGGATGAGCACTGAGGACTGACCTGCCGCTCTGGCCTCTTTTAATGCTTCCGTCACAGACAGAAGCGCCGTTTCAGTGGAGTGGCCACTTCTGAAGCCGGATTGGTTGGAGTCGAGGAGGTTGTTCTGAGTGAGAAATCCTGTGACCTGTTTAAAGACAGCTCGTTCAATGGCTTTGGAAAGGAAGGGAAGAAGAGAGACAGGCCGGTAGTTCTCCACTTGAGTGGGAGCGAGGGATGGTTTTTTGAGCAGTGGTGTTACCTGGGCTTGTTTGAAGGCAGTGGGAAATGTACCCCTAGTTAGTGACGCATTGACCACATGTGTGGTTGCTGTCACAATTGTGGGGGTTATGGCCTGAAGAAGGGTTGTTGGGATAGGATCCAGAAGACAAGAGGTAGGCCGGCTGTCTGTGAGAAGCTTAGACACGTCTGCCTCGGAGAGAGGAGAGAAAGAAGAAAAGGAAGCAGTTGGTGTAGAGAGGCTAGGAGAAGGAACCTGTGTAGATTGGTTTGAGAACTGACTACTAATAGCTGCAACTTTGTTAGTGAAGAATGCAGCAAAAGTGTCAGCTGTGAGGTTAGTTGGAGGAGGTGGAGAAGGTGGGTTTAGTAAAGATTTAAAGGTGGAAAAGAGTTTCTTGGTGTCCGTGGCGTTGTTAATCTTGTCATGATAGAAAGCCTTTTTCGCAGCAGTGACACTGGATGAGAAGGAAGATAGTAGTACTTGGAATTGTGCTAGATCGGCCGAATTCTTAGTTTTGTGCCATTTCCTTTCAGCAGCTCTGAGGTTAGTGCGCATTGACCGAAGTGAGTCATTAAGCCACGCATGAGACTGGGTAGGTCGTGCGGGTCTGGTAGACAGAGGGCACACACGATCCAAGCAGAATCTCAGCGTAGAACAGAGTGACTCTGTGGCGTCATCAACCTCAAAAGAAGAGAAACTTCTAGACGGTGGTAGAGCAGACGCCACCAAGGAGGAAAAGTGAGTAGGAGATAGATTCCGGAGATTGCGACGGACGGAGACAAAGGGAGCAGATGGTTGCTGACAGAGGGAAACCTTGAACTGAATAAAGTAATGGTCAGATAGATGTAGAGGAGTAACTGTCTGTGAAGTAGCGGCACACTTCCTGGTGAAAATGAGATCAAGTTCCTTACCGGCTTTGTGAGTCGGAGGGCTGTGAACCCGCTGTAGCTCAAAGGAGTCCATCAGAGATAGGAATTCGGCAGAACCTGGATTGTCTAAGTGGATGTTCATATCACCGAGAACAAGCATGGGACAGTCATGCTCAGGGATGGAGGAAAGCAGAGTGTCAAGTTCCTCAAGGAAATCGCCCATTTGACCTGGAGGACGATAGATAACACAAAGATATACTTTGACCGGTGCCGTTACCAAGATGGCATGGTATTCAAAGGAGCTGTATGTGACGGATGGTACCAGTTGAGTATATTTCCATTTGTCTGATATTAACAGCCCCGTACCACCCCCTCTCCTGGCTGGGCGGGAGGTGTGGGAAAAAGCATAGTTGGTGGAGAGTGCAGCAGGAGTGGCAGTGTTTTCTGGTTTGATCCAGGTCTCGGTGAGAGCCTCGGTGAGAGCCAGAGAAAGATGGTTCGCATAAGCCGAAATGAAGTCTGCTTTGTTCACTGCAGACTGACAGTTCCACAAACCTACGGTGAAGGAGTTGTTCGTGGATGACGAGACATGATGTGTAGATCGGAGGTTTGCAAGGATCCGTTTCCTTTTGTGGAAGCGGAATCTGCGACGACTGGAGACAACTGGAATGGAGTGAAGACACATTGTGGCAGGATGAAGTTTGCACAGAAGATTAAGTTACAGAGAATGGGACATGGTGATTAGTTAGTTAGGTCGGTGTCCTTGCTCGGTGGACACGCGCAGGTCGACACGCTCGTCTTTACCCCAGTCAGTCTTCACACAAGGAGGGCTGGACACAAGGGCTGACGCTTCCGCTGACGCTTCAGTGTCACTCCTGCTAATAGGAACAATGATTGACTGCACCCGGCTGAGACCCGGCTACATTTATGGGGCTTTTTGTTATTTATGCTCACATGGTAGCGTGTTGCCCTTTGTACAGTACATAGAGTACTGAGACACTTGAGTCACACTGAGACACCATTTTACCTGCGCGACCTGTGAGTATACGCTGCTTGTGTGCGGTATAGCAATAAGCAGATTTACAGCATCATTACATCTCATGGTCGGACCCTTGTGTTTGTAGCATTCTGGATCGTTACACACATCACATGAGGGTCATTCCGTGTGAAATCAACAAATGCTATTTATTGGGCCCTAAAAACAGGGTCAAGATCATGGAAAAAATTTGTTTTTTGACTTTATTAATTTCAGTTGTCCATTACTTTCACATACTTCATGCTAGAAACTTGAAATTTTCAGGCAATGTTGCAGACATGGATTACTGGAAATGGCATAAAGACTAAATGATGGCAACTTTTGATGAGAATGTTTCCACATTGAAGCATATGGGATCTGTTATAATTCAGTATATTACACCTCAGCTACAGTAGATTCTTGAAATGAAGGAATGTTTCAGAAAGAAAACAAACCTTTTGATTTATGACAATTTAAAATTAAGAAAGATAAAATTGGATCCAAACTTTAAGTATGTTTTCTCCAGGTATGACAAGTCTATTGCAAAAACAAAGATGCAGCCTGTAAGAAATGTTTTTAATTTCTGCATGCACGAAATTTCAAATTGGTACACAATAGGAAACCACATAAAATAGTGTGTCAAGCCTAGCTTTTAAGGTATGGGGTGACTTTATTTTTCTGCCCTGCTAACCATGTGTTGTTTTGTTTATGTAGCCATGTGCCCCTCCCCTTACCTTACTCTTTACCCACTTTAATTTTTAGTCTTACCAAAGAAGCGGTTTTGACATCAAACAACAGACAATAATAATAATAATAATAATAATAATAACAATAATAATAACAACAACAATAATAACAATGATGATGATAATAATAATAATAATAATAATAATAATAATAATAAAAATGATGTGAAAATTTACAGTAGCCACATTCATATCAGGATCTCCTAACACATCCTTAAACCCATAAAAAAGCAAAAACTCTCAGTAACACTCAAAGTGTGTTCTCCACACTTCACTATGCAAGCAGAGACATAAATAACTAGCACACCACTGCCTATGCACTGTCAACAAACGGGAAACAGTTCGGCAGCATTAGGAACATTGTTTGTAAACAAATACTGTAAACACTCTCAGCAAGACACAATGGCTGTACCTAATGAAAGCATATAGAACATCACTATAGCTACAACAGTACTGTAGAATATAGATGTAGTCAACAAGCAGAACGTCTCCATGTGTGCAACATTGCCTGAAAATTGTCTAAAAAAAAGTGTCTAGCATGAAGTATGTGAAAGTAATGGACAACAACAGTAATGGTTAAAAAACACATTTTTTCCATGAGCATCACCCTGTTTTTCAGGGCCCAATATCTCAGTTACTAGAAGGTTAAAATTTTGCACAATCGCTAACGGGTACAATGGCATTGGGCACCTAAAGTATGAAGCAGATCCATAAGGGGTCAAATGTCATGCATTTGTTAATTTTACACGGAATGACCCATATGTGCAGACAGCAAGAATGTGGCCTATTTTGAAAATATTGTGTAGAAAGTTACTTGTACAATTTAAAATATCACACACGGAGTAGTGGAATGGTTCTGAGACACGACAACCACTCTGTAGAAGATCTGCCCAGTCATGAGCATGTGTGTAAGTCATCATCATTTGTTTTTTTTACAGCATGTAAACATTGGCTAGGCACAACAGAATCAGTGGTGTAACATTCAGATTCGTCTGCAATGACATTACACAGCAAGGCTGTTATCATATATTCCATACGTTGTTTTGACCAAAGGGTCTAGAGCGTAGCGTGGAGATTCACTAGACTTTATATCATGTGAACAAGCATGCATTTCAACATCTTCATAATTATTTTCAGGTTGTACATACTCTTCAGAAATCTCAACGTCGCTTGGTAGCGGCATGATTAGTGCAAGCGTCTCGATGTCTCTGGTTGATGTGTTCCTGTATGGCCACTCACCCTTTTAAAGAGGAGGTCCAAGGGGTAGCTAGGCATAACCACCTCCAACCTATCATTTATCTCTATCTTGGGGGTCGTCCATATCAAATTCTTCTGTCGTCACAAATGTTGTTGGCGACACACCCCAAGGTCATAGTCGCCCACGACATGGTTTTCTCTATTATCTTCTAGTATAGTCACCCAAAGTCAACTTTCCAAACATCTCACACAGGCTATCTATTCCATCAATGGGTTTTTCTTCATCAGCTTCTAACACTTGGTAAAAATGCGCTTGTCGATGTTTTACACATCATATACCACACACCGTGTTCAATCATTTCCGATCGCAATGCTTCATTCCTGGTTTTAACTCAGAATGGTGCGACGATGTCCTGGCACCTGCCTCCATTTGTGTATTTGTAGACAATAGGGCTAGCAAACTTTAGTTCACAACCATACTCCACGTCGCCAAGCCATGACGGAAAAAGAAGTCCTTAAAGACCCCTGTAACTACTCTTGTGCTCAGACCATTTGAACTTCAACTTCAACAAACTTCTTGAAAACATCACCTAAATCAGCCATGTTGGCCCAAAGATACACCAGTTTCAGATCTTGTACAACTTTTTCTGGATCGATTTCTTTAAGTATCTTTATCATTCTGTATCCAGGGCTACACATGTATATGTTGTCAGGCACAGACAGGTGGAGGCAGAAGGTCAAATCAACAAACAGAGGGATAACAAAAGTCGTGTCCGTCACTTTGACGGAGAGAACAGAAAACTATAACGCTCAGAAGGTAAATGAACAGGGGGGAATAACTAAGGCCACGTCCGTTGCTCTAACGGAGGAGAAAACGGAACACGTACGGGAGTTCGGGGGTAAACACACACACAGGAGTCTGAGGAGGCTAACACAAACGTACAGGAACAGGCAACGAGGAAACACAGAGAGTAACAATACCGATATAGAAGTCTAGGCTCGTGGGGCAGGAGACACGGGAGATCGCAGGAGACGAAGGAAGAACGACAAACACGTAAGGAGTCCTGGGGAACATCGACGAGGCCAGACACCATGTGACGCCGGAGGGAGGCTTAAGTAGGGTGGAGACCAGGTGACACCAATTAAAACTCAGGTGAGGGTGATCGTGCACGAGGAGGTGAATGCAAACGGGGAGGCGAGCTGTGAGTCTGTGACGTTGAGTGAGGGGGCGTGGCTGTGACCAGGTCCGATGCAGACCTGACATCACCCCCCCCTTCAGGGGCCGCTCCTGGAGTACGACGACCCGGGCGCCGGATACGCCGGCTGGGACGACCCCGACCTCGGGGAGCGGGACGGTCCGGATGCTCCGCGTGGAAGGCGGTGAGCAGGTTGGGATCCAGGACGTCCTCCCTCGGGACCCATGAGCGTTCCTCCGGACCGTACCCCTCCCAGTCTACCAGGTACTCCAGGCGACCTCGTCGGCGCCTGGAGTCGAGGACGAGTCGACCACATAAGCCGGGCCATCGTCCAACAGGAGCGGCAAAGGAGGCTCAGGCCGTGCATCGGACGCTGGGGAGAGAGAAGAGACATTGTGAGGGGCGTGATAGGGTTTAAGTAGGGACACATGGAAGGTGGGGTGAATGCGGTAGTGAGGGGGCAGACGTAACTTGTAGGTGACCGGGTTGACCTGCTGCAGGATGTCGAAGGGACCAATGAACCGGGGGCTGAGCTTCCTACAGGGCAGTTGGAGACGGATGTCCCGAGTGGAGAGCCAGACCTTCTGGCCCACCTCATAGGTGGGTGTGGGTTTCCTCCGCGCGTCTGCGTGGTGTCGGAAGCGTTGGACTGCCCTCTGGAGCTGATGATGTGCCCTTTCCCAGACCCTACCACTCTCCTGGTACCAGTTCTCCACGTTGACCACCGCGGTGGGCTCGGTGTGCCAGGGGAAGAGGGGTGGCTGGTAGCCGAGTGTGCACTGGAAAGGGGTGAGTCCGGTGGCGCGTTGGCGTAGGGAGTTCTGCACGTATTCGGCCCAGGGTAGGAAGTGGCTCCAGCGGCTCTGGTGTTGGGAGCAGAAGGTGCGGAGGAACCGGCCAATCTCCTGAATCTTCCGCTCCGTTTGGCCGTTGGTCTGCGGATGATACCCCGAAGTGAGGCTGACGGCCACACCTAAGCGCCCCAAGAAGGCCCGCCAGAACCTAGAAATGAATTGGGGTCCCCGATCAGATACCACATCCTCGGGTAACCCGAAATGGCGAAAGACATGAGTAAAAACCGCCTCGGCGGTCTCCGCCGCCGAGGGGATAGACTTAATGGGAATGAGTTTACATGATTTGGAGAATCGATCCACCACAACTAAAACACAGGTAAAATCATTGGATTTAGGCAGGTCAGTAATGAAATCGATGCCTAGGTGTGACCACGGCCTCTGGGGTATCGGGAGAGGCTGGAGCTTACCCTCTGGGAGATGTCGGGGAGTCTTCGCCATGGCACACTCGGCACATCCAGCCACATACCTCTGAACATCGCGGTGCATCCGTGGCCACCAATACCGATCGCGGAGGAGAGAGAGGGTCTGGGCAGCCCCCGGATGGCCAGTGCCCAGGGAGGTATGGAGGTTGTCGAGTACCTCCTGTCGGAGCCCGGCGGGCACATACTGACAATCAGCCGGGGTCTCGGGAGGCGCTGGGTCCTGGGCCACCGCCTGGGCGACGCGGCTGTCCAGAGACCACTGGATAGGGCTCACGATGAGGTGTGCTGGCAGGATAGGTTCATGGGACTTGGGTGAGTCCGCATCCCCGTGGAGTCTGGACAACGCGTCGGCCACGACGTTCTTGGACCCCGGCCTGTAAGACAACACAAAGTTAAATCGGGTGAAGAATAGTGCCCACCGGGCTTGACGAGGGTTCAGGCGCTTGGCCTCCCGGAGATAGGCCAGGTTCTTGTGGTCAGTGAGGACTCAAAAGGGGTGTTGTGCTCCCTCCAGCCAGTGGCGCCACTCCTCCAGGGCAAGCTTGACAGCGAGTAGTTCCCGGTTTCCAATGTCATAGTTTTGCTCTGCCGGGGTAAACTTGCGGGAGAAGTAGGCGCATGGGTGAAGTCTGGCTGGAGACCCACTTTCCTGTGACAGGACCGCTCCCGCTCCGGTTGTGGAGGCATCTGCCTCCACGACGAAGGGCTTGGTAGGGTCCGGGAGCGTGAGGAGAGGAGCCGAAGCGAAGGAGGCCTTGAGGTCCTGGAGTGCCCGTGCAGCTTCAGGGGACCACTGGAGGGTCTTGGGCTTGGACCGGAGCAGGTTAGTAAGTGGGGCGACCAGTAGGCTGTAGTTTCGTATGAACCGGCGGTAGAAGTTGGCGAAGCCCAGCAGACGTTGTAGCTCCTTTACCGTAGTGGGAGGTGGCCAGTGGAGCACGGCGTCAACCTTCCCCTGGTCCATCTTGACGCCCTGGGCGGAGATGTGATACCCCAGCGGGCGAGACTGACGGGCGAATGTACCCCTGGCGCAAGGCCTCCATGTTCCTCCATATTCCTCCATGGCCGCCTGTTCAGGCAGGGACTGCGGGTAGACCTTACCCCTAGGCACTGGCTCTCCCGGCAGCAGGTCAATGGCGCAATCCCAGGGCCGGTGTGGAGGGAGTTGTGCGGCGCGTGGCCGTGACCAGGTCCGATGCAGACCTGACATATGTAGTCACTAGGCTTTTTTTCCAATTGCTTTGCAAAAATATAGTAACTCTTTGGTGGTAGCGTACTATCAAAAACAGCTAAGTAGAAGGCACACAACCCCAAATATTCCAAGTCTCTCCAAACCTTATTTCTGAACAATAGCCAGTCTTCAACATGAAATGAAATGTAAGGCAGTTCATCTGTAAACTCCACACCATCAGAATCCAATGTACAACTTCACGCATGGTTCTTCTTTGCAAAAAACATATCCACCTATACGACCATCTGATAGAACCCACTCATATTCTTCCACATCTGTTACATTTTGATGAAATCGTACCAAATTATCTGGTCGTCTTTTTTGGGAGCTATATTTATTTCAGAACCCATGTCCCTATCGCTAACGGGTGTAAACCTTCTCTTTGGATTTCTTGATTCAAACGTCTCAGACATGGTAAGTACATATGAATACAAGTGTCTCGTATTGTTTATAAATGGTTGAAGATGGTGATTTACGTAGGTTAAACTGTGGCATGTCTGGACATGGTTGTACAATTAGCAGCTCATGAATGTTGAAAATATAGGGGCACACAGAACCCAAGATAGCCTACATGTCAGGGCTTAACTCCCACTAGTAAAATGGACTGATAGATAAATATCTAGTGTGAATACCATAACAAAAAAACAAAGTAATAATGAGAAACTATGCTATGTTATCTAACATTGTAGAAATTCATTCATAGCATTGTAGCCCAAACATAAACATTCTGTACAGAGTTTTATCAGGCACAGTGCCCTGGGCACGTTTCAGACATATCCCCGGACTACAGTATGTACCACCCCTGACCGACGCAAGTTCTTAACAATCAGATATTTCCAACAGTTTATGGTATTTAGGTTAAACACAGAAATAGTGGCATACGACAAAAACAATTAGATTCTATTAAAAAAAAAATGTGTGTATTGGAATGAGAGGAGTAAGGAGGGCGGTAACTCAGCATTTGACAGCCAACACACGGAACTTGACTGGCGGGGACATGACATCATTAGGGGGGCGGATCCTAAAAGTGTCAGATACAGAAAAGAGGCGGAGTCCAAAAAGGCACAGATTGAATAAGGGGAGGGACCAATATGAGTACTCATGGTCTACTCTGCTTGCATGTATTCTAAATGGAAACAGACCCAAAACGTGTACGCACCGCAAATGCACAGATTGCGGAATGAATGAGGCGTAAGTCATTTTCTGTAAAATGGAGATGGTGATGGTGATACAAATCCACTTCATTTTCTTCATTTTTCAAGGCATAAGAAAATGAAAAGATAAAGGTGAAAGATAAAAAGTTAGAGCCCTTGCCTAAAATGTGATTTTGAACAAAATGAAAATGTAGGACAGGGCAAACTCAAAGCATTGTTCTCAGGGGCCTCTTTAGAGCAGAACTTGTGTTGCGCTGTGCTGAGAGTTGGATAGTTTGTTCTCAGGCCCACCTTTTCTTCTCCTTTGAAGGTATGCTGTAATTGAGAATTATGTTGAATATGAAAGAAATGTTACCCTTAAGGTTTGGATCTTGCCATAATATTCTGTGAGGTAAATCATTATCAGATTGATGTGGGCATGGATGTGTTCTCTGGCAAAACTACGGGCCTGAAGCTGAGGTAATGTAAAGGCTCAATGCAAATGAAGGTGTAACCTACAAATAAATCTTTGACTCTATGCCTTTCATACCAAGAGCGAAAACCTCAATCAAGTGGTGCAGCAGAGAAAATAATATCATAACATAGCAGGGAATATACTCATAATCATTATGAATCAAGGGCATAAAGCCAGTCATATTGATTTTTAGTTGATTGATGGTTTACTATTACATCCCAAGGTATTAATATGTATCATTGCATCCATGATGTCTACTTGAGGCATTTCACTAGCCAAGGTTGGAATTTACTCATATGAATATGCTGTCCTGTGTTGCTGCAGCATTATGCAGTCAAAATGCACAGTATTGGAGGTGTCCTCTAGGGGCAGAGCACAATAACATCAGACCTGGAAAACGGGCAAAAGCCAATATGACAGGTATCACATGCTCATGTAAACAAACAGCATGGAGACACTGGTAGCGGAAGAATTGATCATTTTGCTACTGTAAAGATGGCGCAAAAAAAAAAGCATCACCGTGATTGAAGATATGTGCAGCCCCTAAATCGAAGCCGTCGAAAAAACAGAGAATTTGTTTCCCTTGTTCTACCATTACACCACATAGACAAGGTGAAACATTGGGAATGTCAGTCAGGGCACTCGACTACCTGCTGTCCCAGTCGAGCCTCTCATCACCCAACATAGATAACACCAATTACAGCTGCTGAAAGGCTGGTGGTCACTGTTTTTTCAAGCCATAACCCCCTACTTTCTTGTCAGTATTGCATCTTGTGGACACGTTGTGTGCGACTGATGCACAAAATGACTACAGAATACACCTGGCAACCATGATGCTGTAAGTTGTCTGCAGTGAGTAAATTCCAGCCTGTAGTACAAAATGACAATAAAATCAAACTGACACAATGGCACATGGCAGACTTGATGTTCAGCTCAAGGTTTGCTTGGTAACCATTTCTGTTGTGACTGAACAGTGTGGGCTGTCTGGGACATGTCTGCAATATAGGCCTAAAACACTATATTGTGTAAACATGAATAAATTGCAAGTTGAGCTGTGAGATATTGTGGGTTTTATGCTTATGAGAAGCCCCCGGAGGATAGGCTAGTCACAGCTGTAGACTGTACAGATAGAATTTGCACGTTTATGCCCAAAATGGTGAAAAGAGGTTATTAGATGAGAGTTTGTGCCCCCAAACTAGGCTACTTCCAAATGCGTGCAATAATCACTCAACAACATCTTTTCAGGTAGTCTACAGAATATGTGCACACATGAAAAAATAATCATGATCTGAGGTGCAACACGGTCTATCCAGTGGACACCTTTTTTGACTCCTTTCATGCATGGCATCCACTACAGTGTACAGTTAGACCTGTTACATTTTTGCTCATAAAAAAAGACAGTAAAAATGTTATCATGATGAAACTTTAGAAGAATTAAACTATTTAAGAGATATTCTTGAAGTAAATTATTATGTACTCTTTAATCTGCCATTTTGGATTTGTGATGTAATATCTCATGGTAAAAAATAGTAATAAAGACAATGGTCATGGAACAAAAAGTAAAGGCTCAGGAGACCCCCTATGTTAGTTTGGAGTTAATGTTGCAAATCCTGTGCTTTATAAGAGTGTTAGGATATCTGTCCACTGTGGTGGACGCCATGCATGAAGAGGGATTGTCTACTCTGATAGCCTATTAACTCGTTTTGATGGACTGCCAGAAAGTTTGAAATAAACTGCTGCAGTAGACAGTACTGCATGCTTTGGCTTTTTGTAGTGTGAGTAGCCTGATGTGGTCTTGCATATAGACTAGACTTTTGGGGGTTCAGTCTGAAGAGGTCAGAAAGCCAAGACACAGTAATACAAACTTTTGTCATTGTATTACTAGAACACAATGTGATGAAATATTTCCATGGAGTTTAGTATGGCCTTTAACATGACAACCGAATCCAAGTACTCGCTTATGATCAAGACTGCAATGCCAGTGTGAAACACTAGAGGATGTGATCTCACATACTGCTCCTTTAACTGTGTTATATTTATCATAGAGAAACAGGCCATCTACACTGTATGTGATCACCATTCAGCACTCATAGTGGATAGACTATATTAGGATAGATATAGGATAGATAATATTAGGGTCATTCTGTGTTAGATTGACTAATGCCTCCCACTCAACCCCCTCAGAATTGGCTAATTCTCATACATTATGTGCCCACACATCTCAAAGGAAGGTGCAAAATTATACCTCAGTATCTCGAGGACTTTTATAAAAAATATGCACCCACCCCATTTTCAAAAAAAAGTGCCCGTGAGCGTTTTTTTGGAAAATTCAGACTATAATATCACCCAAACTATTTGAGATTCAAGTACAGGCTTTGGTATGCAAACAATCCAGGTATTAAACTGTGTCTTTAATGTATCAGAAGCTTCCTATCTGTCACACCTGTGAAATTCTGATGCACCAAACATGGATTTGTTTTGTGAAAATTCTTAATTTTTGACAAAATGTGAACTTTTTATTGCCATTTTGCCATAGATGACATTTTGCTCATCAATGGACCAACTTTGACCTTTAAATTTTCACTTTTCACCACCTGCAAGAATAATGAAATTTGACACCTTGCTACATTGGTCCATTTGACATGGAATGACCCATTATTGATTTTTCATTTTCAATATCATCAGCTCCTTCAACTGTGTAATATTTATCAGAGAGAGACAGGCCATCTACACTGTATGTGATCACCATTCAGCACTCATAGTGGATAGACAATTACATTATTGATTCTTCATTTTCAACATCATCAGAATCGTCAATCTTTTCATCAACAGAGATGGAAGCCAGCAGAACACAACTGGAGTCACGAGACAAGGAACTACGGGAACTGAGGAACCAGCTACAGGAACAACAGAAGGAGCTGGAGGAGAAAAGCAAGATATTTGAGGATAAAAAGAGACATTTAAATGATAAAGAGGTGGAACTGGTACAGAAAACACAAGAACTTGATGAGAAGAATAAACTCCTCCAAGAGAGAGACAGACAGGTAGAACACAGAGATGGTGAACTCCAGAAAAATATCACTCTAATGCAAGAGATGAACATGAAGATGGAAACCATCACCCAGCAGCTTGAGGAGAAACACACAGAGCTGGAGAACATGAGGAAACAAGAGAGGGAGCAAGCGAGTCTACTGGAGAACATGAGAACCCAACTACAGGAGCAAGAAAGGGAGCTGGAGGAAAAAGACAGACAGCTAGAATTAGCAAAGATACATGATGGTGAGTAAAGAGAGGAGGACCATTTTGTGTGTGTGTGTGTGTCTGTGTGTGTGTGTTTGTATCATGCAGTGACTCACTGCCAGTATATCTTTACAATCTTAATATCTCTGTAAATAGATGAAATGACCCCAATGTATGCAAATCTAGATCATTTTACTGCTGCAGTTAAACAGGCTTCTGATCCAGTGTGTGTTTGTGTTGGACTCCCAGATCCAGATCCTCCTCCCATCAGGAGAAGACAGAGTAAAGATAAAGATCCTCCAAACAGTAAGTCATCAGTGTCCTCTGCTCCATTTTGGGCCCTCTTAAAACATGGATTAGTCCACTATAAAAAGTTGTGGTTGACGGGTGATTTGAGTGCAGACTTAAATCAGTTGGCTCTCATACTGCACAAGGACACTCAGCAACCACAATTATGAACTGTAGACAAATGATCTCCAATCAGTTCAGACTTACCACATCGGTTCCACTGCCCTTGGCTACCCCTGCCTACAGCTGATTGGAGATTGAGACTGTGGAGAGTGAGACCTGCCAAATAGATGTCATCATTTAGATGCCCTCACTGATCGCTGATTTGTCATACTGTAGCGTAATGTCTATGCCAGGGCCTATATTATAGGCTACTTTAGGTATTTCACTTTATTTCTAGTTGTCACAGCCAACATGAGACATGAACTCCCCTGCATGAGCTTGAAATGAAGATTCGTCTAAGTGATGTAAAGAATAACATTTTTTGTTTCAAGAAAAAAGTTTCTAAGTGACCACCTTAATCCGGTAGCTAATTAACAACCTAAATATCGAATATTGTAGACGACATCAAAGATTGCACTGGTAAAATATTTTCTTTCTCTGACAGCTGGGAACTGTTTGAACGTTTTTACATGAAATCGGATTTTTGGTAAATATAGGACAACAAACTAGATGTTTCTGATCTTCAACTCCCCGTTTTAGTAAGTCATAGGCGATATTCTTGTCATTTTTAATTTATGGCTGCTACGGAGTGGCACGTAGATGCACCATCTTTCACCGTGTGCGTGTGTGTGTGCGTGTGTGTGTGTGTGTGTGTGCGTGTGTGTGTGTGTGTATGTGTGTGTGCGTGTGTGTGTGCGTGTGTGTGTGTGTATGTGTGTGCGTGTGTGTGTGTGTGTACACGAGTGGAGGAGCCTTCAGTGCACTGCTGCAGGTTTGAAAACAGCTTCATATTCATTGTTTCTACGCCAAACAGGCCTCAAGTAGTGGTGCTGAAGTAATGAAAACTAATGTAAACAAAAGAGATTGATACGGAAGTATATTTTTCACGCTTCATTTTTAGACTACTGTGGGCCACCATAGTCTCATCAATGTATGGGACACACTGCCTGACTGTATGGGATGCAAATAAAACACAAGTTTGCTGATTGTTGTTATGCTGTAACTGTTGTGCCTGTGTGTATTTCTAGTGGGCAGAGAGAGTCCTGGTCCAGCCTCCCTAGTGTCTCCTGCTGTGTCTGAGCTGAGGCTGGTGCTGCTGGGGGGGAGTGCAGCTGGGAAGAGGGCAGCAGGAAACACCATCCTGGGCACACACACACTCACACACACATCCACAGAGACCCAGCACAGTGAGAGCAGACAGGGGGAGGTGGCTGGGAGACGGGTGACCCTGGTGGAAACTCCAGACTGGTTCTGCAGTGGACTCTCTGAGAAGGACATGAGACAGGACGTGGGGCTTTGTGTCCGTCTGTCTGCCCCTGGACCTCACGCCTTCCTCCTGGTGATTCCAGTGGAGCCGTCTGAAGGGGAGGAGAGGAGGATGCTGGAGAAAATGGAGGATATTTTTGGGGAGGGCTGTTGGGGACACACACTGATCCTCTTCACCCATGCTGAGGGGCAGAGAGAGAGGAGTGTGGAGGAGTTGCTCCAGACAGGGAGCCAGGAGCTCCAGCAGCTGGTAGAGAAATGTGGGAACAGGTGTCACCTTCTCAGTGTTAAGGACAGACCTGATGACACTAAGATCACACAGCTGCTAGAGAAGATAGAAGAGATGGTGTCAGGAAACAGAGAGAGATTCTACAGCAGTGAGACTTACCAGGAGGCAGAAAATCAACACCAAAGGATACAGAGAAGGATGGAGGAGGAGAGGAAAGAAAAAATAGAAAGGAAGGAGAAAGAGATGAAGAGTAAACATGAAAGAGAACTGGAAAATATTTCACATAAACTTAAGAGAGAAATTCAAGAAAAACAGGATAACATCCTTAGTTTAAAGTTGAGAATAGCAGAGCTGGAGAAAGAACTAGAGAATGAAAAGAATGGAGAGAAGAGGAGAGAGTTGGAGAGACGTCTGGAGGAGGAGAAGTCAAAAAGGAGATTGACAGAGGAAGAGAGAGATAGACTGAAAGAGGAGCTTGAGAAAGAGATGAGAGAGATGGGGGAGAGACACAGAGAGGAGATGAAGGAGATGAGAGAGAGCTATGAGAGAGAGGCCAGGGCTGAAGCAGAGAGAAACCTCATGAAGATCATCCTGCCTGAACTAAAAACAAGCACCATCAAGTTCAAGGCAAAGATGGAAGAAATGAACCAACAGATGGAGGAGATGAACCGGCAGCTGGAGGAGATGAACAACGAGATGGAAAAGAAGACCAGGGAGAATGAGAGATTGAAACAAGTGTACAGACAAGTAGTGGACATACTGTAGGACAATACTGTATTGTAGGGACATGCTATTTGCATGTTTCGTACTTGAGTTTCTAAATGAATAATTCTGACCCTTGATAAGATTAGATGAGATTGTGTGAAATGCTGTGTGAAAAAGATTAGAACCACATATCAACCACGTCATTCTACAGTTCATCTATTACTGAACCATATAAAAGTTAGTCATTGTATTTGTGCTTTACTTGACAACAACTCAGCTAGAGGAAATATAATTCTTGGCGGAAGATTGGTTATTAATAAATCTCCTTGTTATGTCTTCATTTAATTAAACTGTGATGGATATACTGTATGTAGTAACTTTCAGAAAAGCTCAAGGGCACAACAGTGGCAGCAGTGATTAGGTAAAAGTGTAGTAATTGTTTAAAATGCACCAAAATTCAGGAAATGGCATCTACATCATAAAACTTTTTTAAGGGATGACCCCCAGACCCCCCACCTGTCCAGATAGCAAAAGGATGGTGGTCTGCCAGTGTTTCTGCTCATCGGTTTCCAAGCAGTGGGCAGCCACTAATTCAACACAAGGTGTTTCCAAGAAAATAACACATTAAAAAAAATATGGCAAAATAGCAGCAGATTGCAAAGCAACAGTGGACATATATTAGCTAACATGGTAGACAATTAATCAACTAGCCTGTAACAGAGTGAGCTAACTTGGGGCTAGTGGGAAAGATACTCAGTCACTGAGCAGGCATATGTAAAAATGCAAACCAGATGTCTCCAATAAAATGTTCCTTTATTCGTTTCCTTTATATTGTGTTATTTGTTGGGGAGTGTGTGTGTGTGTGTGTGGTTTTATACATGGAGGCATACAAGAAATCCAGTATGAAAGAAAGGTTAGACCACTGAGTAAGAGGATGATAGAGGCAAGTCACATCACAAAGGAATGGGATAAGGATGAGAGGAAAGAAACAGAGAGAGAGAGTTACAGAGACTGACTACACTACGACATGAGACAGAGGGAGATATGAGTCATTTTGTGTGAAATCAACAAATGCATTACGTCTGACCCTTTTGGATTTGCTTCATACTTTAGGTGTCCAATACCATTGTACCCATCAGCAATTGTGCAAAATTTTAACCTTCTATCTACTAGACACTTGGGGCATATGGGATCTGTTATAATTCAATATATTACACTTCAGTTATAGTGCATTCTTGAAATGAAGGAATGTTCCAGAAAGAAAACTAACTTTTTGATTTATGGCACTTTAAAATTGAGAAAAATAAATTTGGATCCAAAAAATAAGTGTGTTTTCTCCAGGTATGACAAAGTCTACCTTAAAACAAAGATACAGCCACTAAGAAATCTTTTTAATTTCTGTATGTGCAAAATTTCAAATTGGTACCCAAAAGGAAACTATATAGCTTTCATAGCTATAGCTTTGGTATGGGGTGATTGTTTTGTATTTCTGCCTTGCTAACCAAGTGTTGTTTTGTTTATGTAGCCATGTGCTTTTGTTCCTTGTGCCACAGCCCCTCCCCTTACTGAACTGTGTCTCTGCCCTTCACCCACTTTAATTTTTAGCCTTACCAAGGAAGTGGATTTGACATCAAACAGAACTTTATTATTATTATTATTATTATTATTATTATTATTATATTATTATAATAATGTAAAAATGTCGTCACATTCATGTCAGGATCTGTCATCTCTTCCACTACCCCTACCCTACAGATAGCTGTAAAATTATTTTGGCTATACTTCACTTTATGTTGTAGGCCTATGGTTCTGCTCTGCTTTGCTCAAGTCCGAGGAAATGTAAGCTGATCAGTGTCTTTCCTCGTCACATGTCTTTATGGTTTATGTAGGTTATTTGTTTTTCTCCCATCAAATTAGACACAGAGGAGTGTGACAGGAAAATGACTGGGAGACAGACAGGGAAGGATGGGGAAATGTCCACAGGCAGATTTGAACACTGATATTCGAGATATGAATGTCTTTGGCAATATTATGGCATGCTCTCAGGAAGCCGTCCAATAATAATAGATCTAGACATCTTTCTAACATGTCCTTCAAATACATAATCAATAACTCAAAGTGAATGATTTGCAATGTATTGGTATTTAGTCAGACTAGATGGGTCTGTGATGGCAAATAAGTATGCTGTACCACCTACTGAAGTTTGAGCCCCAATTTGGTGATCAACCATGAGAAGTTTGCATGTGTTTCTTTAGGACATGTCGAAGTTACAGCTATACCTACGATGTGAGTGGCATTTAAATGTTTGAAGCTATTTTTTAGATTCGCTGATTGGTTGTATCGCCGACAGTCCGGATGATTAATTCAATAGCATAGGCCCACCTTATTTACATCCTGTGACATTCTATTGAGTAGACCTAAGTGTATGAAAAGTAAATTAGGTTACAATATCCGCGACAGTTATTCCACAGTAGCCGGTATTTATTTTAGCTAAGAATTAGCTTTTGAGATTTTTCACAAAATCTAATTTGTGGCAGTTTTCCAGACAACTGAGCATTTCTTCAATGTAGCCTGGTGCCAAAGGTGAAGCCATTATTAACAACAACAAAAATTGTGATCAGTCATTGCACAAGAGCAGGCACAAATGTGTATAAATATTAAAAGGGAACCAGAATGAGAAAACCCCATTGGCTAAACACACAAGGAAGAGGCGGACACAAAATATCCAATGAAAAGCCTAATTGCTGAAAGAAGGGAGGGGCAGAAACTAGGCCAGGGAGAACATGTCTGTGTAAACAAAGCAGGCCATAGTAACCAAGGGACCAAATAAACAAAGACACCTAGCAACCAAGGCAGAAACCCATCTTTGATATAGTAATTTATGTGGTTTGGCTAAAGGTACCAATCTCATATTTTGTGAATATGCAAAATAAAACATGGGTTTTGTGGTGGTGTCATTGTTTTTATGGTTTACTTTGTCATACCCTGGGAAAATGTACTTAATGTACTTATTTATGTCATCTTTAATGTCTTAAAACTCAAAAGATTTGATTTATAACACATCTACCTATTTGTAAAGAATGTACAATAACTTGTGTGTAATGCACAGGAATACTAAATATCTGATGTCATTCATCAACAAGATATAGCAGTCTGAAATAGATAGAAAAAAACAATCATATAATTTTCTTGCCATTTTCAGCAAAGCATTACTGGCAAATGTGCAACTGTGAAACAAGAATCTCGGAATTTAAAGACGTCTACTACAATAGAATCGTTTCTGTAAACTTCAGGAGTGCAGTGTAATCATTAACAGAGGCAGAGACCATAAACCTCAATAAGCTGAACTTTCCTCTGTGGTCAGAGTATGCATCTAAGGACTGGATTCAATGTTCCCTTCTGTTGGTCAGAGTCAACAGTAAACAGGTACTGGTAGAAAAGTGTTTCCATTCCAGAACCATTGTGGACTGAAAGAACTGGACTAATCCAGAGACTCCAGAGTACTCAGGACTGCAGCACTACTGAGAGAGGAAGTGAAGTCAGCTGATTAGCCATTCTAAACCAGGGACTGGGACTGGGACTGGGAGACAAAATGGCCTCCAGATCTCTCTAAAGAGGAGTTCAGCTTTGCTCTCATAGCTGAAATGCATCTGTAAGGTGAGACAAAGACGCTATTTATAGTTTATGAAAAGCACTAAGTATAGATTACAGATCGGTAATAAGTGGGTACTGTTATGGTAATATATACATAATTTCATGGTAATAATAAGTTTTAACCACATATTACAAGTAAATACCATGCAGTTTCTAGACAATTAATGTGCAGTTTCCAGATAATAACAATGCAAACTGCTTTGATTTAAATGTATAATAAAATGTTAATTATGTGGACTAAATGTGTAATTAGTGAAATTATAAAGCTCAGGATTTACTTATTTGTGTAGTAATATGTCTGTAGTTGCACCAGCATAGCGGTCTTATGAAGGTGTAAAATGCTGGTAAGTACATGGTTACTATCAAATGTTATGACATAACAACACAGTGATGAAAGCAACTAACAAAGTCATTGTAGTGGTTAGATGGTAAAATTACATATTGTTTCTGTTAGTACACTGAAACAAATGAAGTGATTTCACAGAAACTGCATTTGATAATAACCATGTACTTACCAACATTCACACCTCTTTACAACACCACCATGCTGGGGAAATGACAGATACATTACTTCACAATAAGTAAATCCTGAACTTTATAATTTCAGTAATTACACATTTACTTCAAATAATTACCATTTCGTTATACCTTTAAATCAACGCAGTTTGCATTGTTATTGTAAAAACTGCACAGTAATTGTTTGGAAACTGCATGGTATTTACTTGTAATAAGTGGCTAAAAAATAGTATTACCATGAAATTATGTATATATTACCATAAAATTACCCACTTATTATCGATCTGTAAAGTAAAGTGTTACCGATTATTTAGAAAGACTTAAACAGTTAACTAGCATGTTGCTAACTATACCACTAAAGTACACCAGCAAACGATACAAAGCCAGTGCATCAGTCCAGGTGCTGTACGGTCTGTCTTTTTGTCAGATGGTTAAAAAAGTTGGGGTGTGCACATTAGGCCTCGGAGAGCTGGTCAGAGAAGGTTTACAGTGACTACGGTTACATGCACAGCGGATTCTGAATAAGATCCTGAATAATCCGTTTACGTTTCTGTACAGTGTACAGTAGTGTGCTATGGGAATATTCTCATTTACATTTCAGTCGCAATATTCCGGTTAGGTCACCAACGTAGCCTACAAGTTGCCTTGTATTGGCTGGATCATGTAGCCTACAAGTTGCCTTGTATTGGCTGGATCATGTAGCCTACAAGTTGCCTTGTATTGGCTGGATCATGTAGCCTACAAGTTGCCTTGTATTGGCTGCATCATGCCAATCAAACGTGCACATGTGAAAAACCACTCCGGTAAATTTTCCGATTAAGGTGTATACATGACCCTGAATTCCATTCAATTCAGACATAAACCAGGAAGTTTATTTGGGTTTTTAGAAACTGGAATATGGACAAATTTGCAACAAATGAATATTGCCAATACTGGAATATTCCCTGTATGTAACTGTAGTCAATGATGCAGTGTTCTGTGTATCTGTGGATACTGAACATCATAAATTAAGCTTTATTGTGGGGCCAACATGTGCTCCCAGTGCTAATGGGATCCACAAGGGGCATTTCACGGTTGGTAATCATTTCTGCCCAGCACAGGACTTTAATGTGGGGTCATGCTGGTGAGGAGGCCCACAAGAGCCAATTCGTGGACCTCTAAAACTGCCTGCATCGGCCCCCTCACTGTGGGGCCCATACGTAACATTTGGTCCACCATACTTGATGTTACGTTTTGCCCAGAATGTACTTTGCTTGTTCTTGTGATATTTAAAAGCAAGAAAAAACTGTTTAAGTGTTATCACTAAAGGCATGGGCAAACCTCCTTCTCCTTTACTCAGGCAAATATTCTGTGAGAACATGACACATCTATCTCCTTTTCAGGTATACGCAATGGCAGAGGATACAGGCAGAAGTAAGACTCGTCTTTTGGTGAACATGTGCAAACATTTGTTTGTGTATGTGTGTATGTGTGTGTGTGTGTGTGTGTGGGGGGGGGGGTGTATTTAAGTGTGTATTTAAAGTAACCACTTACTTCTCCCTACAGACTTTAAACTGGTCACCCCTCATCGTGTTGTGAAGTGTGTTGATACTGGTGATGATGTCATACTATGCTGTTACCTGTCTGCTGAAACCAGTGCTGTTGCCATGGATATCAGGTGGTTTAATGGGACAGAGTGTATCTACCTGTATAAGAATGGTCATGTGATAGAGGGGAGGGGCTATGAGGGCAGAGTGAGTGTGGACCCCCAGGAGCTGCAGAGAGGAGACGTGTCTCTCAGACTGAGGAGCAGATGGGGAGACTGGGGATCTTACACATGTCAGCTCATCAGTGGAGGACACAGGGAAGAGAGAACACTCAAGCTGATCAGAGGTTAGTCTTCTCTTTCTCCACTGGAATGAGTGCAGTGCTGCCATTGACACTAAAGCTGATTACAGATGGGTAAAAAAGTATTTTTTTTACCACACACACACACACAGTGACTCTGTCAGTATTCATATTGTATGTCCTCAAGTAATGTGTGAGTTTGTCTCCATCGGTCCTCATTGTTGACATCATCTCTGCTTCTGGTTTCTTTAGGTCTCAGTGGTAAGTGGACTCAATTTCTGTTCTATTCTCTGTCTCTCCTTCATGTTGTTTCTCTCTCTCTCTCACACACACACATTTTCATTCTCTTTTCTCTCTGTCTTGCTCTCAAGATGCCCCAAACAATTAGATTCTCTAGGCTGCCAGCATTCCAGAAAGAAACACCAACAGGCAAATGTTATCTTGAGGCTAGAAAGCTAAAATATATGGGGTAACAAGCACTATGTTTTGGCTACCACTACATAAACAACAGTTCTGTATTTACAATGAGAACGTTGCTAGTTGAGAATGTATAAGATGAGTCACGTTATATGAGAAGGTAGTTTGTCAGTTTAGCAAGATGTTGAGAGTGGACAGACCCCTATTCCAGCTGTATGGGCTGGAATGAAGTTGATCTCCAAATCTAGTAGCCTATGTGTGGCTGAGGACTGCACCGTAGATGAAGGTGGACAAGGGGACCATGAAGACTACAGAGGGGGTCACACAGTCGACTTGTAGTTTTGATTCATGGAACACCCAGCTTTCTTTAGTGTGACAAACACATGAACATTTTTATTTATTTATTTATTTACTTTTTAGGCATGTCTTTTTTTTTTTGCTCATATGCTCATAATACTCTACTTCACCCTCACACTTAGTTTGCCCCTTTCTCACCTCAACATAGACCCCCAGCCTAGATGTAGTGTCTTAACGAGCATGCTAGTTTGTCTCCATTGAGAATCATTCTTAAATCTGTGCTTCTGCTTTCTTTAGGGAAAACAATCACTGAGAGTCCACGTAAGTATGAGACAGCACACACACACACACACACACACACACACACACACACACACACACACACACACAGAATTAAATAATTTCCTCATTAAATAAATTCCTCATCAATGATCTCATCTCTGTTTTTGGTTTATTTAGGTGCTATACACAATACAGGCTACAGTAAGTAGGAGAGGACTTTGTTTATGTTTCTTTAGGAGGATGGCAGTAAATAACTAATTTGACCCATTTGACAGGATTTTCTTGATCCACTAAAAAACTTGTATACAAGAGTAGGTTGTATGGAGTTCATTTCTAATTAATGAGGTAATATTTATGAATGAAAAAAAAAATGTGTTAATAGACAACCTGAAAAATTACACAATGTGGCTTTAAAGTCTTCTTAGCACACTAAGAGTGAACTCAGTTGTGAAGCTGTGTTCCATGTGAGTCCTTATGTATTGATAATTTCTCTGCTCTGGTATTACAGTGAAGGAAGAGATCACTGCTCAACAGAGAAAGGAAATGGAAGAATCTGTCCAGTGTCTTGGTGAGTCTGAGAAATCTGTGGCATGTTCAGCCACGCCGTTTTCCTTTACTTTGCTATAGTTGTCCTGTCAGTACAGGCATTAGGAAGAGCATAATCATGATTAAATGGTGATTTATCAATGGCTATCCAATATACAAATTAGTCATTAAATTTGAAAATATATTTTGCAGTGAGTTTAATTTATTTTGTCAAAATAAAACATGCTTCTACCAGCTCTCTCTGCATGGCTGAAACTGGCTGATGAGTTGAAGGAGAAAAAGAGAGTGCTAGAGGAAAAAGAAGAACAATTGAAAGAAAAAGGAATCAATGGAGGAGAGGAACATAGGGACTGAGAACAGGAAACAACAGCTGGAGGAGAAGAAAGATACGATTGAGGACAGATTCACTAGACAATAAAGAGATCTGATACTGAGACAAACAAAAATGCAGAGAACAAGACAGACTCAAGAAGACAGGAGGATAGACAAGACTGAGAAAACTCCCAGGAGATGGATAAAACCACACAACTACAACTACAGGTGAAGATGGAGAACATGAGACACCACAGGTGAAGATGGGGGACATGAGACAACTACAGGTGAAGATGGGGGACATGAGACAACTACAGGTGAAGATGGGGGACATGAGACAACACAGGTGAAGATGGGGGACATGAGACAACTACAGGTGAAGATGGGGGACATGAGACAACACAGGTGAAGAAGAAAGAGGTGGAGGATATGAAACAGCAACTAGAGGAGAATAAGAGAGAGATGGAAACAACATGTGTGAACTGGAGATCAGTCATGGGCAGCAGGAGGGAAAAGGACATTGAAGGAGAGAGAAAAACAGCTAAAAGAGAAAGATACAGAAATGGAGAACAGAAGGAAAAATGGATGAAGAATGAACAAAACAACAAGTAGAGCAGATGAAGCAAAAGCTGAAGGACACCTGAGGACTTTTCAGGAAAAGGAAAAGCAACTAAAAGAGGAAGACATAAGAGATTAGTGGGGGAAAGACTCTTGGATGAGAGGAGAGAGAAGATACAATCAAGGAGAAAGAAAAGAGGACAGGAGAGAGTAAGAAAAACTCACAGGTCAAAGTTAGAGATGAAAGACAAACTACTGGAGGACAAGAGGTTACAGATCAAAAGAATATCAAGATGAAGATGAAACTGATGGAGATGGGAGAGACAGTGGAGAGAAGACTGAGCAACAACTAGAGGAGAGGGTCCTTCCGAAGAGAGACACAGAACTGGAGATCATGACAGGTGTAGGCTACTTGTGTTTACTATATGTTACTGGAGAATTTTCCAATTTGGCACATACTGAATTGTTAATGGACATACTCCTTACAACTCCTTACATACTCCTTGTGTGTGATGTGGCTGTGTTTGCAGTGGTCCTGGTCCAGCCCTCTCATTGTCTCCTGCTGTATCTGAGCTGAGGCTGGTGCTGCTCGTGGGGAGTGCAGCCGGAAAGAGGGCAGCAGGAAAGACCATCCTGGACACACACGCACACACACACACACACATCTACAGAGACCCAGCACAGTGAATGCAGACATGGGGAGAGGGCTGGGAGACGGCTGAATGTTCACCCATACTGAAGGGCCAAGAGAGAGGAGTGTGGAGGAGTTGCTCCACACAGGGAGCCAGGAGCTCCAGCAGCTGGTAGAGAAATGTGGGAACAGGTGTCACCGTCTCAGTGTTAAGGACAGACCTGATGACACTAAGATCACACAGCTGCTAGAGAAGATAGAAGAGATGGTGTCAGGAAACAGAGAGAGATTCTACAGCAGTGACACCTACCAGGAGGCAGAGAAGCTGCTTGGACTGATAGAAAGTGAGATGCAGAATGAAAAAGAGGAAGAGAAGGAGATAAAAAAGATGGAAGGAGAGATTCAGTCTCATAAAAGAACAAATTGAGAGTTAAATGCAAAAACATAAAATGCATAAATGCATGAAATAAATAAATAAATAAATGATGTATTGTAAAGGTGAACAGGGAGATGTAGAATACAACAAGAACAGGGAGATGTAGAATAAGTGACACACAGTCACTGTTCAAAAAAATATGCAAGAGATGAATTATGTAGAAGACTGTGTATGTGTGTGTGCATGTATGTGTGTGTGTGTGTGTGTGTGTGTGTGTGTGTATGTGTATGTTTCATTTTTACTTTAGTTGTATTTTATCAATTTTTCTAAATATTATTTTTGACTGGATGATGGGCCTTCATGAAAGGACCACTGCAAGTGCAGTAGGTGGCTAATCAATAACCAATGTCTGTGAAATACAAATGGGATCATTTGGATCAATGACATTAAAACCTGAATGTCAATAAAGGAATTGTGCCATACAGCTTCCAGTTGTTTTATAACATTCTTTGATGTGCTTTGGGAGGTTTAGAGAAACACAGAACACCTCAGCATTTGCAATGAAAGAATTGCATTTCCGCAGTGTGGCCCAGAGGGGGAGCACTTGAGCAATATTCCTGAAGTGGCAAAAGTACAAAAATACACATATATCCAAAAACATGCACAGAGACAGACACACACACAGCAAGAGAGATACACTCTGTGTCTCTGACACACACACACACCTATCCAATAAAACAGTCATCTACAGTGCAATGTCCCATCCCCAACTGTAGGCCAAGACTAATCAGTTTGTTATCTGTGTTTTTTTATGCAAAGATAGCATGCAGAATGAAGAAGTGAATTCTTGTGGCACAGATAGGACAAGGCTAAACCAATGAGATGTGTTTTCAATAAAGCTTCATCCCAAAGGGAACCCTAGACGTTTGAGCTAGATCCTCCTTCCTTGTTTATTTGCATTTGGTATGTTGAGACTGAGGAGTGGTTCCCCATACTTCACTAATTATCAGACCAAGGCAGAACAACACTGAGGTAAGACTGCGAGCAATGAACAATGGCAAAGATTTCAGAGGTGATGAATTCAAAATGTAACTAAATTAGAACGAGGTTAAGATACACATGTGGCCATGTATGAATGTGTTTTCAAATAGCATGTACTCAGTGTCAGTTCTGGGGAAAAAAGAAAATAAAAACAGGAGGAAAAGCAATTTTGAGACAGAGGACAATGGAGATGCCAGACCAAAATACTGAAATAACAGCTTTATTTACTAGCGTATTTATGAGTATATCTTGAGAATTAAAAACAATGAATTCTCCACAGATTTTCATCTGGTTACAAACAAGGACCTTGTGAGGTTTTCTCCTGGTGATAATGTCACACTGCCCTGTCACATCTCTCCTAAAGCCAATGCTGACTCCATGGAGATCAGGTGGTATAGGGAGACAGACTGCATTTACTTGTATGATAATGGGCAAGTGACAGAAGGTGGGGGCTATGAGGGCAGAGTGAGTGTGGACCATCACCAGCTGAACAATGGAGATGTTTCTCTGATACTGCGGAAGATACAGGAGACAGACATTGGACACTATACTTGTCAGGTCATCAGAGAAGAAGTCAAAGCACATGGACAAGTTTGGCTGTTCTGCTGTAAGTCTTCAGGCTTTAATGAACCCAGGGCCAGCTATACTGTACAAGGATTGTAATCATCACACAATGCCGTGTTAAACATGCACTTCATCAGGGAAACCTTGCTTTTTATTGGCTTCTAAGCACAATTTGCAGTGCCAACAATCGAATGTTATGAGTCAATCGCAAGTGCAATTGAGGTGAATGTAGTCAACTGGTAAAAGAATCCAAATGTACAATACATAAGATCATACAAAAAACAATAATGGAGGAAATTAATTTCTGATGATTTGCTTCAAGCTATGACAGATTCAATCTAGAACAGTATTTCTCAATTTCCATCAAAGCTTATTGTTAAATCTGCTATGTTTAAGGTTTTTGTGGAATATTTTTGTCTCGTCTTGAACACAGCTTTGCATTCGCTTGCATTATATTTAATATCGTGAACACACGTAGTAGAATATGATATGGGAAAGACAGAGTGAAGAGTGAACTTCAGTGGTTATCTGGACGACACAGTGCTTAGGTGTTTTTGATATAGCGTCAATACTATTGATTCTTCACATTTTGTTGCTGCTTATAAGTAATTTTTGGACGTTTTAGCCCAAGTCTCAAAGTTCCTTTAAATGAGGACACATTGCTGGTGTCTAGTGTGCCTTGATAAAAAGTGAAGCTTTGAGATTCATGTCAGTTTGGTTGAAGTTGAGGTAAGCATAGGAAAGCAGAAGCAACATAAGACCTTTTAAGACATTAAGGTAGGAGACGTTAGGCTCTAAACTGGCACTTTTAGGATCAGGCTTCAGGTTTCATGTTTCTGAAAGTTTAATTTTAACTACAATCTGGATTCTATGCTTTTTAACTTTTTTGTATGACTTTTCACTGATAAAAATGGATAGATATACCACAATATCTATCATTCACTAACACTTGTTGTTTTGGTGTGAAACCTGCTTTCCCTTAGCCTGGTAATAAAAGCAGCCCCTCATTCTTGACTTTGTTTCGTTCAGAGGGTCTGGCCATTCGGCAGTGAGATTCAATTGCTTGCTGGAGGTGTTTAAGTTTAAAAAGATTGGATCAACCCTTGTGTGATAACCTGCCTTGATAGCATTCTAGCTCTGCATTCACAACCCCTCCTTCCGTTCGTTGATTGGACAGGTTAAAATGCCTCCTGAGACAACAATCTCAATGGGATCAAATCCAGACTAGGCCAAAAAAAAAGTTTGGTTGCTGTTGCTTAAAAGTGCTTAGTTGTCTGGTCTGGTCAGGTCTAATTCTGGTGTGGGAAGAGGTACTATTTATCTCTGGAGGAACCTCTTGGGCCCGCCCCTTGGTCCAGGTTTGAATTGGCCTGAGAGTCGTCAAGGTTTTGGTTGCTGTTGGTTGTCAGTTGAGGTCATGGGTCAGTAGGGATTTTTTTGTAATTTTTTGTTTTCCTTTACAAAAGTGATGTTATTTTTTTTATAACATAGCCTACCTGTACTACATGTACTCTAACCGATTGTGTTTGCCCTCACGCATACACACACACACACACGCATACACACACACATACACACACACGGAGCCAGCTTCCCTGTTTCAGCTTCCCAGTATGCAGTTTGTTACTGTTTGGAATGGATAACTATGGTTTGGCTACATCAGTAAAAGGACGACCCGCCCAATGAGTATTGAGTCCTGTTTCTCTCTTAAAAAAGAGAATGCACTCATCTCTATAATGTTACAGGATGATGGGGTGCTGTACATAAATATATGTGTAGTCTGCCTCAAACTTTTTATTTGTGGATTTATTTCATTTGTTTAATTAATTCCCGAAAGGGGTGGGTATTAATTGGGTTTTATTCGATACCAGTGTAAAAACTATGCTGGTGTCTAAACGGTACTTAAATCAGTACCTACCTGTATCAGTATCAGTACGGAAAAAAAAAGCCCGAACCAATGGTTATAATTATAATAATAATAATAATAATAATAATAATAATAATAATAATAATAATAGTTGTATTGAGCCATATATTCACTTTGTTAGCAATATCTACAGCTGCAATGTTTTCAGTAACTGATATCATGAAAGCATTTGTAAAAAATGGCTTGCCATAGTGTATCTTAAGTTGAAATGGCTTGCCATAGAGGCGCAGTTCTAGGAGACGGATAAAGGCAACAAGACACATTCTTCTCTCAAAGTTGACAGTATGCCCCCATCATGCTTCATCATTATGTAGCAGTGTTGGGAAGCCACATGCATGGATTAGTATTAAGAAACATTTCATTTAGTTTATAATTACTCATTTGGACTGAAAAGCTTACCTTTGCATGAGGGTGGGAATTCTGGAAATTGTCAAAACTAATATGTGCAACAGTGTTTGAATTTCTAATGTACTCATTCCATTACAGAAGTGAAATGTATGATGTAGAGTTCGTTATTTTGACGCTTGAATGTAAAATGTATTTTATTTTGTTATGTTTGTATGCGCAGGAGCAATACAGAGTTGAAAGGTCACAAACCGCGCGAAAGCGAGGAGAGAAGTGAAAGCGGTATACTGAAGGCTGGACGCCTTATCCGTCTTCGCAGTAGAGTAGAGAAAAAGGAACGTGTCGAACGTATTTGAATGCAGAAACCTGCGTTAGTTCTTAAGTTTATTCGGACTGAATGTGCAATAGAACGATACAGTAGAGACTGAGTGAATGAACTCGACAAAGCCTCTGAAGTTAGCTATTCACGTTACTGTTACTCGCGGAAGTCACCTATTTGTTGTTTGAGCTTATACTAGACATGGCACTCTTTTCAACTTCCTCTTCTTGATAACTGTGAAACGAGAAATTCTCTGGGAAGGTATGAGTTCTTTTGCTTGGGCAGATGCAATGAGTACAATATAAATAATTGTTGTCACAGACATAATAGTCTCGTCAAGTGTACTGTGAAGCATTTATGTGCTTAAAACGCTATTTGTACCAAGTTAAATATGTGATCTAAGGTGCCTTGTTAAAGCCAAAAAAATAGCTAAATTGTAAATATGTCACTGATGTTTTGTAAGAAATACCAAACTGCTCTGTTGGTATTTACTTGATCATTAATCACATTAATATGTATTTATGGATTACAGACTGTGTATGAACCATTACAAAATGATAAACATTGGTTACAACGTTATAATAATATTTCAGATACATTTTATAGATGGTTTATTAACTTTTCATAAACTTTACACAATTGGATGTTAGTCATCAAATGCAATTTTACCAAAGCATCCAAATATTTTTTTAAACAAATAAAAACAAAAATCACAATATTTTCTAAATGTTTTCTTCCAATGTAATTTGTGTCATCCCAGCCATCATGTTTGTTTGCGCAGGGCAGTAACTATTGTAACAGATCTTGCTTGATGAGATTCCAGAGATCATGTGGCATTGGCAGGGAGGGTTAACCCAGTCTATTTATTAAGTGATCTCTAAGCAAATACATTTCATATGCAGGGAAGATCACCTACTGTTAGGCTACAACCTGCTAGTGACAGCAACAGCACTCAGGTATGCAGCACAGCTTGTAAATCAGTCGTTGCTGGAAGTAGGACCTACTGACGGAGAGACTGTGGAGCTGCTATTTTAGATGATACTGGGGACATACAGCCCTGTAAGTGGAGTTGTCCTGTTTATAGTGTAAGCTTCAGGGATCCTGTTCTCTGTTATGGATAGTTACATTATCTAGCAGTGTCCAGTCTGTGTGTGTTTCGTGTGCTGGGACAAGACTCAGAGGAATTAGGACTCTTCTTGCATTTCACTATCAGATGCAGAAACAGAGGTAAGGTACAACTTTGTGTTTGGGGAATAGAGATCCAAAAAAGGAGCTAAGAGAAATTCTTATTTGGTGAATAATCCCACAGGTTCTATAACTACATCCATGCTCTATCGGCTATCAAACTTAATGTACATACTTTCCCACACTCATATATTGTACTTTTCCACGCTCATTTGCTGTGATGTATCAACGTCAGTAGATTTAGGCTCAGTGCCAGAGGGTTGTTAGGTCTAGCAAGTTAGGCCAGAGAGGCACTGACATGCTCATGCTACTGTAACAGCTCTGTGCGGTGTGGAACGTTTTAGCCAACAACTATTCACAGATTTACTTAAGACTTTTGCGCTTTTGTCTGTTTCAGGAAAGGGGAAAATGGCAACCGCATCAGAAGATAAGAGTAAGAAACTTCAGAAATTGCAAGTGTGTTTGTATGTGTGTGTGTACATACAGGAGTGTTTCCATGACATTTCAGACATTAAGGCTAAGTTGTCTCATCTGCAGAATACAACTTGATCTCCACTAGTAGTGAGGTGGAAGTCTGCCTTGGTGATGACATCATACTGCCCTGTCTCCTGTCTCCTGAGACCAGTGCTGTTGCCATGGAGATCAGGTGGTTTAAGGGGACAGAGTGTATCTACCTGTATAAGAAAGGCCAGGTGAGTGTGGGGAGGGGCTTTGAGGGCAGAGTGGCCACCAACATGCTGAAGAGAGGGGACGTGTCTCTGACTCTGAGAAACGGCCAGTGGGGAGACGAGGACCAGTACACATGCCAGGTCATCCACAGGGAGCACAGGGAGGAACGGAGACTAATACTCCAGTATGAAGGTGCATATGGGTCCATTCAGTTCAGTTCATATATGCAGCGCCGCTTTACCTCTTCAGTTGGCTCAAAGTACTTTACAGACATCATCATGGAGCAGCCAAGAGCTGCAGGAGCAATAAAAATCTCTCTTGCTGTAGTTATTGAAAGGAAGAAAATGGCTTTAGTACATGGTTCATGGTTTCTTTTGGCACATGGTTTCTTTTTGCTTTCTTTTTCTTGATTTAATGATGGTATTGGATGTTTCAAATCAACATCAAATTGGAGCTCCTGACTTGTGAAAAAAAGGCCACATAAATAGAATTGGAAGCTTTTTGGTCCCAAAACATAACTGTGAACATTAAATGATGTGTCCCATTCCATTGTTTGATTCAGATGTGGCCTAGAGGTTTTTCAGCAGCTAGTCTACTATAGTTATTAGTTATTATAATTGACAACATACACACTACTATACCATTGCTTGTGTTTCAGTTTTAATTTAGAATGATGGGTTTATCTGTTATGTAATGTGCACACTGTTTGTGTGTGTGTGTCTGTCTTTCTGTGTAATTGATTACTTTTCTTTCATCACTGGTCCTGGTTTCCTTTAGGAGAGCGCGGTGTCATTTGTGCTGGTAAGTGACATGATAGTGATAGTCAACTAACTAGCATCTGTTGTACCAAGTCCATGTATTGTAGCATTAGGAAACCTCACTGACACACTACTTAACAAACAAAAAACACTGAATATTTAGCTAGTTTCAATTGTGAAATTGTGGGTTCAAATCCTGGCTGCCACTTGTCCCCTTGAGCAAAGCACTTACCCTCAGTTGCTCTTGGCGAGACTGATAAATGAGAAATGAAAGTTGCTTTGGATAATAGTGTCTGCTAAATGCGTAAATGTAAATAGATTAAAGTAGATATTTTTTATAAAGGCATATTGTAAAAATTTGGGCCTTTTCACATGTAAATGGAGATTTAATCTCCTCAAAGGGATATTTGTAAAATGCTGTAGTCCATGGATTACTTATAAAGGTAGGCTAATTCAAACACTGAGTATATGAAAATATAAACATAGATAGACAGGCAGTCTCTCTCACACACACAAATAGAATTATTTTTCTTCCAAATAACTGTCTCTTCAATTGCTATTTTTGCAGACTCTAGAAAGATAACCGACAGACACCTGAAGCGAATGGCGAAATCTGTCCAAGCACTTGGTGAGTGATTGGTTGAGGAAGATCCCAGTAACCTTGGCCTGAGTCCAGCTAGAAAAGAAAGCTTGTCTGGTTATATGTGCTTTACTTGTTCTCTTGCAGGGGCACCAGGATACTGTATGTGCATTAGCTCTGTGTAGACCGCCAACAAATCCGTAAGATAGTGTGATCAGCAGTTAGTACACAGGAAGGAAATAGACTCTTTTGATCCTGTGAGGGAGTTTGGGTTCTGCATTTTATCCAGTCCATGATTAGTGACACACAGGTATGGTGAAGCAACATCCCAGTCTGACATCTGGTTGTCCCAGGACAGATTCCTGTACCCTCTAAATCCAAGTCTTTGGTGAATTCCTCAAGCCTTAAAGACCAAAGGTGGTTAGTCAGCCCCTGTCTCTTTGGATAAGTTGTCTGCCAATGCCAGTCAAATTCAATAAGCTTTATTCACAAAAAGCTGGTTCTCCTATGTTATGGGATGGGCAAGTATTCAAAACAACAGCAAATCAATCACATTGAGGACATGTAGGCACCATACAAAATGTTGCATCTACCACAGAGTTAAGCATCAGAACTAAATCAGTCTCTTCAGTCACATCCTCCAGAATACCTAACCATTAGTGGGAATTCAGATCACTTGTGTCCTTTTCTTGTGCATTTTCAGGTAATATCAAAAAGTTGTCCTGTGTTGTAAACTTGTTAACAATATGTTTGGTTTTACAGTAATTTCCTGAATATAAGCTGCAGCATGTATAAACCACAGGACAGTGTTAACTACACCTTTGTATTACAGTAATGAGCCCTATGTAGTTACGTAAGGAATACGCTGTGAGAGTCTGTGGATTATGGTGAGTTTACAATGGCAAAGGAGAGTTGTTTGAGATTGCCGCTAAGTCCCCTTTGCCATTGTAAAATAGTCGTCACCCACAGACTTAAATGGCTTATTGCTTTTCTAAAATGTTTACCACATATACGTGGCATTGTTTAGTTAAACGAAGTCATTGCAATGAGTGATTTATTCATGAATAACAATTCTACTGCCCAATAATATAAAAATATATTTTTTTTTCTCTACCTGAATGATTTCCACAAATGCAGCCACTGTAGCTTTGTAGGGCGCAGAAATATAGAATGAAATGCAGTGGGTTATAGTAAATTTTAAAACGCCATCAAACACGTTTCAGCCAATCGGAATTAAGTGTCGGAACTATTAGCTTTAAAATGCAGTTTCTTAAACATGACCGTAAAGCTAAATCAGGTCATGATGTAATGACAAAGCAGATTAAGGAAAAGAATCGCATTCCACAACATTCCTCACAACTGAAGTTATTTTGCCAAATCAGTGCATTAACCTCATTTAATCATCAGGAAATGGAAATAAGGGGTCCTCAGTTAATAGTCGTGTTTTTTTGTGTCTGCAGAGGAATGGAATAGGCAGAGGCAAAAGGAGAGGGGGTGGCATCAGACACAGCAAACCCTGGCAGCACTGAGAGCTTATCGACAGGCCCAGGGAGGGTCCATAGAAAAATCGCTAGTCCGGCTGAGCAAGAACATGGAGAGAGCTCTTGTATGTATGGTGTTGACTTGTGTTTGTTGTTCTACTGTACAGGTATAAACCCATCATTGATATAGACTGCTGGAGTGCATCATTGAAAACCCACTCATCTTCAGGCCCCTTGTGTTCTTTGTGATATTCTCCATGGGGAGTGAGTGTGCTGCACTCCAATGGTCTACTACAGTAGCCCAATCAACTTGCGATGCCTGTCCTTGAACACTAGGGACACCTTCAGCCTAAAAGCAATATATTCCTATCTGAAAAACTCACTCATAAAGAGTTCAGAGCGTGCATTCTATTATGTCTGTCTTTTTCAAGAAAACCAAATACCTGAAGAATGGAAAGCATTGCAAGAGAAGCGGTGGAAAAGCACGCTGGTACCAAGACGTGAACATCAGGGGCATCAGTCCATCAGATCTGAGAAACGACTATCAAGAGCGGATAAACAGAAAGAAGATAGCATGGAGAAGAGGAAAGACAACACAGAACAACAGCAGGAAGACAGGAGTCGACAGGATAATATTAAAATGCTCTTACAACAGGTTCTCTTACTGGAGACAGAACTACAGGCCAGGGATGGTAAAGTGAAGAACCTGAAGACTCAACTGCAGGAACAGAAAAGTGAGCTGAAGGAGAGAGACAAACAACTGAGAAAGAACAATAAACAACTGGAGGGAAAATGCAAACAGCGGAAAAAGAGTACGCCTCTGTCTAGTGAGTGACACACGATGCACACACACACACACACACACACACCAAGGTACACCATCATGCAACGCATTGTTTATAGCAAAGTCCGTTTCTGGCCAGTGCATTAGCAAAAAGCAAATATAAATGCTTTGTGAATACAGACCCTGATCTATTTTCTCTATTCTGGACTCCTAGAACCACATACATTTCAAGATAGAGGAAGACACAACATAGATGTTGATCCTCCATCAAGTAAGTCTACAAGTGTCATTTTATGATATAAGTGCCATCAAAGATATCAAAGCAGGCAACATCACATTGTGATCATGAGCACAAATATGATATGACCATTTGTATGCTATTTACCATATGTCTCTCTCGTAATCAAAAGGATGATATTTGACATTTGGGCAGGGAGGTGACCGGACGTGTATTTTCACTCTGTGCTCATGTTGATTGGGTGTTAATACTTTTGTGTCATTTCTTGTGTGTGTGTGTGTGCGTGCCTGCGTGTGTGTTAGTGGGTGGGGTGAGCTCTGGTCGAATTCCCACTGAGCTGAGGCTGGTGCTGCTGGGGTGGAGTGCAGCTGAGAAGAGGGCAGCAGGAGACACTATCCTGGGCCCACACACACTCACACACACATCCACAGAGACCCAGCACAGTGAGACCAGACAGGGGGAGGTGGCTGGGAGACAGGTGACCCTGGTGGAAACTCCAGACTGGTTCTGCAGTGGACTCTCTGAGAAGGACATGAGACAGGACGTGGGGCTTTGTGTCCATCTGTCTGCCCCAGGACCTCACGCCTTCCTCCTGGTGATTTCAGTGGAGCCGTCTGAAGGGGAGGAGAGGAGGATGCTGGAGAAAATGGAGGATATTTTTGGGGAGGGCTGTTGGGGACACACACTGATCCTCTTCACCCATGCTGAGGGGCAGAGAGAGAGGAGTGTGGAGGAGTTGCTCCAGACAGGGAACCAGGAGCTCCAACAGCTGGTAGAGAAATGTGGGAACAGGTGTCACCTTCTCAGTGTTAAGGACAGACCTGATGACACTAAGATCACACAGCTGCTAGAGAAGATAGAAGAGATGGGGTCAGGAAACAGAGAGAGATTCTACAGCAGTGACACCTACCAGGAGGCAGAGAGACAGATCAGAGAGATAGAGGGGAGAATAGATAGTGAATGGAGAAAATGGAGAGAGAGGAAAGAGAGAGAGATGAAGAGTACCCATGAGATGGGACTGGAAAACCGTTTGAAAAAAATGCATGGAGAAATTCAAGATAGAGAGGGTAAAATACTTGCTGTAGAGAAGAGAATAGCAGAACTAGATAAAAGGCTGGAGGATAAAATGGATGAAGAGAAGAGGAGAGAGTTGGGAAGACGGTTAGAGGAAGAGAAGGAGAAAAAGACAGAATCAGAGATGGAGATCAAGAGATTGAATGATGAGTTTGAGGAAGAGAAGAGGGAGATGGTGGAGATGAGAGAGAGCTATGAAAGAGAGACCAGGGCTGCAGCAAAGAGAAGCCTTATGAAGATCATCCTGCCTGAACTACAGAGAAACATCAGCATCACCAAGGAAAGTATGGAGGCAGAGTATAAGAGATACTGGGAGGAGAAGAACAGACAGATGCAGGAGAAGAACAGACAGCTAAAAAAGAAAAGCCAACAGATGGATCAGAAGAATCAAGAGTTAAAAATAATTGTTGAGAAACTACAGAAGGAAAAGGCAATTCATGAACAGGAAAATAGACAAAGTTGTGGAGAGAAAAGTGTAGAAGTGCCCATGCAAGAACAACAAGGCAGGAGCATCGAGATCGGGGGAATCAAATTGATTCTGGAGGAGAAAGACAGGGAGATGGAGAAAATAAAACAAACTGTGGTAGAGAAAGGCAGAGAGATGGAGACAATGAAACAGATTGTGGTGGAAAGGGAAAGAGAGATGGAGAGAATAAAACAGAATGTAGTGGAGAGAGAAAGAGAGATTGGGAGATTGAATCAGAGGCTAGAAGAGACAATCAGAAACATGGAGAGGACGAGACTGAAACATGAGCAAGAAAGTTTAAGACAGAATGAACATCTGCAACAGGTCACTGTGAAGTTGAACAGAGACACAGACACACTGAGACAGGCACTCAGTAGTTTTAAGGACACACAGGCTCTGCTGACGGAAATATGCAAGAATGAATAAGGAATCAAAAATGAAAGCTGTAAAAGGGAATTAACCTTTTATTCTGACTGGAAGTTTTTATATATCTGTCTATAATGCAATGCAACTTGGTAATTCGTGGAGAGAAGAGCACCATGTTTCTGCAGAAGCTTATGTCACTGAATAAAATATTACATGCTACAGCATTTGTACAGCACCCCATCATCCAGTATTCTACCTGTTTTTAATATTGTCTCCTTGTAACTTACTGTAACCCCATAACCTCATCATTTCTTTACCCTGAAATTTGTGATTAGAAAGAGCACAGGTCTACATTGAACCCTCCTGTTGTGAGCAATTTTTTTTTTTTCTCAAAACTAATTTAACTTGACGGTCACAAACAAATTTTGTTAATTTTCATAATATTACAGGGTGTTTTATTATTTTTTTTACACCTGTAGTGTAACCTCAGAATTGAGCATGCAGACATTGTGAAAAATAAAGGGTGAGAGTGGGAGAGAGATTAATACTGAGCACTTACAGTCCTACCTACAGTGACAGTGACAGCGTTCCTAAGAATCTATTTTGAATAGGATCTTCCCCTCAATTCAATTCAATTCAATTATATGTATACAGCGCCTTTTACAATATTTTGTCTCATGGCACAGCAAATTTGCTCAGTACACAACAGAATATTCATCTGGGCCTATTGGATCACGACTTAATTCTTTCTTGCCCACTCCTAAAGTCTCTCCCTCCTCAGGATAAGCTGTAGGCCCATGTTTCTTCCTCGAATCTTGCCTGTTGATCTTTTAAATTTCAATTCAATTATATTTATACAGCACCTTTTACAATAGTACTGTCTCACGCCGCTTTAAAGCAAGGAGCACAGAAGGAAAATCTCCCTTGTGGTAGTTAGTATAGGAAGAAACATTGGGCAGATCCACGACTCAAAGGGCCAACCCAAAGGAAGAAAGCAAGAATAGGAGAGAGATGTTCATATTTTTTAGTCCAATGAGTGTTCGGGTCACAGCATTTTGAATTAGCTGTAGGCTTTTAATACAGGCATTACTACACCCAGAGAACAGAGCATTACAATGATCAAGCCCTACAAATGCATGTATTATTTTTTCTGCATCCTCAAAAGATAGGAACTTTCTAACCTTAGCGATATTTCGTAGGTGAAAAAAGGATGTTTTTGAAATATGCTTTACATGACTATTTAGAGAGAGGTCCTGGTCAATGATGACCCTGAGGTCTTTCACTCTTGTGCTAAATGAGAGTGAAAGGCCACTAAGTAAATATTTGCTGGTGAGGTAAAATGTTATTCAGCTGTTTAGGGCCCATCATCATCATAACCAGTTTTATCAGAGTTCAAACATAAGAAATTATTGGTCATTCGGATTTTAATGTCTTGGAGGCAGGCATCAAGTTTAGTTATTGGCATACAGTCGTTAGGCTTCATGGAAAGGTAAAGCTGGGTGTCGTCTGCATAGGAGTGGAAAGTAATACCATGTTTCCTTATAACAAAACCCAAGCATGTAGAGGGAGAATAACAGGGGTCCTAGCACTGAGCCTTGGGGTACACCAGAATTTTGGTGTGGCATGATCACAAAATTACATTAGGCTCAATTCAGTGAGGCCTGCAGGTCATAAATAATACATTAAGGATTTTTGTAGTATTTAAGAGCACATAAGTTGAGACTAAAGTCTTTCACAGTATTAGATAATACCTAATAATAGACATAAGACCAGAAAACTAAAGTGGTAAACATGAAACAAACACAATAGAAGAAAGGTCAACTCCATTCTAACAGCAGGGACTCTAGCACAGGCATTTGGAGACTATTTCACTTGACAAATCTGTCTAACTACTTTATAACTATTCTGAGTTGTTGGTTTGTTTGATAATGCTTATTAGGTTATGAGAACCTCCAGCGCGGGGTGATTCACTAAATAAGGTGCCCAGTGATGTTTTGTGGATATCTAATCTGATTGAATCAAATTCATATAAAGAAAGTATGTGGTTGTGTCTGTGTGTGCACATGTGATCCCGTCATCCATTGATGACAACTGATAGCTTGACCTTTGGCACCTTTGGCTTGACCTTTCGACTAAGGCAGTAGATGGTTGGCGTTCAGTAAAGCAAGTTTTCACATTAGAATATACTTTCTATTCAGTGTAGGTACTTCCTTCCTTTCCATTGAGTGTAGGTACTTCCTTCCTTTCTATTGAGTGTAGGTACTTCCTTCCTTTCCATTGAGTGTGGGTACTTCCTTCCTTTCCATTGAGTGTGGGTACTTCCTTCCTTTCTATTGAGTGTAGGTACTTCCTTCCTTTCCATTGAGTGTGGGTACTTCCTTCCTTTCCATTGAGTGTGGGTACTTCCTTCCTTTCTATTGAGTGTAGGTACTTCCTTGGGTTATGAACTTTAGTTGTCATATTGTGATCATAAAAAGCTTTCGCAAGAACTCTGACAAACCACTGTCAGAAAAACGACTCGTCCTGTCCTGATCCTGTTGTTCCAAGTATCACAATAATTATTTGCTTGGCATTTAATGGTTTTATTTCCTACACCAGTATGGCATATTTTTTTGGAAAAGTTTGAACTGTATTTGTTTGAAATACTTTAGAAGTCACCACAACTCATTATCTTAAATTTGGTCAACTTAAAATAGTTAGGCAGTTAAAACCATGATTTATTTTTAACAGTGCATGTGATGTTGCACTTTTGCGCTCAGAACACCCTGACTTCTAGTTAGAGATGAAGGGGAATAAGTGGGTATGCATACATACATAATTACTTGTGTGCCTTGTGAGGCTGTGAGTGCTCTGAGAAAATCACACACATCTAGAATTTCTGGGAAACCATATTGAACACTGCACATTTTGTGGACTGATCACTGGCTGGAAAGTAAAAAGGGCACAAGTACCAAAAAAAAAAAAACAGGATTTCAAATAGTTTTTAAGATGAAATAATCTTAAATCAGTGTAATTATGGAAGGGTCATTCCGTGCCAAATCAACAAACTTCAGAAAAAAATTACACCTGACCATAGTGGATTTGCTTCATACTTTATGTGAATAATGTTACTATTACTACTATTATTTCTGAAACTGCCAGGAACTATTCTATTATAGTAGACAACTTTAGATTTCGAGATTCTTGTTGCACATTTGCCGAGTAGTGCTTTGCTGAAAATGGCAAGAAAATTATATTATCATTTTTTTTCAATCTATTTCAGACTACTGTATGTGTCATTCCGTGCCAAATCAACAAATTTAAAAAAAAAAAAATGACGTCTGACCATCATGGATATGCTTTATGTGAATAATGTTACTATACTAAGGACTTATAATGCAAGATATTATCATTGTGTCCTCTGTAGTTTTTGAGATATGGGGTCTTAAAAAAGGGAGTCATGTCTGAATAAAATGGAGCTCTGAAAAAATATCCATGTTCCATAAGGTATTACTCTTGGAGTTTTCATGCTACATTTCTGAAACTTTCAGGAACTATTCTACTGGATCAGACATCTATTTCTATTGCAGACTACTATACCTTGTAGATGAATGACATCAGATCTTTAGTATTTCTGTGCATTACACAAGTTATTTTACATTCTTAACAAATAGGTGGATATGTTATGTTATTATTATTATGGTCTGTTGTTTGATGTCAAAACCGTTTCTTTGGTAAGACTAAAAATTAAAGTGGGTGAAGGGTGGAGACACAGTTCAGTGAGGGGAGGGGCTGTGGCACAAGGAACAAAAGCACATAAACAAAACAACACATGGTTAGCAAGGCAGAAAAAAAAACACCCCATACCTTGAAAAATAGCTTTGACAGACTATTTTATGTAGTTTCCTTTTGGGTACCAGTTTGAAATTTTGCACATGCAGAAATTAAAAACATTTCTTAGTGGCTGCATCTTTGTTTTTGCGATAGACTTTGTCATACCTGGAGAAAATACATTTAAAGTTTGGAACAAATTTTATCTTTCTCATTTTTAAATTGTCATAAATCAAAAGGTTTGCTTTCTTTCTGAAACATTCCTTCATTTCAAGAATCAGGGTTGCCGCGGAGTTGTAAAAGGTAGTAAATTAAATTAGACCAAATTAAGGCCAGTAAAAAGTAGTAAACGTCATCTGACAAAGTAGTAAATTTTTGAACTCATCTAACTGCGCCTATGCGTTTTTCAAGCAGGCCAATCTCCTTACATTACTAAACTTGCGTGAATTTATTTTTATGTTGCGAGGAGGACCTGAGTGATAGAAAATTGTGTACCTCGCATGCGCGTCGAATCAATCTGTGTACTGGTGGGATTGCAGCCAAACTTCTGTGTGAGTTCACTAACAAATGCAAGTTTTCAGAACTCTGGCTGGAGGAGTCAGCATTTAAAGACTGGCTTAGGCCAGTAGTTGGCAACAGTCGAGAGGCGTATTGCAACGTCTGACTATAAATATTACCTGGATAGGTGTGAAAGCGGTTGAATCTCACATGGAGTCAAGTAGCCACCAAGCTAGGATGCGGGGACGTAGCACGCAGCTACCGCTGTTGTTGTTTTGCACTGGCGCTACGGTTATATCTACGCCCTCAACCTCGTCTGCTCCCACCCCCCTGCAATCCACCGCCAGTAATTCTACCACCGACAATTCAACTCACTTCGAAGAAGACACAAGGAGAAAAAAGCAGAACTTGTGCAAGTAGAAAAAATGATAGAAGAAAAGGCCATAGAGCTGAGGCACTTGTGACCCTGCTCTGCAACTGTGATTTTAATTGGCAACTTGTATGTTTGTCTGGGGAGTGTGTGAATTGACATGACCCTAATTGGAATGACCCTAATTCCATTGGTTGTTTGTGTTCTCTCTCCCTCTGTCTCGGCTAGGTTTGGGTCCAGTAGAAGTTATTTGTCGAGAAGTTATTTGTTTGTTAATGAAATACTGTTATTACAGTAAAGTTGCACTTTATTATCTATTTTCTTCTTCCTTTTTCAAAGCCCCAATTGAACCACTTATACAATTTAAAATTCCAGTGTGTATCTGTTCATTCTAAAGGTCCAGTCTGTCCTCTAATTGTTACTTTTTGACATATTGAGTAAAACCTATGGATCAAGGCCTGTTGTGACATCTTGATTAATGCAACTCCTATGGTAAAGTTACCTCTTACTTAAATGTAGCTCACTCAATTGCCCTAACACACACTCACATACACCTACAGAGCACCTCTTTCTGACACTCTGTCTCTCTCTCTGGCCAGTGTTTGCGTCCAATGTTGAAATTAAGTTATAATTACCTGTATATGTTATTAATTCGTTTTGGAAAGATATTTCATTACTCGTCCCTTTACTTTACACTTTATGCTGCTACAGTTGAAGCTTGAAGTCGTGCTGGTAGTAAAAATATTGTGAAGGTAGTAAAAAAGGTAGTAAATTCAACTTGAGAATCTCTGTATAAACCCTGAGAATCTCTGTATAAACCCTGACACACATTTTCACCATTAACTAGCAGCTTATTAGCATGCTAATTAGTAACATACTGGCTATTTGTTAGTCTTTACAAGTCACTTATTAATACCTTATTCTGTATGAGCTTATTCTACCATAGTAAAACAGCTATTAACTCATCAGGAATGTCCTCCATGGGATCTAGAAGAAATGCATTTCATCATCACCGTCATCACTGGATACATCTAACCGTGCATCGTCAGCACCAAAACATCCCTCTCCCATGCATGTTTGTATACACTGGTGAAATGAGGTATGTTCTCACCTGTGCCACAGGACAATGACCCAATGACACTACTGATTGCCCTGGTGTTTACCATTTGAATAGCTGTGGGGTGTGTCAGTAACTGGCTGAAGTAGTGAAAATCATAACATTTATTTGTATTCTTTTTACAAAGCGCAATCGACACATTTTATTTTAAAACCTATACATTTGAAAACTAGAAGATTGAAGGTTTCCAGTGGTGTTACTCACATGTTTGTAGGACAAAAACCCGTGCAGCTTCATATGTGTGTTTGGACCAGTCCAAAAAGTCTGATCGTAAAGGGTTAACACAGAGTTTCTCCAATATAAACTCTTAATTACTGCTTAGTCATACTGAGTAAGCTATTTGTTTTATATGAATTGTGATCTTAATATGCTTTGGTTAGTATGGGGCTTTTAAGGCAGTACAACAGGAACAGTTATTATCCTTCAATAATACTTAGAAAAGATGGTCTATTCATAGAAGCAAAACCCAAAACTACAAATACTTAATAGTGTCCAAATATGTCTTAATTACATATTTTTGATTGAGAATAACTGTTCCTGAGAATAACTGCTCCTGTTGTATTACCACCTTATAAGCCCCTTACTGAGCAAAGCATATTGAGATCATAATTCATATACAACAACTAACTTATTTACTATGAATCAGCAGTATTTAGAGTTTATATTGGAAAAAAAATGTAGTTAATGGTCTACTATGGGTAGATTAAGCTCTTGTAGTATGAGGTATTAATAAGTGACTTGTAATGACTAACAAATGGCTAGTATGCTATTAATAGACATGGTAATAAGCTGCTAATTGATGGTGAATATTTTTACCCTAATCTAAAATGTTACCTAAATTCCTTATTACTGTTTATTCAAAGTCAGCCTAATGTAAGCCAGCTGTTAACTAACTGAAAGGTGTTGGGAAGGAGAATGAAAAGGATACCAAGACCAACTGTCCAGTTTCTCATGTAATGTTTGCAGAAGCCTGTCACCACGCGCTTCAAAAATAAATTTTTTACTAATTCTTCCCCTGAAATGGCTCTGATGCCTGTGTGTAACCTTTAAATAGTTTCTATAACAGTAGTGCTCTGATGCCTGTGTGTAACCTTTAAATAGTTTCTATAACAGTAGTGCTCCAATGACTAAATGGGGTAATAGAAATTAAAAACTAAATGTGATTATTCATTTTGATGATCCATTCTAACTAGATGCTCCTTTATCATGCTTTGGAATACTTTAGAAGCATCACAAAACAATTTAGCATGTAAAATGCAACACATTAAACAGTGGTCCTTTACTTACTAGTGCAGTGCTGAACTATTTCAAGGGAATATAATACAATAATTTTGTGTATATACACACACACACACACAATGAAATGTCTATAATTTGGAGTATGTGTGTGCTGTCCTCTTTTACGCTGATCTGTTGCAGGGTCATGCTAGAGCGGAACAATTATTTTCTCCAGTAAATCTTAACTCCTAAACTAAAAATGAAGAAGTGAGGCCTTGTGGGAAAGACATGCGCCTTGGTATTGTCATGTGGACGGTGTCTTCATGAAACAAACTAGTGCCCACATCCTCTCAGACTATTGCCTTAATGGCCTAAGAAAATAAACCTTTATGTTCAGAAATGTAGAGATGGCTTTACATATAGCATTATCATTTTAAATACGATATGGCTTCTGCTTCTCACCAGCAGTTCCTGTCACCTGTCACCAGTAGTTCCTTCCACTTACCACAGAAGTCTTCTCTTGCCGCAGTTGAATTGTGTGCAGTTGTCCAGTCAGGCGTGAGAGCAGTTACTTGACAATCTCCATTAGAAACAAAGCCTTTAAAAGACTTACCATTTCACTTTTCTCTTTGCTGGCACTGGTGGAAGAGGAGTCATCTACAGCAGTAAGTTCAGAGACATGACATATTACTAAACACTACCCTTGGAACCTGTCCTGTCTCCATGTGATTTACCTTCCTTAACTTTCTCATAGCAGAGACTCTCACACTGAACACCATTAAACTGTCTGTGAATTTTAGGAAAATTATTTGAAAAAAAGAAAATGTGAGAGAAATGTGGTGCATTGTAATACTTTGGAACATTATGTCACTTTCATTCTATTATATTATGTGTATTACAATAAGGGCAGAGAATGAGTTCCCTCAAGGATCACTAACTCATGATTTGGGCTTAGAGATGTGGCTTTTCATATCTAATGCACTTTTTATAGCCAAAGTGGAAGAGGAAATGAAAGAAGGTGATGGAAGTAAAAAGTTAGAACGTTAGTTAGATAGAAATAAGACAAAGAAAGAGCCATGCAAAGGCCAAAGGATCACAACTGTAATAAAATGAATGTTAAATTAATTAATGAAGAAAAATAGGTGAGATAATAGAAGTGGAGAGTTTTCTAGATAAAGTCAACAAAAGAATGGAAAGGAATATAATTTATTGCCATTTTCACAAGAAAGATGCAGATAAACTGCTTTAGTCTGCACACTGATCATACAATGATATCCATAGATGCAAACACAGAGTGTATATTGCATATGAACATGCGTTTGTTGTATGTTTATTACAGTTTATTACTATAGATGATTTCAACAGAGTTAAAATGGATGAATCTGCAGGTATTTCGGGTAAGTACAGATACAGTACATGATGTGAGATTTATACTGCTAACGCTGTAGTGCATAAGGGAATATATATATATATATATATATGCGCACACACACACGCACACACACACACACACACACACACACACACTAACATGGTAACCTATGGTGACAGTCAAAGTAACTTCTCATTAACATTTAACTATACAGAGAAATAATCAGCTACACTTTAAGTATTATATGTTATTTCATTTTATTTTAGCCAATCAGACATGCAAGGAAATGGAAAAACAAGAGAACTGCTAAAAGATGGAGCACAATGAACTTCCAGATGGGAGGCACAAACAAAGAGCAGACTCTAAGAAGATGAAGAAGAAGACAAAAGTACAGGTGGGGAAGGTGGCAGAAGAAACAAGTAGAGTAGGTCACAAACAACAGAGTGAGAAGCACACTAATAAAAAATGACCAGTAAATGACAGGTGATGGCATTTCAGAAGGAAAAGAGGACAGGAACAGACAAATACAGGACTTGAGAACCCAACTGCAGGAAACGGAAAGACATCTAGAGGAGAAAAAAAACAACTGGAAGAGAGCAAATTCACATTTTCTCCCACTCCCAAGCCTAGTTTTAGTTCAAGCTGACTAAATAATTAGCTCAACATTCTCTCATCATTGTTTCACGTTATGTTTCTAGATCTAGAACTTATCAGGAGATAGAGTATAGAGCCACTCATAGATTGTGAGTGACAATAAATGTTGTTTATCCATGTTCAAGGTAGCCTCCACATCAAAGATTCTTGACGAGACTGCAACTTTCTTAAACATGCTTCAACACTTTCTAAAACCTCACACCAGTGCAACAACTCACATGGTCCTGGACCATGGTTTGCATAGTAATATCTTGATGTAGCCAGGGAGACTAGCAAACTGGCTCGGTAGAAAACAGTATTCACTCATTTAGCTAACTAGTGAACTGCCAGAGATTTTTAGTTAATTTTTGTGACTTATGGTCAGTGCACACTTGACACGATGTGAAATTTGAATGTGAAAATGCGGGCAGACACTTGTTTTATTGAAAGGAACAGATAGCAAGAAGCTGGCATTTTGCTGGTGTTTTGCTCGTTGGTTCTCCAGTAGGCCAGTGCTGTTTTGCTACACATGGTATTTTTTTTTTATGTGTTGCTGTGTGGGAAATCCCATATATGGCAAAATAGTGGACTGCCAGACTTGTGCTATCGATATGAGGTGTTAACAAGTATTTCTCTGCATCTCCTTTGACCAGAACACTGCCCTTACATCTCTGCTGGACTGACTGAGTGAGAACCAGATTCTAGAGTGGAGCATGATAGATCAGTGAGACAATGGGCATGATGAGCTGGGTTCTGACCTTCCATGCGGTCATAACTTTAGAGACTTTAGAGTCTTGCTTCGGGACCATGTACATTAAAGCAACACCAAACAACATTTTGTTCTAGGGGTCCCCCCACAGTCTGAAAGCGTAACTGGCAATATATTTTGTGCCTGCTTCCCACCAGGGGTTTACAAGCTGTCAAAGTGTCAGCAAACCCTGAGGTCCCCTGAGGTTTGATTGAGGTCCTACCTCATTTCCTGATCCTACCTGGCCATTCATATTACAGCTACATTTAAATGATAGACCTTTGATCAATGACTCCTTGTCATAGAACAAGCCCCCAGGAAGCAAGCAGGCCGGATGAGGAAGTGGGTAGTAGAGTGAAAGAGAGCACGACAGCAGCAGTAGAACTGTGACAACAGCAGTAGAACTGCTGCAAGCAAGAGTGGCAAGAGCAGCAAGAGTGCGTGTGTTCTGTAACAGCATACGCTATTAGGCTTGAAATGATCACAAACGCTGATTATGACAAGTTTCTGACAAAAATTCAATAACTGAATAATTTGAGGTAAAACACAATCTTTCAACAACACTTGTTATATGTCTTAGTAATATTCAGAGCTCTTCCTGGAAAATTTGAGAACCTGATTTATCCAAATACTTTTTGAATTTAAACAAATAACATGGAGCAGGCAACTGAATTCAAGAAGAGGGGTAAGTGTTTTGGTTTGCTTTTGTGTTCAAAACTATTTTATTTGTGTACTCGTGTGTGTGAGAGAAAGTATGTGGTGTATGTTGCAAGAAGTCAATGCCGCTTTCTGTTTTCCTCAGAGATTAAATTGATCACAGTCGATAATAAGGAGTTTGCAACTGGTGATGACATCATGCTGCCCTGTCACCTGTCCCCTGAGTGCAGCGCTTTCGGCATGGAGATCAGGTGGTTTAAGGGGACGAAGTGTATCTACCTGTACAGGAGTGGACATGTTACAGTAAGGGAGGACTATGAGGGCAGAGTGAGTCTAAACAGCCAGAGGCTGCACAGGGGAGACGTGTCTCTCAGACTCAAAGAGAGCAGAGAGGAGGACACTGGCAGGTACGCATGTCAGCTCATCAGTGGAGATCACAGAGGGGACCAGGATTGGACTACGCTACGATGGTGAGTGTGTGTGTGTGTGTGTGTGTGTGTGTGTGTGTGTGTGCGCACGTGTGTGCATGTGCGTGTGTGTGTGTGTGTGTGTTATTGACTGACACTTGCCCTTATAACTTTATCCTTTCTTTTGTGTTAAGGAGGAAGAGGAGTAATCTACAGCAGTAAGTACATGACATACATACTAAGAACCTGTATTCTACCTGTTTTTAATATTGTCTCCTTGTAACTTACTGTAACCCCATAACCTCATCATTTCTTTACCCTGAAATTTGTGATTAGAAGTAGCACAGGTCTACATTGAACCCTCCTGTTGTGAGCAGATTTTTTTTTTTTTTCTCAAAACTGATTTAACTTGACGGTCATGAATTTGTTCACACAACAACAACAAATTTTGTTAATTTTCATAACATTACAGGGTGTTTTTTTTTTGACACCTGTAGTGTAATCTCAGAATTGAGCATGCAGACATTGTGAAAAATAAAGGGTGAGAGTGGGAGAGAGATTAATACTGAGCACTTACAGTCCTACCTACAGTGACAGTGACAGCGTTCCTAAGAATCTATTTTGAGTAGGATCTTCCCCTCAATTCAATTCAATTCAATTATATGTATACAGCGCCTTTTACAATATTTTGTCTCATGGCACAGCAAATTTGCTCAGTACCCAACAGAATATTCATCTGGGCCTATTGGATCACGACTTAATTCTTTCCTGCCCACTCCTAAAGTCTCTCCCTCCTCAGGATAAGCTGTAGGCCCATGTTTCTTCCTCAAATCTTGTCTGTTGATCTTTTAAATTTTACATTTTTCAATTTCAATTCAATTATATTTATACAGCACCTTTTACAATAGTACTGTCTCATGGCACTTTACAGCAAGGAGCACACAAGAGCAACAGGGGCAAGGAAAATCTCCCTTGTGGTAGTTAGTATAGGAAGAAACATTGGGCAGATCCACGACTCAAAGGGCCAACCCAAAGGAAGAAAGCAAGAATAGGAGAGAGATGTTCATATTTTTTAGTCCAATGAGTGTTCAGGTCACAGCATTTTGAATTAGCTGTAGGCTTTTAATACAGGCATTACTACACCCAGAGAACAGAGCATTACAATGATCAAGCCCTACAAATACATGTATTATTTTTTCTGCATCCTCAAAAGATAGGAACTTTCTAACCTTAGCGATATTTTGTAGGTGAAAAAAGGATGTTTTTGAAATATGCTTTACATGACTTTTTAGAGAGAGGTCCTGGTCAATGATGACCCTGAGGTCTTTCACTCTTGTGCTAAATGAGAGTGAAAGGTCACTAAGTAAATATTTGGTGGTGAGGTAAAATGTTATTCAGCTGTTTAGGGCCCATCATCATCATAACCAGTTTTATCAGAGTTCAAACATAAGAAATGATTGGTTATTCAGATTTTAATGTCTCGGAGGCAGGCATCAAGTTTAGTTATTGGCATACAGTCATTAGGCTTAATGGAAAGGTAAAGCTGGGTGTCGTCTGCATAGGAGTGGAAAGTAATACCATGTTTCCTTATTTACAGATCACAAAGGTAGCATGCAGAGGGAGAATAACAGGGGTCCAAGCACTGAGCCTTGGGCTACACCATACTTTACTTTGGCATGATCACAGTATTAGATAATAAGACATAAGACATAAGTGTGTGTGTGTGTGTGTGTGTGTGTGTGCGCACACATGCACATGTGTGCACATGTGATGCCGTCATCCATTGATGACAACTGATAGTGACCTTGACCTTTGGCATACTGATTAGACTAAGGTAGTCGATGGTTGGCATTCAGTAAAGCAAGTTTTCACATTAGAATATGCTTTCTATTGAGTGTAGGTACTTCCTTCCTTTCTATTGAGTGTAGGTACTTCCTTGGGTTATGAACTTTAGTTGTCATATTGTGATCATAAAAAGCTTTCGCAAGAACTCTGACAAACCACTGTCAGGAAACGTCTGCTTGTGGTTTTGCAAAGAATGGCACATTCTGCACGGAACTGGAAGTGGATGTCTCTGCATGCATTTGTGTACTCCTTGCCTATTGCTGAATATAACAATTATTTTAGTTTTGATGAAACCACTAAATATACTGAAAGGTGTTACTGTTACAGTATTAAGATCTAACAAATATGGTTACTTAGAAGCCAAATTGCCAAATGCCTCACTTACATTAATTAATGGAAGAAGGCTGAGGCTGATGCTTGCTCTTGCTATGGTCTAGGTGTTTTTCACAGACACATTATGTGCTAGTCTAGTGATGGCGTAGAGGTTGCATCTGCACCAGCTCAGTCTCAATGACTATCAATCATCTTGAGCACCAGTGGATAGATAGATGCAGATATAGAGCCAGAGAGGTCCCTGGGGTGTAATAATCAATAACCGTGTGTGTGTGTGTGTGTGTGTGTCTGTGTCTGCAGTGCATACTGCTGTTCCTGATTTGGTTGAGGCAAAAATGGAAAACTCAGTGAAGGCTCTTGGTAAGTATAGAAATTGCACTCTTACCACTATTTATACACATTAGGGTGAACATTTAAAACTCACATAATTAACACATACTAAACATCACATACTTAAAGCAACACTAGGTAACTTTTCGCCACTATTTGAGGTACTCTTTGTGACAGAATGTTTGTTTTTGTTTCATCGTCAAGTTAATTTGGATTGTGTAGACACAGGTAGAGGGTAGGAAACCATCACAAAATAAGAAGAAAAAGCTTTAATAGCATGACATTGCTGACTGTCTTGCCATCAAACACCAGTTAGCATCTTCTAGCTGTGCCCATAAGACTCTGGAGATAAGTTTCACTTTCAGTTAAATCCCAGCCCCTCTCCAGATCACTCATACCAGTTTATATAGCTTTGCATTGCATGCTGTAGCACCACCAGCTGTCCAGTTAGTGGTGCTGTAGAGCTAAATGGCTGACATGAAACTTAGTGAAAAGAATCAAAGGGGTGTCCTTATCAAGATACATTCCTTGGCCCCTGAAAGTGATAAGAATGAGTATACTGATAAATCTTTTGTCTTCAAGTCAATCAGAGAACTGAGGAAATTGAACGACTAAACAGCAAAAAGAGGAATAACAGTGAAGATTCCAAGGCGAGACAGACACAAAGAGCAGACTCTGTGCATCACAGAAGGGACAATGCCCATCTATACGATGGGAAAATGAGAGAACTAACTAATACAGCACAACAGTTAAAATAACTCATGACAAAACAAGGAAGTTTAGGAGACAAAGCAATAGAGAACATGGCCAGTGTGGTAGCCTTGAAAAGGGAACTACAGGACAGAAACAATCAAGTTCAGGACCTGAGAAGTGAAAACTTCAAGCTGGTGGAGAGGATAAAGCAGCTGGAGGAGAGAAACAAAGATCAGGATCTGAGAGGTGAGCGGAAGACTTTTTCTCATATTACAAACTTTGCACTTGGCCTGTTAAAAACAAGCCAGGAGTATGTGCTCCTGCTCTTGGGGGACCCACAGCTGGGTTCTTTTAAAATAGAATCTCTATTGTCTTGGGAGAATTTTGTTCCATTCTCCATACATGTACTATGTAACATTTCAGCACTCTTTATTTCTCCTTTGTTGCGAGTCATTTGCACTAGATGTCTACATTTTACCCCAACTTTACTGTGATTTCACATGATTCAGTTTACCTTTCTATTGGTCTTCTTGATCCAGATCTTTTTAACATCAGGAGAGGATGGAGCAAAGACCCACTTATAAATTGTAAGTCCATAACTGGCATAAGGACCTTTTTGGGAGGGGCTAAGTCTGTGTTTGTATGCTGAAAATGACAATAGGGGAAAATAATTAACAAGTCACATTACAATCACAATCAAGTAACATTCAAGTTGGTCTTAAAACATAGCAGGTATAGTGGAGCAGTGGCAACTCCAGGTTTGATTAAAAAGCCCTAGAATCTACCACTTTCAAATTACAGTATACCATGACTTCAGTACTTTTCATGAATATTCAGTGATCATGTTTTTTTTGTTTTTTTTTTTTTTTTTTTTATTTATGCAGTGCCTTTTACAATAGTATTGTCTCATGGCACTTTACAGCAAGGAGCACCCAAGAGCAACAAGGGCAAGGAAAAACTCCCTTGTGGTAGTTAGTCTAGGAAGAAACCTTGGGCAGATCCTTGACTCAAGGGGAGAACAATTTCCAGGGGTCATGCAGGAAAAAATACAATCAATTCTTACCAGGATAGACGATTTGTCCATGGTTTTAGCTGAGCATCATAATAATTCCAAAATAATGTCCCATAAGATTTGAAGGTAGCCAAGCCATAGGTGGGTTGTCAAATGTTATGGCAGGACAGAGTAGTAGCAGCCATATATACCTAATCTGAAATACTTGTATTGTAAAAATACTAGATTATCATAGCTCTAGAATTGTTTACCAGGGAATATAGTTACTGACCTCTTCTCTGATTTTGGTGTTTGGAGGCAGTCAGAAGACAACGCTTACTGCCCTCTGCTGGTGAGTGTACAGCTTTTGGGTTAGAATAAATGGGTTATGGGTTATAATAATTTATTACTAATGTCTTCAACTCTACACTCCACTCTACATTTCTATTACACACACCCTCTCTCTGTGTGTGTGTATTTACAGGAGTAACTGAATGGGCCTCAGATCCATTGACCCTTTCTGTTGGGCTCCATGATCAAGACCCTCCTCACAGTTTGAGAAGATTCAGTATGGTTGAGTCTATGCACTGTACGTCATTATAACATTTAAGTTTGGCTACTCTTAAAATATAGTACCAAAGGAATTTCCATGAACATTCAGTGATTCACATTTCAGTGATCATGTTTCAGACCCATCTGATTATCTACAGTGCTAAAGTTAAACTTAAGCATGGCAGTGAAGAATAATAACATATATTTGATAGAAAAATGCTAAATTGTCATATCTCTGGAACAGTTTACCATGGAACATAGAACAGTTACTAATCAGTATTTCTCTGATCAATGGTGTTTGATGGCAGTGAGAAGACAGTGCTTGCTGCCCTCTACTGGTGAGTATATGGTGTAAGTATATCATATGTATATCACCGTCTGCTAAATGAAGCAAAATTTCCAAGGAAATTGCCAGCTGCTAAACTTGCCGGTAGAACAAGAATATGCGCACTTACAACAAGTAAATAAAACAAGGTTAAAAATATCAGCAGTCTAATATTACTTAACCCTAAGCATAGAGTTTTTTGATTGAAGGCCATTTAATCCCACTAAGGGATTAAAACACTTTTAAGTTTTTTTTTAAGTGTAGTACATTAGTCATAAATTGTACACTAACACTCCACTAACACTCTGTCCCTCTGTGCCAAATATTTACTGCAGTGACTGGATGGGGCTCAGATCCAACCTCATTTGGTGTCGATCCTCCTCACAGATGGAAAAGGCAGAGCATAGATCAACCTCCACGCGGTACCACCTGTATTTACTGCCTGATTACAGTACTACACACTAAGACAAGACAAAACTAAATTAAACCAAGACAAGACAGCAGCACAAGCCAGGTTAATGAGGCAGCAAACTGGGCTGTGCTACCTATAGAAACAAGCAAGAAAAAAAATAAATAAAAACCTTACATCACTGTAGATAGACCAGACAGAAGACATTACCCATGCTGTATTGCTGACAAGCACACAGTACACAAATAAACATAAACAGACAGAAATGATTAAACTATGAACACATTGGCACACTAACAAAACACGGTGGGACAGCACAGTGAAATGCATCACATCACATAGCACTCTGAAAGCTTTGGTGTATCACTCAGCTCTGCGTTCCCTTATCGGTGACTGTTGGCACATATCATTGTTTACTCTACAAATAGGTTGTTTGGCTGTTAGACTTTTATTTGTAAAGCTATGATTGCTCTTCAACCATTTTATCTTTTTTCTCCTCTAAACCACCCATTTTTAGGCGGGGTGTGTGTTAATTCTGTATAAGGCACACCTATGAAGTACATCTGGTGAAAAAGTCTAATTACTGTTCTACAGCAAGGCTCTGTTGAATGGTAACTATAACAACCATAGTAAACAACAGTTGAACTTTTCAGTAACAATGGAATCAGCAGTTTTTTTGCGATAACCACCGTTGGTGAGAAAGTAGGTGGTAAGAAGGAAGTGAACAGGTTTCTTTGTTACTGAGCTGCAACCTTTCTATGTTTTAAATTGATGTCTATTTCTTACACACAAGAGTTGCAACCGGGTGATAAGCGGGATAACGGCCTTCGCGTTGTGCTGTTATACGGAATTAATGAACTTCTGCCTTTGCAGTCGTGAAGTTATTCGCCTCTGCCTCGTCCATTAATTCTGTTTAACAGCACACCTTGTCAACTACTTACTTACTTACTACCCTTACTTAATCTTGATTAACTTCAGTTTTCTATTCTGATTTGTTAGATCTTTTGTAGCCTATTATTTACTGTCATTTCAAATGATTAATTCTGACACTACAAGACAAAAACAGATATAAAGTATGTGCGCTAAAATTGTTAAAATTCTCGTTTCACGCTTTCGCATTATGAATGAACCCTGTCGAAATTATACGGTTTAATTAATAAAATACTTTTGTTGAGACGATGTTCTCATGTCAGTGTAAAGCTACCTGAGGGATTTATAGTGGTATTGGCCAGCGCAGGTAGAAGTTGTACCTAGAAAACATGAATGGGCTATGTGTTCAGTGATATTTGCATTATAGTAAACAAAACAAACTAGTTGTCAAATGTTGTTAACTTACAACAGATGGATGGGACAGCTGCAAATCAAATGCACACTGCTTGCACATAACGTTAGCATTGTTTTGCTAATAACACAGCACTGTGACGTGTGGTTCCGACTTTGGGCCCAGCAATTTCAGGGAACCGTGTTGCACCAGTGACTGTTCGGTCCAAACATGCAGAACCGTTTCTAGATTGGGCACCAGCACTGGCACCGCGGTAGTGGAAATGAGGTATGAGATAGCGCTGCCCTGGTGACAGTAGACAGATTAAGGCCACTGCCCGCCCCCTCATTAACAGTGGATTAGGTAGACAAGGGCTGAATCCCTAGCTTCTCTCTAAGTAAATGTGATTTTGAGTGCTCACCTTGCTATTTGCGTTTTTTGGACCAGGGGTGGTCCTAGCCAGACAAACTGTCTGAACCATACACAACAGATGTTACCAAGGCTTAAATTGCCCACTCTATACACGTACTATAGTCATGTTGCAAACACGTTTTCATTTCCATTTTATGGCAATTGTTCACAGATGCTTTTTTGACATTTCCATGCTTTTCTGTGTGTCACGTCACAATGCTAGGAATAGTGTGCAGTTCCCAGCATGCAGTGCTAACTGTAGGAAAAGGCTGGGTGCAAGCAAGCCTTCATGCATTTCACATTTTGACAGTGGGACACCCCTAATCCCTCACAAACACTGCGTGAATGCACACTGAGACTGAAGTACACTTCAAATGTGTGTTTTATTAGTACCCTTAGGTCAGTTAGGATACCTTTGGAAACTGCACTTTATTGCATCTATTTTCAACAAGGGCAGAATAATCTTGGACCAGTGTGTGGTTGACAGATGAACTGAAGATGTGGCTATAATGGTTTTTGCCCAATGGATAAATCTGTTATAATAAGATATGGATATTTTGTCTGTATTTACAGTTGGAAGAGAGAGTCCTGGTCCAGCCCCTCCAGTGTCTCCTGCTGTGTCTGAGCTGAGGCTGGTGCTGCTGGGGGGGAGTGCAGCTGGGAAGAGGGCAGCAGGAAACACCATCCTGGGCACACACACACTCACACACACATCCACAGAGACCCAGCACAGTGAGAGCAGACAGGGGGAGGTGGCTGGGAGACGGGTGACCCTGGTGGAAACTCCAGACTGGTTCTGCAGTGGAATATCTGAGAAGGACATGAGACAGGACGTGGTGCTTAGTGTCCGTCTGTCTGCCCCTGGACCTCACGCCTTCCTCCTGGTGATTCCAGTGGAGCCGTCTGAAGGGGAGGAGAGGAGGATGCTGGAGAAAATGGAGGATATTTTTGGGGAGGGCTGTTGGGGACACACACTGATCCTCTTCACCCATGCTGAGGGGCTGAGAGAGAGGAGTGTGGAGGAGTTGCTCCAGACAGGGAGCCAGGAGCTCCAGCAGCTGGTAGAGAAATGTGGGAACAGGTGTCACCTTCTCAGTGTTAAGGACAGACCTGATGACACTAAGATCACACAGCTGCTAGAGAAGATAGAAGAGATGGTGTCAGGAAACAGAGAGAGATTCTATAGCAGTGAGGCTTACCAGGAGACAGAGAGACAGATCAGAGACATAGAGAGAAGGTTGCTGAATAAACTGCAGGAGGAGGTAGAAGAGAGGAAACAGAGAGAAGAGAGAATGAAGAGAGAGGAGCTTGACAAACGAATGAAGGAGTCTATGAAGATCATTGAGGAAGAGATTCAACAACATGAAACAGAAATTAGAATGATAAATCAAAGAATGTTGGTACTGGAGAGAAATATGAAAGAAGCAAGAGATGAAGAGACAAAGAGAGAGATGGACAGACAACTGAAGCACGAGATTTCATTGTGGGAGGGGAAGAAGACAGCACTCAGAGACAGCAGAGAAAGAGTGAAGAGAGAGATGGAGGAGAGACACCGAGAGGAGATGGAGGAGATGAGAGAGAGCTATGAGAGAGAGGCCAGGGCTGAAGCAGAGAGAAACCTCATGAAGATCATCCTGCCTGAACTACAGAGAAACATGAACACTTTCAAAGCAAAGATGGAAGCAGAGTTCAACAGAAAGTTGGAGGAGAAGGATAATATGATTAATACAGTACTTTTGGAGCTCAGAGAGAGAGATGCAACCCTGGAGAATCAAAAACAAACAGAAAAACAAATTGAGGTGGAGACAGAACTAGCAATGCTCAATCAAGAGCAGGAGAGAGAGATGGAGAGAATGAGACACATGTTCGAGGAGAAGGATAGAGAGATGGAGAGAATGAGAATGAAGCTGAGAAGAAAGGGGAGTCTGACAGAGAACAAGCAACTGAAACAGATTAGTATAAAGATGAGCAGAGAGATAGAGAAACTGAGACAGGAGGTCAACAATCTGAGCCACACCCAGACTCTGCTCAGGGAGGTATGGGACGCTGAACCAGAGACAGAGTGAAGGGGAGTCAGAAAGGGCAAGAACAGGAGAGAAACAGATGAGACTAAGCAGGTACTGCTGACCAGAGTGTGACCGTGTCTGAGATTAAGATTATATGATATAGATATTAATCCATGGGTTTGGAGAGCACGTGTCCTCGTGATGATCCCTTCTGGAGCATTGGGGGGGTATAATAGATCATTTGAAGTGCAATTGCATACAGTTGCTTTTCTTCTCATTCCCACTCCAGCTGTTTCAGTATGCTATCAGTGGATCCCTATATGTTTCATTTAAAAGATATATGTTGTGTTTCTATTTAAGTTTTAAAAATTTTATAAAATGACAACTGGTCAAGCATATACTCCCACATTACTCCCTTGCTCAGCTCCTTCCACTGGCTTCCTGTACAGTACAGCATTCAGTTTAAAATCCTCACACTAATAGAACACTGCATGGCCAGGCCCCTGCCTATGTAGCAGATTTAATTCCCCCCACACATTGGCACGCTCTCTTTGGTCTTACAATCAAAACCTCCTCTCTGTCCCGCATCCCCGTCTAAAAACCTGCGGTGATCGTGCTTTTGAGACAGTTGCCCCTAAACTGTAGAACGCCCTACGTCTCTGTCTCAGGTTTTCTGTCTCTGTAGCTAAAGACACACTTCTTTAAACAAGCTTTTTGCTAACCTTGTGTACCCATTCTTATATCTTCTGTGATTATGTCTTACTATGTTACTGTGGACAAAAACAAACAAAAAAAACAATGCAGCTTTCTTGTAAAACAAAACATACAAAACATAAACAATGCAGCTTTCTGTTTTCCTAACAGATCCAATTGATCACAATTGATAATAAGGAGTTTGCAAACGGTGATGACATCACACTACCCTGTCACCTGTCTCCTGAGTATGTTGGCATGGAGATCAGGTGGTTTAAGGGGACGGAGTGTATCTACCTGTACAGGAGTGAACATGCTACAGTGAGGGAGGACTATGAGGGCAGAGTGAGTCTGAACACCCAGAGGCTGCAAAGGGGAGACATGTCTCTCGGAGAGCAGAGAGGAGGACACTGGCAGGTACGAATGTCAAATCATCAGTGGAGATCACATGAAGAGGACCAGGATTAGACTCAGATATGATTGGGAGGATATCAGCTCATCACTGGAGATCACATGAAGTGGACCAGGATTTGACTCAGATATGATGGGGATGGGGAGGATGTCGCGATGGTAATGGCAACGGGCAGCAGCAGTGGTGTGTGTGTGTAATGTAATGTGTAATGCCTCCACCGTGATTTACAGATGATGAGGAATGCTTTGGATCATGACCTGTCCGAAGCCTTCTCCATACTTTTTCTTGCCATCATTCCGATCACTCTCGCAAATAGTGTGCGCACACTTGAGGTGCATTCAGATTCACTGAATACAAGCGAACGATTGCATTAAACAATGAAATGTGAACAATTTTGTGTAACGTTCTAAAAAGTTTGTTTTAAACTTTAAACATTTGAGTTCAAATCATGAATTCAAGAGAAATTGCTCTAGTGGCGGCTGAGGACTGCTGTATTGAAAGCTTTGTGAGTGAAGTTGTGCCCGCCTACTGCGATTACACCTTCGAGTCACTTTTGGGGGTATATTTCTCACAGCCCGGTGTGTACTGTATGCGAAGCACTACCTCCTCTGACTGTTCGCCTTTGTTAGCTAACATTAGCCAAAAACTTCAGAGGAAATCAAAACTGTTCGCCAATGTTCGCAAACGTTCGCCTGTGTTAGTGAATTTAAAAGCACCTCAGGCTGACTGACTGACTACAATACTGTCTGACAGCTGCCAGTGCCGATGGCTGCATGATTCAGCATGTAAAACTGGCTGCAAATATCGGCAGAGATGCACGTACAGTACTTTGCAGGCCACAAATACTCATTGATGGGCCCAACATTTTGCCCAAGTGTCGCCCCAGTGATTGCACACTAAAGCACACAGGAAGAAGAGTAAGAGATGCACTGAAAAAAGATCAGGTATGAAAGGGCAAATGTGTCATGAGGCGTAATTTTCACACCACTCTTACTGCTAAGAGTACTTGTAAAGTATACTAAAAGTCCCTGACTCTTGAAACTTATTCAAAAAGCTCAGATCAACGCTTAGTCAGGAAGAAAAACAACTCTGCTGAATACAGCTCCATTGCTGTGGTTAACATCAGACCTAATGAGCGTGTTTGGTTTTCTGTAGTTATACGACATTACTGTGATAGTAGGGGTGTGCTGTGTGAGTGTTCTACTGTGAAAGACAAGACAACATATAAAGATGGGGAATGTTTATTAAATGAGTAGGTGAAGAATTACATAGACAGACTACACTCTGACAATAAATGGCTTTTGGTTATTGTTCATGGCTGGCATCCATTATTGCCAGAGCCATTAACATCCTAAGAAGACATGACATTACACATACTGAATTTAGAACTACATTCCAATCACTGTGCTATTTCTCATCATGGTCTTGTGAACAAAAGGCTAATATGCTAAAAAGGGCTAAACAGCCATAATAAATTACCTCAGTACATGAGAAACATGAAATCTTAACAGGGAGCTTTAGTTTCCAAATTACGTTCAAATCACAAAGCAGATATGGTGTTACACTGACATGGAAAATCAGACAAGATACTAAGCCATGTCATGCAGTCTATCCCCTCAACAGAAGCTGAGTACAGATAAAAAAAATACACACCAGTAAAGCAACACGTTAACCTCAGATGAAAGCCAGCAATAATGGATGGACAAGAGTATATAGACTACTTAAAGGAGTATGTACTTAAAGGTCACTGCAGAGTACTTAAAGGAGTATGTACTTAAAGGTCACTGCAGAGTACTTAAAGGAGTATGTAATTAGAGGAGTATGTACTTAAAGGTCACTGCAGAGTACTTAAAGGAGTATATAATTAAAGGAGTATGTACTTAAAGGTCACTACAGAGTACTTAAAGGAGTATGTAGTTAAAGGAGTATGTACTTAAAGGTCACTGCAGAGTACTTAAAGGAGTATGTAATTAAAGGCAGAAATATTAGCTGGAGACAAGAGTATGTAGGTTACTTGAAAGCAGATATAAAGCCCGAGGAGGGGAGTATGAAGGCTGCCTACTGGGAGCTATAATGCCTTAACAAGGGAGAATGTGGGTTACTTAAAGGCAGATATAATGCCTGAACTAGGGAGTATGCACTTAAAGGCACCAGCTATAAAGGCTGGTTCTAGTAAGTAAGAAGAGTATAAGGAAGCAAGTGCATATGTCCATGAAAGTATATGTCCATGAAACTATAATAACTGTCTTCTAGTAAACAGCAGTAAAAGATTTTTAGTAGAAGCAACTTCTCAATTAGCTTTCACTAACATAATATTATCAGTGCAGCACTGGTAGTGGGACAGCATTCTTTGCAGTACAGCAATGTCTCCACTAGGTGGCAATATTTACTAATCAGTCTCACGGCCATCCACTGAACCATGAGGTACTAATAGCTTCTGTTCAAATCTGAATGTGATCCCGTTTAAATGTGTCATATGAGATATTAACAAATCACTATGTCCTACTTTCAAAGGACTGTTGACTGTTACCCAAGCTTAGCTTTATGGGGACAAGTAGCATAGTCTACGTCTTGGGACCTATAGGGGGAGCTATGTGCTTCTAGTTCCTATAATGACATCTTGGGACCTGTATAGGCTAAACTAAAGGATGTTTATGAATTATGAACTATGTACTGTGGCTACTCATCCGTCATCCACAATTGTTATTTGTGACCTTCCATGGCAAAAGCATTTTACAAAATTAAATTACATTTCAGAGCAAGAGATAAGCTTTTAAATGATATCTATATCAATAACAAACTACTGTGATAACAGCCCTGGAGCATCACATACAATCTAATATGTGATGTATAATATAATATAACATAACATAACATAACATAACATAATATAATATAATATAATATAATATAATATAATATAATGCATTATAATATAATATCCTGTAATATGTGTACTAATGGTATGGTATGGTATAGCTTTTATTGTCAATTTCTTCACATGTACAAGACATACAAAGGAATTGAAAATGCGTTTTTCACTCCCCTGTGGTGGGGAGAGCAAGGGGCCACTGCGGATGTCCGCGCCGCCCAGGTTCCAAATTAGGGGGGATGAAAGGCACAATACAGCATAACATGAGGAGAGAAAAAAAGGCATCATTAAACTATGCTCCAATAGGAAGTACAGTGTAGGGGGGCAAAAAAACACCTCAGCACACGTAAGCACATATTGAATACATGACCTGCAACAAGAAGGGGGGGGGGGTAAGAGATAAGAGGGTATGAAGCGGCGAAGGCGTGGGGTGGTGGGTAGGGGTGGTGATTGCGTGTCAGTAGAAGTGTGTATAACGGCCAGAGAGTCGCTTCTTATGGCCTTGGCCAAGGCCTTCGCTGATTAGGGAGGCCGAAAGCAGATAGAATTGGAATGTTTGGGTTTTAGGGTGAGAGGCTTACCATTTTCAAACCTCTCTATGTCCAAACTGGGCCCCGATTTTAGATTAGTGAGTATCTCCATGATGTTATCCATCGCCTTGAGCTTCTCCAAGATGTGATCCATTTTGCGGTCTATGGCCACAGTCTGAGTGCCCACAGTTCCCGCAGCTCTGCCCACTGCCTCAACCATGACGGGCAGCCGAGTGGGGCTTTTGACAGCTGTTGCTGTCTTTTTCATTTCTCAATAAACCAGGCCAATACCCAATCCAATCAGCAAGAAGCCTGTAATCATGGTTCCAACTAGGTAGATGTTTTCAATGTCCTCCACAGAAAGAGCTGCCACACACACGACCCTCCACCTCTCCCAGTCCATCGTGTAGCCAGCAAACGTTCCGGCAGGGCAATCAGGTTCCCCCAACCCAAGCTTCTCCTGGAGAAGATGGTGTCAATTGCGTTTAGAGACCAGTTGATCAAATCCATGATTTTCGGTTTGAAGAGCAGGGTGAAGAGAGTCTCTCAAGACAGATTCAGTCGAGACAAAAGAAGCAAAGCAGGCAAGATAAGGGGAGGGAAGGGAGAGACGAAGAATGTGACCGCCTTCGCTGAGAGCCAGATCATGCTAATAAGGTTCTATATACAATGCTTTAGAGAGGAGTGTGTTTTCCACAAGGGAGGATTGAGATCAATCTAAATTCTGGTGTTGCTCAGACTGCTCTAATCTTCCTCTTCTTTGGGTCTGGTCCTGAAGAGAGACTCCTGCTCATTATGGTGGTCAGCTGGTCCATTCTGGTGCTGCTGCTGCTTGGGTCTCTCAGCTGGTCCACTCTGCTCCAGTTCATGGTCACTGTCAGCTGGTCCACTCTGCTCCTGCCCCTGGTCATTGTTAGCTGGTCCTCTTTGAGCCTGGGAAAAGTAACGAATCCTACCAGGGAGGAGAGTTTTAGGAGAGGAGAAGCCCTTCTTTTGACCTGGAATACACAAAGAGGTTTAAATCCACTCATTCATCATGCATGTGAGATTCAGGTTAATTCAGTCTCTCCTGAACATTAGTTAGGAAATAGGTTTCTCAGTAGGGTTTTTTTCTTCAGTTTTGTATTCATTGCATTGTTTTGCTTTTTACAAGGATTTTTTTTTTATCATTTTAAAATTGAAAGCATATTGTGCATTCATTGTAGTAAAGTTTTACTGCAAGCAAAAAGTTTACTCACACTTTCTCATGTAGTAGACCAGAGCAGACAAAATAGCGATCCCCACCACCACCACACTTGTCACTGCTGTCAGTATAGTTTTGTCATCCTCAGCTTTATCTGGTGGGTTCCCTAAACAAAATCAATAAGCCACCGTATGATGTTTGATCAACACATGGGATATCATCTCCTCACTGAGCAGTCATGTAAAAACATAGGAGGATAATAATTAGTTCAACAGATAATCTAAAAGACTATGATTTCTCTCACCATTATCCCTACTCTCCACGGTCCATAGGGTAATCTTAGTCAAGATCTCACACTTGTTTTTTTTACACAAAATGCATTTAAAAGTTGTGTAGTTCTCACTCCCAGAGATGGTGTTTAGCTCCAGACTGAAATTCCCAGCCCACAACTGATTGGTGAAAAGTCGAGTCCTGTTGCTGTAGGCTGGGTCCTGGTGTACAAACTCCTCCTGGCCTTTGTTGAAGACGTGAACAACCTGATCTGTTTGGTCCTCTTGCCAGTAGACCCGGATGTCATCCAGAGAAGGGGTTGGGTGAGGAAGCTGACAGGTTAGAAGAGCACGCTCACCCACAGACACCTGCAACAGGCCTTCCATGTCTGGAGGCACTTTAGGCTGTGTTGTGTGTGAATTCACCATCGCTGGAAAGAGAGAGAAAGAGACACTCAATGTTACTCTCACATATAACATAGCCGCAGGGACAGACTGCTAATTTTAACTCATGGAAATGAACACAGGCCCCCTCGCACAGACAGTACAAAGCAAATTTATCGCAAACAGATTACAGCACAAACTACACAAACTAGACAACACAATCTAGATAAACAAGGAACACAACAAACTAGATAAACAAGGAACACAACTTTAGCAGCAACATTAATCTTAAACAGATCACAGCCCCGCCCCCAAACAGGACAAAAAAAACACAACTCTCACAGCAACATTAATCTTAAACAGATCACAGCCCCGCCCCCAAACAGGACAAATACAAAACACTGAACACAATCACTGAAACATTACTGTCTTAGAGAATACAGTCTCTAGCACAGACTAGATGAAACAACATGCACAGAATCATTACTCCCAAACATATCACAGGTCCTCACACAAACTAGACAAACACAAAACACAACTCTTTCAATCACAGAATCATTACTCTCAAACAAAACACTGGCACAGACTAGACAACACTAAAACAATACTAAAACAAAAGTCAAAACCAGCTCCAATGTTATATTAGTCACCTACTGTCCATTTTTTTAGGGAATAAGTGAGTCCTCTCTAAAATGCAGGATACTGCAGTGCAGTAGGTGCAGTGATTATCTATGTTTGGTGATGGTGGTAAATGGTGTAAACAGGAAGCAGGAAGCAGGAAGCATGTACAATTTGGGTGTCGCCATTTAGTATCCCGAGACCAAAGAGTTTACTCATAGTTTGCTATTATTATCTTGACCAATAGCTGACTATGCAGTATGCAATAAGCATGGCTCACAGTTTGGCATTCAGAATTGTTCATTTAATAACACCGACTGCACAAGCACAGATATGTGGCAAGAAGGCACCAACTTCCACTCACTCGTAAAGCTTGCACTCGCTACACAAGCAAACATTAAAACAGATAATTATCTCTCTGACTCGGCATTGGCACACACGTGGAAACATACCAAGTATTTTCCCCTCAAGCAGAATGCACATGATCCAGAAATTCAGGTGTCTTCCTGACATCGTTATGATTTTCCTCGACAGAGACAAACAAGCTGTAGCGACTCATACACTCCAAGAGGTAAGGAAGTAACCCCATGTAATGTATCCTTCAAAAGTAACACTGAGGAGTTCATGAGGTTCTGCAGAAATAAAAGAGATCTTGCACAACCCTTGGCCCACGGACAGTAATCTGTAGAATGTGTGTATCTCAGCCGGCAGACATGTGAGGTCTCTATTTTACACGTGCTAGTAGCATCAAACATCAGCACGCTGCTACATACGGGCTCTTCCGCCTTCCTGTTTTTTTTTTCCCACAATGCCTTGTGGAGTAAGACTGTCCAGATACTTTAAGCACATGTGTTCATTAGACTTATAACTCAGCTGTAAATTCCACTCCACTTGTCATACTGACCTCTTCCCACCATTTTTATTGCATTCCTCTCGACCAACAACAAGCTGTGGTGACTGATACACCCAGAGGAATAAGGAAGTAATTCTATGTATCATTCAAATGTAATTCAGAGATGGTCACACAGAGAGTGTTGACCTCCGCCAAAGCAATATAGGGTCACTGACACAATGCAAATCCCAGAGAGTGTTTCGGATCACAACTACAATTCAACATCTGCTATTTGTCGTAATACCCACGGTGTCTGAAAATTTCATCCAAATCCATGTAGTGCGTTTTGAGTTATTTTGTGCACTAACAGACAGACAAACCAACACCTGTGAAAACATAACCTCCTTGGCAGAGATAATAAGGTCTCTCTTCCACACGTGCTGCATTCTGCTCTTCCACCTTCCAGTTTTTGTTGTTTTTTCCCCGCAGTGCCTTGTGGAGTAGGACTGGATACTTTCACTCAGCTGTGAATTTCACTGCAATTGTCATACTGACCTCTTCCCACCATCAACAAGCTGTGGTGAGTCATCCACCTAGAGGAATAGAGAAGTGATCCATGAGTCATTCACACGGGATTCTGAGACGGTCGCGAGGTTCAGCAAATAAAAAGCTAAAATAAAGAAGAGATGAAAAAAATAAGGTTCAGGAAAACACGTGGCCTTGGTCGAGTGCTCGTTAGCATGCTGGTATATCAGACCGGAGATTCCATTTATCTGTAATTCAGTAACACTTCAGATTAGGGTACACATATTCTCTATTAACTAGCAGCTTATTAACATGCAAATTAGTAACATGTTAGTCATTACAAATCACTTATGCCAAATCACTAAAATCTTATTCCACATGACCTTATTCTACCCATAAAAGGCCATTAACTAAGAATTTCTCCAATATAAACTCCTAATCACTGTTTATTCATTGTTGGTAAGTTAGTTGTTGTATATGAATTATGATCTTTACATTTACATTTACATTTATGCATTTAGCAGACGCTTTTATCCAAAGCGACTTACAACTCATCAACTATCAATTATTCCGGGCCAGTCTCCCCTAGAGCAACTTAGGGTGAAGTGCCTTGCTCAAGGGCACAACGGTGGCAGCCGGGATTCGAACCCAAAACTTTTCAGGCTATTTACACGCTAGCCAGGTTCCTTAACCACTACGCTACCACCCCCCCATGATCTTAGTATGCTTTGGTTAGTAAGGGAATTATAAGGCAGTAATACAACAGGAACAATGTACCCTAATCTAAAGTGTTACATGTGATTCCACTACACTCATATTTACAGACCTCATTCCCTTCAAATGTGACATCATATATTAAACCCCGTTGTGAGCGCAAACTGTAGTATGTCAGTGTGCATTAAGTGTGCATAATAGGCACGCAGATTCACACATGTGCACACATCACAAATCCAGACCGCTATCTTTGTTTGACAGTTGCATAACACATCACCCTCAAAACAGCACAAAAGTCACAAACAGAAATGAGGTAAGCATAAGTAAACATTAAGAAGACATACCACACACGCACACACACACGCACACATACACGCACACACACACACACATACACGCACACACGCACACATACACACACATACACGCACACATACACGCACACACACACACACATACACACACACATACACGCACACATATACGCACACACACGCACACACATACACACACATACATGCACACACACACGCACACACACACGCACACGCACGCACACATACACGCACGCACACACACACGCACACACACACACACATACACGCACACACACACGCACACACACACACATACACGCACACACACACACACACACATACAGTTGGAGTTTTTAACTTTGACTTATTGGAGAATTTAATTGAGAATCAGAAGTCTTACCATAACACCTGGTCATCAACAGTAGTACAATGGCCTTCCATTGGTGGAGCGTTCACACTCACAGAGGTGACGAACTGAGATGAGGGGAAAGAGAGCACATGGAAACACACTGATGGCATGTGACTGTGAAAGTCTGTGTGTGTGTGTGTGTGTGTGTGTGGCAATTTGTTACGTAGCCAGCAGAATATACAGCCACCAACAATAAATACAATCACATAAGAACATAAAACCATAAATACTGACAGACTTAAAAACACTCAGCAAGAAGTATTTAAAAGAATAAAAATGAGTTCTTGAAACTGTTTCACTAGTTCATCCAATCAGATCACTTGATATTAAGCTTTAGGTATCAGGATGTTTGGCTTGGTAGCTAGCCGTGGTCCTAGGATGCCAACAGCAGAGATCACGTGCGAGTGATGTTCACTGACACCCCCTTACCCTATGGAGAAGGGAGAATGATCTTAGTTCTACTGGTGAGGTGAGGAGAGGAGGGAAGCTGACACACTGGGGCGTGTAGCATAGAGAGCAGGTAAGGAGGGTTAAATCTCCTACAAATGGAACTGGGTTGAGTGATGGCTGTCAGTCAATTCTTTGGGATCCTCCTGAACTATGTTTAACCAAAAACATTTGTTCCACAGCATTTTAAAACAAAACTGTGTGCTGATGGTAAAAGGGAGAACTGAAAAAGCCTGAGCTTTTTAAAGGACCTGGTTTTGTGAAGAATGTGGTGGATGTGGTTTTGTGAAGACTGTGGTGGATGCGGTTCTTGTTGTTCTTGTGTCAGTAACCCATACCAGCAGATAAAAGAAAAAGTAAGAACAGATTTAAATAAAATAACAATAAAACATTCTCATAAAATGTGTGTGTGTGTGTGTTCATCTGTGTGTATTTATGTGTGTCTTCATCTGTGTCTGTGTGTGTGCAAACCACACCGTTTATATGGACTTGTGACTCCGGAGTGTTTATAGATTTATAGATAGCCATAACCAAGCAAAGTTCTCAGTTTTTGTCTTCCCAAATTATGGGAGGTAGTTTGATGGAAAAACAAAAAAAACCCAACTAAAGTTACATCCTTTGGAGGCCTCAGTTTATAATACAATCAATTTATAATACAATATTTATAATCAGGTTATAATCAGCTCAGTTTATAATACAATCAATTTATAATACAATACCATATTTATAATCAGGTTATAATCAACTCAGTTTATAATACAATCAATTTATAATACAATACCATATTTATAATCAGGTTATAATCAACTCAGTTTATAATACTCTATATGGTATGGTATGTAATCATAATGCGCATATAGCTACAATAACTAATAATTAGAGCATCACAATGCCACAGGCCTTACACCTGTAATCACTAGCTGTTAGTGCTGATAACTGCCAGTCTATCACCAGATGGAGTCAGATGAATTATTGACCAACAAATGTACAGTAAGACTTTTGCAACTACTGAAGTACACAGTATTTATTTAGAAGTTCAAAAATGTCCAATACCATACAATTGGGCAAAACAAGGATCTAGTTATTTTGATAACAGCAATAAACAGGTGATAAAGGACACAGAAGCTGAACATAAATGCAATCGCAAGTCTAATATGAATTGACATTGCAATAAAGCAGAGCTGACACCAATGCAATACTTGTGCTTTCAGTAGCACTCATTATTGCCATTTTGACTTTGTTGTTTTTTTAATCTTGCTAAGATTGATGTTGATATAAACCCAAACAGAGACCATCAATGATAAGTGAACTTTGGTGCAGTACCGATCCTCTCCACGAGGTGGCAATAAAACTATGCATTTTACCAAGTCATTGTTTTAGGACATGTCTGGGCTTGTTTGGATATACAGCGTAGTCGGCCTACCACTTGACATGTCTGGGCTTGTTTGGATATACAGCGTAGTCGGCCTACCACTTGACATGTCTGGGCTTGTTTGGATATACAGCGTAGTCGGCCTACCACTTGACTTCTTTGCACAATGATAAATTGTTAACACAAATTTGATATAAAATTATGCAGAAATATTAAGTTCCTGGAGCTAAATGGTATTGGGATCTGAATTAAGACATTTAAACATTTAAATTCAACAAATTATAACTTTCCACAGTTGTTTTAGGAATCTGAATGAAGACATTTAAGCATTTAAATTCAACAAGTTCCGCAGTTGAAGAAGTATGTTAGAAATCTTACTGAATTATGATCTTTTTCTCCTAAAACTCCCTTGCAAAAAAATACATAACTGAGCCTAGTATAATAAGACTGTTGTAAGAAGCATTTTTTCCCTCTAGGACTGACCTAATTTTCAGGAGTAAGAGTAAACCCTTTATTTATAAAGAAAGAAAGAAAGAAAGAAAAAGTCATGTCAAGTCAATAAGCCCATATCCTTGTTCTTTGAATCTACATCTTACAAAATTTTGACGTTCTCATACCTACAGACAGCCTTCATCAATGTGAAACAACAGGGCTATGGTACACTTTAAGTACGCTACAGTACACTTTAAGTACACTGCAGTACTGCTAGGTTTCAAAGTCTCACCCAAAAGGATCTTTTGGAATTTCATTAGGTTGTATATTATTATTATTATTATTATTATTAAATGGATAATGCACAATCTGTCACTCAGTACAGGGAAATAAAGCTCAACAGAATGAACAAAACTGAGATTTCTTGTCCTGTACTGACCAGCAGGCTGTACCTAGGCTATAGCCTATGTATTATGTGGCTACTTGCCAAAATGAAACACTAAATACATGGATATCTTTATGTGCACTGCAATGTTCATTCAGTTTGATGGAACTTAATGGTACTTAAAGTTTTGAGTGTGTAATCAGCAGGCTTGTAATTACGCATTGCCTTGCCTTGTTTTAACCTGAGGAGACTTCTTGTCCGACACTGACCTGCACACTATACATTGTCTCGCTCACCAAATTAGAAAGTGAATTCACACACTGCTGCTAAACAAATGGTTTGCCACACGAGAACTTGAAAGAACTTCTTGCAGAGACTTGAATCAGAAACACACGCACTACCACTGACAGCTGTCAATGGTGGTTTGCACAGGTCATTAGTCAGGAATATTGAACCTACTTTGCAGCATTCTGGAGGCCATACAATAATAACTACAGAGAAGCCTTGCTTGCTCTGCTATATATTTCTTTATATTATATTATGTATGTATATATATATATATATATATATATATATATATATGTATATATGTATATATTATATTATATTATATTATATTATATTTTATAGGTGCCTTTTAAGGCTGTTTCTCATACAGGTGAGGCAGGGATAATGCTGCCATTGCTGTTTATCTCCTCTCTCATCTCCAGCTTCACTCTGGTCTCTCCATCTTCTCTCATCTCCATCTCCACTCTGGTCTCTGCAGCTGTCAGATGGACACGTTGAGGTCCCTCACCATTTTGTAGTTCTGTCATTCAAAACAAAAACACAATAAAAACACATCACACAATAGCACCTTATCATTGTTAATGCTATGCTAATATGCTAATGATTGCAATGCTGTAGGGTCATTCTGTGTCAAATGGACCAATGCTTCCCACTCAACCCCTTCAGAATTGGCTGATTCTCAAATATTACTTGTCCACATATCTCAAAGGAAGGTGTGGAAAATTATACCTCAGTATCTCAAGTATTTTTTAATGAAAAAGAGAATGACTTAGAATGCACCCAGCCCCTCTACCAAAAAAGTGCCTGTGACCATTTTTGGCAACTTCAGACTATAATATCACCAAAACTATTTGAGATTCAAGCACAGGCTTTTGTATACAGTCTAGGTTCTAAACTGTGTCTGCAGTCTATCAGAAGCTTGCCATTTGTCACACCTGTGAAATCCTGATGCCCTGACACATGGGTTTCTTTTGTAAAGGTTTCAGTATTTATGAGCCCCCTGGGAAAAGGACGTTGGCTGTAAACACATTTTTCAATTTGGTGCAATAGTCTACCAGTCTGTGGACAGCTTAGAACTGGTAAAGCTAACTTAACTCTTTTACAGTCTCTTAACTTTGGGCCCTGAAATGGTCATATGACATAGGTCCTACAAAGCTACAAATGTAATATGGTAGAGATTAGAGAAGTTATTGCCTTTACACATATCAGAAACGCAAAATTCTCCATTTCTGAGAAAATGTACACTTTTTATTGGCATTTTACCATAGATGACATTTTGCCCATCAATGGGCCAACTTTGACCTTTGAATTTTCATCTTTCACCACTTCCAAGAATCATGAGATTTGACACTTTGCTACATTGGGATTTCAAGAGTATTTCATGAAAAGCTCAGATCAGCATCTGTTTTGTGAGACCATGGGTTGTCTCACAATTGTCACCTGAAAATGTCATGGTGATTGTTCAAGTCACCTGTGGGCATCTATTTGCATATAGCATGTGATGTTTTGTTTATGTAGCCATGTGTTTCACCTCCATTAACCTCCATTAAATTCCCACACTTCACCAAAATCAGTCAAATACTTGAGATACTGAGGTATAACTTTGCACACCTTCCTTGGAGATGTGTGGGCACATAATATATGAGAATCAGTCAATCCAGAGGGCGCAGAGCAGGAAAATCCTTCAAAATTGGTCAATTTGACATGGAATGGCCCAGTTTCCAAAATGGCTGCTGTGCCGTCATACTGCATGTCACTGGGACACAGTGCAACACACACTACTACAGTGCCAGAGCTCGTTAATGAATTAGCTGCAGGTGCTCCACCTGACTGGCTCACAGTTTGCTGAGCCACATACTCTACTCCTCAGTATGCAGCATGGTGCAAGCAGCAGAAGAGGCCTACTGACCACATGAGCAGTACCTCATTAATTAATGGACTGTAGGTGCATTTATTGAGGCCAATGCACCACTCCTGCACTATTTTTCATGTACTGCATACCACACACAGCTTTCTGCAGAGATCAGTCTCTAAGTAGTACATAGTAGGCAGGTAGTAGCATTTTCACAGTGTCTATCAGTCAAAACAATAACAGACACAAACAGGCCTGCTCCCATTACACATGCTCTGCTAACAACTATAATCGACTCACGATCCCTTGGTTTCTGGGTCTCACCTGTTAAAGATGTGCAATTGTTTTTTGTTTGTTAATTGTTTTTTTTTTTAAATAAATTATCACAGTACTTGTCAGTTGACTTAAGATTTAGTCAAAATGACAGAAGCTCGGCCAATAATAACATCATCTCTGTACAAACATGATTACATTAAAAACCATGTTGACTCTGAAAACGTACAGTACTGTAGCCTATAGGTGGATCTGTGAGTAGATAAGTAAAGTACATACCAATGGTGTTCACACGTGATGTTGACTTGCACTTTTCTCTTACACCTGGGCATGAAAATAAAAAAATACAAAACATTATCCTCCATATACAGTTATCTGACATAACATCAATTCTTTCAATATTTCCATTACAGAATGATTTCTCCTGACAACGTGACATGCAATCACAACTCAGAAACACTCACCTTTAGCAATGAACACCAATATCATAAGACCAGCTGCCGCTGGAGCACCGATGTGCCACACCCTGCCATACCTGCTACTGTCAGAGGGGGGCGATCCATGCATGGTTGGCACTGTGGGTGCACATTATTACAGTCACCTCCTCTGTAACATTCTCTTCATCTGTCTATCTTTATTTACAGTTTTTTTCAATCACTAACAAGCTTTTGTCCGATTCAATCGCTAACAAGCTTTTGTCCGATTCAATCGCTAACAAGCTTTTGTCCGATTCAATCACTAACAAGCTTTTGCCTTATTTTCAAAACTCTAAATACAATTTGCACACCATCAGCCTGTTCTGGCCATACAGTTGACACATTTCTTGCTGTTTTCACACTATATGGAGTCAGTGATTGCATCTCTACAATGTTTACATTTTCTTTACATACAGGATCACCCCAACACCAAAATGATGTATCTTTTATGTCTTATCTGCAAATGCTTACATACAGCGTGGCAGAAATGGAAATGTCCAACACCTTAAATGCAGCACAAAACCCTTAGTTTGGCACATAACAGCACAAAACCCTTAGTTTGGCACATAACAGCACAACTGCTACATAGATGATAATTCTTGACACTGAACAGATAATTGGGGAAAAAAACGGAAAAAGGAAAAATCCAAACCATCTCCAGTTTTAATTGCAATTGGATAAGTTGACAGGTGTTGTTTGTTGTAGTTTGTTGACTGATGTTTTGTTGTATTTGGAGGTTTTGAAAAAAATGATTACAGATTGGGTAAAGGCATATTAACAACTGGAAATAACTGTAGGCCTGTGCATCTACAACAATTCTTGAAGAATTTCCACCGAACATTCATTATGTGATGTAAATGGAACACATCACTGTAAACACTGACACAAATATAATTGGTGGTTACTGTTGGTAGATGGACTTGAAATACATGAAAATGAATGTAGTTTCAGAAATAGCATCACTTGTTAGCATTTTGACAGTACACTCTGACTGACTACATGTTCACTGTGTAAAGAAAACACATGCTAGTGTTCGGTAGAATTAATTGATTTGAACTGTTTGACTAATTGTGTGATGTAGGTGTTTTGCTGTGGTAAGAGTTTAGAAAAATTATTTTAAGTATAGGTTAATGCTTGTTAGCGATTGAAAAAAAACTGTAACTTTCCACTGAATTGGTTGCAAGAGTGCTGTTAATGATGCTGCTACTCACCATCCTTCCTCAAAAGCACCAATAATGTGATGTTGTTTAGAAACTTTGGCTTTCCATTATCAAAAGTCACACACTGAAATGTTGTGAGGTTGTCGCCCTCAGAGACATTGCGTAACTCCAGGCTGAAGTCTCCCAAGAGCAGCTGAGTGGTTAAGAGACGAGTTCTGTTGTGGTAGGCTGGGTTCTGACGACTGAGATCTTCATGTCCTTTGTAAAAGTGGTGAACCATCTTCTCATTTTCCACCACTTTCGACTCCGGACCCGTGAGAAAAACAACATCATGGTTCTTTTTCTTGCTGGTGTCTTTGGTTTGCCAGTCCACACGGGTTGAATTCAGAGAGGCGAGGGCTTTCGGAAGATGGCAGGGCAGTACAGCATTTTCACCCAGATACACCACCACTGACTGGTCCCCTGGGAGACACAAACACGAACTCAAACACATCACACAACACAAATAACTAGAAATAGAAATCATAAAAAGTCCATATCTGATGTGATTTTAAAGAAAGAGTTCCACCATGGTTTATGTTTTTAGTAGGTGGGGTGTGTACTCTTGTTTGTGGGTAAAACTGAGTGTAAACCTTTTCTAAATCACACACACACGCACACATACACACACGTACACACACACACAAAGCTGCAGACTCTCATGAGAGCAGGTGTAAACATATCCACCCACCACGTGCGCTTGTGTGCAAACAGGCTCCGACACATCCTGAAGCACGCACGTACGTGCACGCTCACACATAGCCGTGCACACACACATCCAGAAGCACGCACGTATGTGCACGCTCACACATAGGCGTGTACACCCACATCCAGAAGCACGCACGTACGTGCACGCTCACACATAGGCATGCACGCACGCATCCACATGCACGCACGTGTGTGCACACTGCAGCTCCACCCGTGGTGTGCCGCCATTGCTCTAATAAACTACTAACACTCACACAGTCTAATCAATAACTATATTTTCTAACTCTCACTCACATACAAATGAACCAGTTTCATTTCCTTGATGATTCATTTCACAACAGACAGACTGAGAATTGTGAGAATTGTGACTTACCAGAACAGATGATCCAGAGAAACCAGAAAAACACTGTCTGCCAACGTTTCAGCATTCTGAAAGTAACACAAAACAAAACATATTCAAACACACACACACACACACACACACACACACACACACTGACAGCACTATCAAAATCCAATGCAGAGCTACATCAGGTCACATGGCGGTGATGACTTTAGCACGTGTCAGTTTCGGAAGCTTCTGAAAGGAACCAAAACTGTCCCCAGGCACAAAATTCGACTCGTTCTGCATCTGCTGTGTCTATTGTCAGAACAAAACCAAAACCTCATACCTATGTGGTGTTTCCACTCGTACAGAGCGTGCTATTAATGCGCTGGTTCTAGTGCACGCCTGCACAGCATGGCGGTGGAGGAGAGAGGACAGAGACAAAGAAACCCAAAGCAAAACAGGAAATCCACACTGATGGCATTTGTGTGGGCCTGACCAAGATTGTTGCAAGTGTGTGTGACGGAGGGGGCGGGGAGTTGTGGATAATTACTGCTATCATGTCAGAGCGACACCATAGTCTGAGCAAGACTCATGCCCCACATTTACATTTGTGTGTGTAAATGATAACATGTGCTTAGATTGGACTAACTCTTGTGTGCTACTGATTTGTGTGGTCAGAAACACTTGGTAAGGTATGTCTGTGGGGATTCTCATACATCCAGGTCATGGTAGTCAAAGAGGTCAATTATATGCAACTGGACTTCTATTTTGGGCTTGAAGACATTTCACCTTTCATCCAAAAGGCTTCTTCAGTTCTGGCCTGGTGATAGGAGTACCACTTTTCATGATTCAGTTCATGATTTGATTATACTGTAACAAGCACACTGCAATTGTTGTAAGTGTTGCAAGTGTTACCAAAATAATCACCAAACCCCAGTGTTCACGGTATTATGTTTGGCAACCAGGGACCAGAGACCACGCACATGCACACACTCACACACACACATGCACACACACACACACACACACCCCTCCCTGGTCCACAAACCATGACGCATGAACAACTACAGTGACTCAACCTCAGAAAGCACACCAAATTGCAGAGCAACATCTGGGACTGCATTTAATGTCTTGTTTTGTTTTTTCTTCACATATTTTATTTCTGGTTCCAACTAGCCAAGCTCTGCTGAACATCAGATTTCTATTAGCGTGTTAGCATACAGCACAAGGCATCTGTGGCTGTGATCTACCCTCCATCCAGGACTCATAACAAGCGATATATCACAAAGGCCAGAAGAATCAGCCATCCTAGTCATGGTCTGTTTCAGCTGCTACCATCCAGTAAGCGATATTGAAGTGTTAAGGCTCAGGCTCATCAAGACTCCACAACAGTTTTTCCTCCAAGCAATAAAACTTGGATTGAATTATTGGAATGAAACAAAGACAGCCTAAGCCTGTCAGTCTTTGCTCTACAATACTTTTCATTTTTCACCCTAAACAACATAACCCCACCCCTTTACACACAAACACACACACACACACACACACACACACACACGTGCGCACTCGCACGCACGCACACACACAAACTCTCACTCACGCACACACACACTCTCACACACACACACACGCACACACACGCACACACACACACACACACACACACACATACTCTCACACACACATACACACACATACACACAGACACTCTTAACACTTTTTATTTACTATTTATTTTTTAAGTAGCAAAAACTGAATTTTACTCTTAAACTAGTATAGTCTTGAGCGCTACCACTGTAAACTTATCTGTAGTGGCGCTCAGCAGAAATTATGTTAATAACCACTTTTATTGAACAATTTTCTCTTGACAAATATTTTTAAAGTACGGTTAATACATGATTGCGGTTAAGATAAAAGTGTATTTTTATACAGTATTTACATCCTGTTGCGTGGTTTATTCACGGTGTGTCGATTATTCGGAAAATGATGTTGTTGCTGATGTGCCTTAGTGGTCATGTGACAGAAACTTGTTGCATGTTCATGGGAGATGGTGGTGTCCTTGACGTATGAGATCTGATGTAGATGGCCTCCCTCAAGCCATACCGGAACCACAGACAACTCTCTGATTATCAGTTCTTCACCTCTGCCTTTCTTCCCTTCTCTCCTCCATTCTTCTCCTGTCCCTCTCTTATCGCTTCACATTCACTTATCTTCTCTTCCTCTCTTTCTTCTCCTCTATTTCCCTCATCTCCTTCCCTCCCCTCATTCTCCTGCCATTGTTCTCTCTCCTCTTCACCCCTCCCCTCCTCTCTTCTGTCTAGTTTCAATGCTTCTTCTCCTTCTTCAGTTGGTTTACGCTCTGGTCCATCTTCACCTTCTGAGCCTGTAAGGGAATAACAAAAACATTACTTCACACGCTGGACACACTGATTGACACACATTATCAAACACAGACATTAGCCCATATTAACGTCAAGTATTCTAGCACCGGGTGGTGATAGTGTAGCGGTTAAGGAACCTGGCTAGCATGCTAGAAGCCTTAAAACAGTGGGTTTGAATCCTGGCTGCCATCAGTGTGGCTTTGAGCAAGACACTCTAGAGCTGTGTTTCCCAAACCTTTTTGCAGGGATCTCACTTTTATCATTGTGACCCAATTCAGAAAAATATTTTTTCAACCATGTGAAACTGGTGGGGTTGGCAAATTAATGTTACCTATATGCAGTGGTTAAAGTGGGATTTGGCAGGTGGGGATACTCTCGAATTTTGTGTTGGCACAACAAAAAAAAATTGACTGTTTGGATATGATAGTGTCACTTCCACTTTCACACTCAGAACACCTTAACTTCTTGTTAGAGAAATAGAGAAATGAGTATGATTTTTTTTTTTAAATATTCATATTGCAAGATGCTCCAACAATTGGGCAAATTCTGTTCTATGTGAGTGCTACTGCTTCTGTGCTGCTAGGCTGGGCAGGGCAGGGCTGCTGATGCTGGGCTGTGCTGGGTTTTGCAGTGGTGCTGATGCTGCACTGAACTGGGCTGTGCTGGGTTTGGTAGTGGTGCTGATGATGAACTGAGCTGGGATGCAACTTTTGATGCTGCTCTGGGCTACGGACTTGGCTGCTTTCATTCCCCTAATCATGGTGAAAATATAGAATTACGAAAGTCATACTTTGAGTCACTTCAGCCTGAAATCAGCATTTATGACTGAAATAGTAAATGGCAGCGTGGACAGACTAGAACTGTCCATTCACATGGTCACTAAAGACATTATGTTATATTAAACACTAAAGCATTTATTGTCAAATTCATTATCATATACATGCATGCATACATGTAACCACACATCCATCCGTTTCCTGGTTTAAAGAGGCTGTCAGCTAGTCCATCAGGGTTCTTTTCTTCCTATTCTGTCAGCATTTCCAGATCAAGCTTTCCCTGTGAATCTGTGAGTCTTCATTTGCAGCCTCTCTTTTTTTCAACCTCCTCCATCTTTAAAGAATTAAGTCACGAAGACAATAACATTAGCCTACCAACCTTTATTTCCAGTTAGAAAACCAGCATTCATGGCCATTTCTTTCTGAGGTTCGTTATTGACCAGCAGTTGGACAGAAGGTAGAGCGGTCTAGCCTTGATGTCTCTTTTTAACATTAACATTTATGCATTTAGCAGACAATTTTATTCAAAGTGACTTACATTTGTGAACTATCAACTGTTCAGGGCTAGCCTCCCCTAGAGCAACTTAGGGTTAAGTGCCTTGCTCACGGGCACAACAATGGCAGCTGGGATTTAAATTGTGCTCGTTGCAATATTTACATTTCAGAGTTCTGACATTACTTCACCTTCAACTTTTAACTCCACTCCAACATCCACTTGCTTTGACTAGAACTGCAAGATGCTATCTGCATGTGTGAAACACCAGCATTAACTCTGACCGGAGATCTAGCACTGAAAACATAACATCAGGTGACCAGCTGAAGATGGGATAGATAGCTGCGTATTTGTGAAGGCGGGGCCAGGAGATACGTTTTGATTTGATGAACAACAACTCCTCCTCATTCTAAATGAAGAAAGAGGAGGACAGCCAAGTTGAAATTTGACTGTACATCATAGACTATATGAAACCTGCACACGTGATTTGTTAACAGCATCTCGTGATTGTTGATATGAATGAATCTATGTAGGCTATTTGCTCATTTATCTGAGGTGCTGGTATGCAGCACTGGTGCGTTCCAGTCCACTTTAACCCCTGCCTATATGTGTCTATGTGCATGCCTGTGTTCATCCTTTTTATGTCTACCATAGGTCTACCATAGGTCTACATCACATTATTTAATTGATAAGGTACCCAAAGTCAAAGGTTTTGCAGAGACATGGGGGCCATTCTGTGTCAAATACACCAAAGCCTCCCACCCAACCCCCTCAGAATTGTCTGTTTCTCAAATATTATGTGCCCACACATCTCAAAGTAAGGTGTGTAAAATTATACCTCAGTATCTCAAGGATTTCTGTGAAAAAAATGTACAGAATGTAAAGAATGTAAAGAATGCACCCAACCCCTCTTCCAAAAAAGTGCCGTGAGCATTTTTAGCAGACAATAATATCACCAAAACTATCTGAAATTCGGTCACAGCCTTTTGTATGCAAACAGTTCAGGTGCTAAACTTTGTCTGCAATCTATCTCAAGCTTGCCATCTGTCACACCTGTGAAATCCTGATGCCCCAAACATGGGTTTGTTTGGCAAAGTTTTCAATATTTATGAGCCCCCTGGGAATAGCCCACCAGTCTGTAGACAACTTAGAACTTGTAAAGCTAACTTAACTCTTTTTGAGTCTCTTAGGGTTGTCAAAAGTTAGAAAAAATGAAATAGGCCCCTAACTTTAGGACGTGAAATGGTCATGCGAGGTACGTGCTATAAAGCTAGCAATGTAATATGGCAGAGATAAGTTATTGCCCTTACACATGCAAAATTTAAACGTTGTGCCCGTGAGCAATTTAAATTTTCACCTTTTGACGCCTCCAAGAATAATGAAATTTGAACACTTGCTACATTGGGCCTTCAAGAGTAATTCATGAAAAGCTCAGATCATCATCTGTTTTGTGAGACCACGGGTTGTCACACAATCGTCAGCTGAAAATGTGATGGTGATCGTTCAAAAGTCACCTGTGGGCATTTGTGACAGAGATTCTTACCAGGGTTAGTGTCTGAGAGTGATGAAGTGCGCTTGTTTCTTGCAACTGGGCAGAAATAGAGAAAATATTAGGAAATTATTCATGGAGAATTCATATTCCTCAACTCATGACATAACTTCAGTAATTTAAGTTCCAGAGTATCTCACCTCTTGAGCCTATAGCTTAAAACTACAAAAGACATGTGCACTCTACAAAGCACACTGAATATGTGCAGGTCTGTGCAGGCAATAAATGCAGGTCTGCTCTTTGCAGTCTAACAGATGCCAGCGAGCATAGCAGTGCATGTGAAACATATATCTCTCTCAGGACACTTCAAGAGCTACATACTCAGATGACTGTGAGAATGGGCTTTTCAGTCGACCGGCTAGGTGCTTGCCTCCCCATCCGAGGTTGCTGTGAGGTTATGGGTTTGAGCCCTGAGCTGGACGGCACGGGATGACCTCAATTACAGCAGCAAAGTGCAAAGAACCCATATACTCATACACTTACCAATAACAATAAAGACCAGTGTCAGCACCACCAAAGGGAATAGAGCAGCCATGATGTACCGCCCCCTACTGCCAGTAGGGGTAATGACCTTATTTCCACCACCATCTGTAGGACAGATTTAGGATCTCAGGCACTATACATACATTTCCCATTTCCCATCATTACTGGTTATTTAGGATCTCAGGCACTATACATACATTTCCCATTTCCCATCATTACTGGTTATTAAGGATCTCAGGCACTATACATACATTTCCCATTTCCCATCATTACTGGTTATTTAGGATCTCAGGCACTATACATACATTTCCCATTTCCCATCATTACTGGTTATTAAGGATCTCAGGCACTATACATACATTTCCCATTTCCCATCATTACTGGTTATTTAGGATCTCAGGCACTATACATACATTTCCCATTTCCCATTACTACTGGTTATTTAAACTGCATTTGCAACCAGGATTTGGGAAATGCTGAGTAAGGGGCCATATAGAGCATTTTTCTGGCAGATTGTTTCTATGAAAACAGAAGTTTGACAGCACAATGACATATTATATGTAGAGTTTGCTGACAGCAGGCATATTCTTAGGTTAAAAGTGATGTTTAAATACTTTGACACTGATATATCTTCTAAGTAACATTTTTAGATGGTCCAATCTGCACATGTGCATTACATACTCTGTGTGTCTCTATGGAGTGATTCTTCTGTATCTACAGACAGAGGCTGTTCTACTACTGAAGCAACAAAGTATGATACCCCTTACCTTCTTTCCTCACCACCAGTAAGCTTACAGTTTTTACATACTTCGGCTATGCATGTCCACAATAAAATCCTACACACTTAAAAGTGGTGAGGTTGTCAAGCTCAGAGATGTTGCTTAACTCCAGGCTGAAGTTTCCAGTGTGAAACTCAGTGATGAAGTGACGGGTCCGGTTTCTGTAGGATGAGCTCTGAAGATTGGGATATTCTTGTCCTTTGTCGAAGTAGTGAACTATCTTCTCTTCGTCCTCCACCTTTGGCTCTGGTCCTGTAACAAACTTGATACCCTTCTCCTTCTCCTGGCTGGTGTCTTTGGTGTGCCAGTCCACACAAATGTGACGCAGAGTAACGGGGGGTTTCGGAAGAAGGCAGGGCAAGACAGCTGTCCGACCCACAGTCACCTGCAGAGGGCCCTCTCCTAGGACTGCAGGAGACTGGAGCCCAGAGACTTCTGGGCCTATATGCTGATGCTGACCCTCAGGGGGAACTGCGCCAGTCTCTGCTGTAGACACAGAGATTTGGATCCTAAGCTCAGCTAGCACATAGTCTTATCAAAACTTTACTTATAGTCTGTATCCATAAAACATTATAAACAAATTCATAAAGGGTTATAATGCATTCATAAAGACTTATAACTAATGTCATTAGTGTTCATAACTGTTTATAGATTCTAATGACTGTACTTTTAAAGCATTATGATGTTGTCTTATAAGCCTTTACTGGAAGTGTCACAAAGAATTATAAAGATTCAATTTGTTAATTGTCCTTTTATATGCCTGATTGCCCATGCAACATAATGAAGAGTTATGTACAAGCACTCTGTTCAAGCACTAAGTAAAGTGAGATGAACACATAATTACTCATGAAGATCATTAAGACACCATTACAGACAATAAGTAAAGTGGTGTTTCCATCAGAAGGCCAAAAAAGCTTACAATGCTTTGTGACACTTCAAATTGTGAAGGCTTATATGATAACATTATAGCGCCTTCAGAACAGTCATGAGACTGTATAAACAGTTATGAACACTAATGTAATTAGTTTTAAGGCTTTATGAATGGATTATAACCCTTCATGAATAGAAAGTGTTACCAAATGCCCTATAGCTAAATTCAGTCTGGCCCCCTAATCATTCCCCAGTGTAATTGGCTGGTTCCCTCACTTGCCACCTTAAATCTGTGATTTCCCATTATCTTTCTAACCCCATAGGTGCATTAGATGCAGCATTGTCCTCATTTGCTCAGTCTGCTATGATTCCCTTTCTCCTATTTTATTGTAACAACAACATTCTTCAAAGTCCTGTACATAAAATAGCAAGCAGCACACAGCAACTTCATCCTACCCTACATCTTTTGAACCCTATGACCCTACAAGTCATTCCTACATACATACATGTCTGATTATTTTGAATGCGTGATTTACAGCCACTGGTTCATAGAAGGTGATGCAGAGCCAAGCGGTTCTACTTAATAAGAAATAGTGGAATAGTGGTATTTCCTAAATCGGATACCATATGAGGCCATACACACACCACACACTGACACATTGATACGTTTGTTGCATGTATAGCGGGCAGAGCGAAGTGCTGAGTAGGAGGTGCCACTTGGTATCTGGCAGCGTAAGCCAATTGTGTGCCGAGCGTGATTAGGTAGTACAGGTGGCATTTCTTTTCAAATGGTGGTGGGAGACAGCCAAAGATTACTTTGTTGGTGGTGCAGTGTAGCTGGTAGGTTGTGTTCTCCATGTTAGCTGTGTAGTCGGAGGTTGTGTGTCCGCAGTGCGAGAACGCGAGGGTAAGTTCATTCCTTCCGACTTTCCCTGTGTGGTAATTTCACATGGTTAACTTCACGTTTGTTTGTTTTGTAGTGATTCGGGGCTTATCGGTCATTAAGCCGAATGCAAAGCGCTTACAGTGTCTTATGGGAGTATAATCGGTGTACCCAGAGTAGTACTGGAAGTGTCTGGACCGCAGTTGATGTAAGTGTGACTTATCTCTCGCTATGGCTAAAAACTGGATGGTTGTTTGTATCGTTGACCCCCTTCCTTTGCCCTTGTTTGTTGGCAGACGCTGCACAGTGTCGCGGACGCTCACTTTAACCTGTCCTGCATAGAGCCACGGACTCTCACGTTAACCCTTTTCTGCGCTGCACTGCTTAGACTCTGCTGAATAATTGTGTTTGCATTGGAGTCCAAAGAAGTGTCAGCAGCTGAATGATAGGCGGCCGGCGTGCGCACTGTTAGTTTAGTTCTGAGGTGCGCATTGTCTTACTGTTTTAGTCATTTTAAATGTTTTCACTGGTTCACCAAGCATTATATAACAGTCTAATGCTTTCTTTATTTCAGGAGGACCATTTTAGGAGCCACAGCCACTGTTTTTTCTTAGTACACTTTCCTTTGTTATTTTGCTATTTCTTTCTTTTGGGGCGTGTCTTTCTTTTAATCGAGGAATCGCCGTGGTTAGCTCTTGGGCTTTGAGTCAATAGGTACGCCACGACGTGGCCCAACACGGGTAATTCTGGTAGTCTTGTCTTTGTGTTTGTTTGTCTATGTTTGTCTGTGTTTGCTTATTTAATTGCCTGGGGTAATGTGCAATATATTTGTCTGAAGACAGTGTTGGTTTGCAGTGCTTCATCACATAACTATTAGTGTCTATGAACATTGAACATCTAAACTGGCGTGCCGTGAATATTTTGTGCAATATACATGTGATCAGAGTGTGTAATTTTGATTACTTTTGTGTGTGTTTATTTTGTTTGTGGTGGGCATTTGTCTGAATATTGTACTACACCTGTTTGGTACCCACTTATGCACTGTCTATAGCCATAATGTTGTTTCATGCCCTGGAGGCTAGTAGTTAGTGTATGTCCCGGTCAATTGATTATTTGTTGTTAATAAACTTCTATTTTGACTACATCAGCCCCAATTGTTCCTTCATAGGAACAGCCTGCATTAAGGCAATGAATAGGTGAAATTGTGTTCCATGCTCAGTACCACCTCCTACTGGTTACACATGCGGCTCCTTGAGACCCAAGTAGCACAGCACTACTTTCAAAGTTATTCTGTTCAAAGTGCATGAGCAACTTGTCTTGTGGTGGTGACATCATGGGTGGAGTAGTACAAAATAGCTTGTGTGCTGTGAGCCCACTGTGGCTACATGCCCATCAAGGTTCAAGTGAATTGGTGTGCAGGGAATCTTCGAATGTTTTTTTTTTTTTTTTTTTTTTTTTTGTATGCGGTGAAATGGTAGTTCTCGGAACTCGGAAGCCATTCTTTGGAAAAAGCGCCTTTTCTTGTGAATTCTTTTCTTGACTTTTCTAGTATTCTTCTATTCATTTTATTTGATATCTCCAACTACCTAAGCTCTGCTGAAGCAAGATTCTTTGAAGGACTCTTAATTAAGCTTATTAGCATGTTAGCATACAGCAAGCCTCCATAGCTTACCACTATGAGTCAGATGACATCAGTCAAGAGCTATAAAAACATTAGATGTCAACTGTAAAAAATCTTGTTTTCAACTCCAACTGAACCTCATGCATGAAATTATGACAGAAAGCCTTTAAAGATCCAGCCAACCATTCTGCAAACCACTGTGGGCCACCAGCTCTTACAGCAGCAAATGCCTCATTGTTGATCTAAAAACAAACTTGATTAAAGCACATTGTTTGCACAGCTGTTGCTACTCAACATGAACTGAACTGAACTGAAGCAGTTCAGCAACTGAACTGCTTTAAAAAGGTTTTTGCTGCAGAAAATGCATGAAAGGGGTCTTACCTCAATGATGTCTTGTGGCAGAGTGGTAGCAAACTGTGGTGAATGGGAGACCACGCCACTATATCCTCCTCTTCGTTTTCTCTGTCTTGTTCTTAATGACTCTGACTCAAGTACAGAGAAAAGGTCATCTTGTGGCCTAATTTTTGCTCTCTGTCCTTTGCTGTATGTTTTTTGTCCCTGGTTGTCACTATTTGTGTGTGTGTGTGTGTGTGTGTGTGTGTGTGTGTGTGTGTGTGGTTAGGTGACAGTCTGAATGCTCATCATGTGGACTTGATGGCTCCCAATGGTAAGTCTCAGGTCTTTCTTCAACCCCACAGTGGGTGTGTGCATGTGGCAAATGTATGTTTTCATAAGCACATTTTTTACTGTAAACAATGGCTCTTGCAGTTTAATGAAAACAAAATTCTACAAGATGTCCAACATATTACTAATTTTTTTACTGATTTGTTTTACTGGGCAATTGGGGGCAATGTGTTTGTTAAGAACAGCCATCACCGCTCATCCCGGCTGCCACCACTGTGTCCTTGAGCAAGACATCTAACCCTAAATTGCTCTAGGGGGGCTGGCCCTGAAGTAACTGGTACTTGACAAGTCTGTTTGAATAAAACTGCTGCTAAATGCACAAATGTAAATGTACCACACACGTGAATGACGGATGGTGTGGGTCTCACACTTCAGTATTAACTATGACGCTTAGCGCAGTTTTGATCACATTCGGGATAAAGTGTTCACATGAATGCAGAGAAATTGGGTCATTAATATCCCTGTTTACATGATAAATACTAATTTTTTGGTTACTGATTGTAGCATTGTTTGCAGTGTTCTCACCGAGGAGTCTAAAGAGCGCTGCATGATTGATGATGATCACTTAAATGTGTGTCTGTCTAATAATTGATCAGATTCACCATCCTGATCACTTAAATGTGTGTCTGTCTAATAATTGATCAGATTCACCATCCTCCTCCTCCCCTGTTGACTGGTCTAGGGTCAGCACAGGCTGATCCTCCTGCTTTGCAGGGTCTGATTACTTGTCTTTGGGTATTTGTGGCTGCTCTCCACACTCTATTGAGACACCAGACGGACATGACTGTGTGTTTGGGCATGTGAAATACACGCTCTCTGTACGTGTCTTTATGTTCTAGTGAAGCAGTAGCACATGGTGGTCCTTACTGCCTTTCTTCACCACTAGTAGGGTTATGTTGCTCAGTTGCAAAGCTTTTACACTTCCATGATTAAACCCAAGACACAGGAAGGTGGTGAAGTTGTCTTACTCACACACATTGAGCAGCAAGCTGAAGTTTCCAGACGGGCCCTGTTAAGGTTGGCAGGGGACTAATAAACTCATTTGAACACACTTTATGTGTTTTGGCTGTTTGCCATTAGGCGCGACACACATACACACACACACACACACACACACACATTCAACAGGCAATTAAACCTGGTAATGGTTGTACAACCTGGTAATGATGCGTATGAAACCATACGCATCCAGTGAAGCCAGTGAATGTTACCAGCAGTGCATATAAATATCGGTTTCACTCTGACAGACACAGACACAAGGCAAACCATCGCAACCAAACAAGATGTTCCCTTTTCACATTTGTTTGATATTTGTCTGGATCCGGTCTTGACTTGCGTCAACATATGCAGTCTTGTGCTCATCACTTTCTTACACCCAACCCCAAGGGCCCAATTTGCTAAGATCCCACATGAAGAGCAAACTGTACTGCATGTGAAAACACTGCACATTTTATTGGTGAGCATCAACTAACTGAAATGTCAACAGAAATGACAGTGAATGCATTGTGCAGATCTTAACATTTCGTTGATCTCTGTACTCGCTGCAAACACAAAACACAACATAGCCATGCAGAGAGGGCCAGCACACACTCTCACACATACACACATTCATCCATGAGCACTCTTTCATGCACAAACACGCGGATGCACACATAAAATAAATATGATGTACACATTGTTGATGGACATCTAAAACATAGTCTCTGACCCTGCACCCGCTGCATCTTGGCTCGCCCTAAAGAGACGCCGCAGTGGCATAATGTGGGACCACCCAAAACATGCTTCAATGTCTGTGGTGACTCTCTTCATTCTACTAGCAGTCATTGGCCAGTGTTGCCGGAGGTTGGAGTAGGAAATGACTGAGTGACGAAGGTGTATAAACAAGCCAGCTGGACCTTGACTATTGATTATTGTTATCCAGCACTCAGGTGGGATAACCCTTGATTGTGTATTCATTCAAATATTAAAGAAGATACATGATGTAACTGGAAATATTTATATACTGTAACAGGAAATATTGAACCCAGACATTTATTTTCCACTTCATTGTGTGGATCCTGTGGATCCTGGGTGGACATTCCCGATTCAGACAGTTGAAGTCCTGGGACTAAGAGACGCCCAGGCTCATCCTCCTCTGCTCCTCTGGTCCCGTGACAGCACTCTAGCAACCTCTAGTGCCTGCTCAACCTCAGACATCAAACTATTTAGAGCCATTTGATACTGTATAATATAATCAAAGTCAAAGTCAAAGTGTACTTTATTGTCAATTCACTATTTAACAGGCATTACACAGAGGACTGAAATTGCGTTTCACCAGACACCAAATGTGCAATTTAAACTAGAAACACGCACACACACACACACACACACACACACACACACACACACACACACACACACTCACGCAAAAAAAAAAACACACAGCTACACTCATGGACATGAAGTGCACACAGACATCCACAATAAATAGACATAAGACATACGACATACAGGTAAACATATATGCTTCCAGCAAGAAGGAAAGGAAAGTTCGATATAATATAATATAATATAATATAATATAATATAATATAATATAATATAATATAATATAATTATACAACAGCATCCAGTGTAACTATTTACACATTTCTGATTGGATGCATTCAACATATCACTAGGAGTGAAGATATCCCACAGGTGACTCTGTACAGCTAGTGATCTCTGCATCATTCATCGAGTTGACTGATTTGAACGCTCCATTCATTCAAAGCGAGAGAGCAGTGATTTTCATGAAGTCACATTTTGCGGCACTCAGCTGAACCACAGCCATGGGTATATCCACTAACCCACTAACCCCACTCCCTCTTAATAATAATAATAATAATAATAATAATAATAATAATTTGCTGTATCATAATAAACATTGTTTTATAAATACTTTTTTTTTATTCACCCAGTTCATTGTCTGGGCTGTTCTGGGCTGTTCTGAGGTTCGAGGTCCTCCTCTCCCCTGTTGTGATTAAGGTTCCTGAGCAAAGGTTCCTCCTCTCCCCTGTTGTGCAAAGGTTCCTGCTCTGGTGCCTTTGTGCTTGCAGCTGATCCACTCTGCTGCTGAAGCTCAGGTTGGGTCACTACAGATGACCCATTCTCCTGGTGATTTAGGGGTTGGGTCACTACAGCTGACCCATTCCCCTGGTGATTTAGGGGTTGGGTCTCTAGAGCTGACCCATTCCCCTGGTGTTGGGTCACTATAACTGATGATCCACTGTCCAGGTGCTGGGTTGCTACAACTGATCCATTCTGGACGTACTGGGTCGTTACAACTGATTCATTCTGCTGTTGCTGGGTCACCGTAGCTGATGATCCATTCTGCTGGTGCTGGGTTATTTTAGCTGAACCATTCTGATGCTGTTGTTCATCCAGAGCCAATCCGTTCTCCTCATCCTGGTTCTCCTCCATGTCTTAAGTAAAGGTAATAAAAGTGTTTAGCGACACTCGAGGAATCGTTATTCCAACATTTCATTGCACAAACATCATTGCACAAACTACACATTTTCATTTGTCAACTCTTTTACCTGGAGATTAACTGAAGGTGTTTAATTATAAAATAATTGACATATTTAATATTCATACTATATTCACTTGTCCATTACTTTAGGTTGTGGGCTATTCAATTTCAATAATTCAATTTTTTGCAAAAATTCCATTAGTTTCACACTGTAAAAAATAAAAAGTTAGGCTAACTAAAAAGTTTACTCAACTTTAGGCCATTGTAGTAGTAGTAGTAGAGTCAGCACAACTACAGTGGCCTAAAGTTGAGTAAACTTAAAAATGCTTCGCAGCTGGTTGCATTATATTTTTAAGTTAGCCTAACTTTTTATTTTTTACAGTGCATAATTTCTTGCCAAATGGAAAATTTCAATAAATTACTTGCAAGATGAAAATTTGGGAATATTATCTGTGATGCAGTGATGTCACTGCAGCTGAGTATGGGCTCTGAGTGCCTTATCAACAATCAACAAGGATCAACAAGCCTGGCTCTTTGGTGTTGTGGTCAAACTGCACGTTTAGCACCCTGGGGACCTGGGTTTGAGATTGGTTGGGGTCACTGCTCTCTGCCTTCGTTACAATTCTATGGTAAGTCTCAATAATCTTCAGTAATGTCTTTGTGTAAAATCATTCTACTCCTGTCCCTACATATGGAGTCACTCTTGTGAAATCAAGTAATGAACCCAATATAAGAATTTATCATACGCCCTTGAATTTGAGATGCTTCTACTCTGTTATATCTCAAAAACTTCAAACATTTCCAATCTGGAAAAAGCTGAGCAACTGGTGTATTTGGGTCAGGAGGTGTCAGTATTCACCAGTAATCTGGAAAAAGCTGAGCAACTGGTGTATTTGGATCAGGAGGTGTCAGTATTCACCAATAACGACTGGAGACAATCCTCGCTTATTCTTTCTCCACAGCCAAACAACCACAATGCTGCTTATGATGATGATTATGCTGATGGTCACCCCAACAAGTGGTTGAACTGTAGATACTGTAGCATTTCCCTTCCCTCCTTTATCTGATGGGCACAGAAAAAAATGATGATGTGGGATATCATTGACACTCTCGATCAGACACATGTAAAGCAGAGAGACAACAGAAGGATGTGAACAAGGATGTGAAAGACAGCTTTGCTCGCACTCACCATCTTGTCTCTCCTCTACCCTTACAACAATCTTCTTCGTCTTACAGTCCAGGCTGTCGTAGCAAACAACACACTCGAAGGTGCGGTTGTCGTGCTCAGAGACACTGAGCAGCCCCAGGCTGTAGTTTCCAGTCTGCAGCTGATCGGTGAAGAGTCGAGTCCTGTTGCGGTAGGCTGGGTCCTGGTATTGAAGCTTCTTCTGCCCTTGGTGGTAGAAATGGACCACCTCATGCGAGTCTGCTATTTGCCAGAAGACCCGCAGGTCCAGCGGGGATAGGGGAGAGGGAGGAGGGGGGAGATCACAGGGCAGGATAGCAGGCTGGCCCACAGTCACAGGCACGCATTGCTGGACTTTTGAGAGGTCAGTGTCCTCCGTCATGCGGGGTAGCTGCTCTGGGGTAGTACGCTGGTGCTGAGCCTCAAGGGGAACAGCTTCAATTCCTCCTGCACAGACAAACAGACAGACAGACAGACACCCAGCTAATAGTTTTTAACCATCAACCAGACACATACACATTTCCAGCTCTAATTCCTCCTGCACAGGCTGAGACCCAGAGAATAGTTTTTAACCTGAAAGAAGAAACTGGAAGTGAATTAGTCCATAGCCCTGTTGTTCAAGGTCAGTGAATGCTGTTTGTAAGAAATAGAACCAGAAAATGTGATGCAACATAGACCAAATAATGAACCAATGACTTATGTTAACTGAATGGGGCATAGCAAAATCAAACTGAAAGTGAATACTGTGCCCCATACAATTAGTTTTAGTTGCAGCTTCACTATTCTATGTTATATCAGTTTTTCTCATTCTTTTTCCTTTCAACCATATCAGAAGCACAGCTCAAGAGGCAAGGACTACTCAGCAGGTACATGTTACAGAGAAGACACAAGTCAATACATGCACATAAACACACACACACACACGCACACACACACACACACGGCAGCTTGGCGGTGTGCCATGTGTGCCACACACTCATCATTGTACAAACACAGACATATTTACACACACAGATAACACTGTAATGGGTTAACGATGACTAACTCTCAGAACACAGATAAATAAGTCAAGTCTCACCACAGGAAAAGGTCAGCAGCAGCAGCAACCGAATACCAATCCATGAGGCCTGCCTGTGTTTCTGTCTGTAAGCGGATGCAAAACCACAAACAGAGAAGGGCCCCAAACTGTTGTAAACACACAGACAGAGTTTGAATGATCTCCAAAAGGAGTTAAAAGAGCACATGCAACATTGAAGCATAACAGGAAGTGTCCTCACGCTCCGCTAAAAATGAATACATAAATAAATATATCAGCACACAATGCATTTTCGAAAGACAAACATCGGCATCAGAGGTGATCACAGATCTCTGCACACACTTGCCTCATATCTGTAAGGGAGGAATGTGATTGTCACAGTTGTGTGCTTTAGTGGCCTCTCTGCAGGGAGTAGGGTTAATACCGGGGAAGGCTCTGGACTAACCGCTTCCTGTATCACGTGGATGGATGAAGATGGCAAGCACAGAAGGACAAACAGTGCATATAGCCTACTGAGAAAAAGAAAGAGAAAAACAGACATAACACATCCAGCATCGGTGGCTCATGATGGTTTGTTAGGAAGAGTGTGAGAGAGTTATATCCAAATACGACCAGTGGTCTCAACTCTGTACTTTGTGCCCTGCTCTTGGACAGATTTGGAATGATCACTTGAATGATCACTGACATACACATACACATACACACACACACACACACACACACACACATACACATACACAAACACAAACACATACACATACACACACACATACACACACACACACACACACATACACGCGTCAACTTTACATTCCAGAAACTGAATGACATTTAATGACAACAGTCAGAAACATTTTGAAATGTTTTTATTAGATGTTCATGATACATGTCCTGTCATGTTTATGAGAGGCTCATGTCACTCTCATGTTGAAAACCTCAAATACAGTGTAACCACATGTCGCAGGCTTCATCCCACTGGGGCTGTGTGGCTCTTTTGGAGTTTTTTTTACTGTGTGTGCATTTGTGGGCAAACATGTCAACTTCATCTCTGAATCCAGTTTTGTAGCTCTAGGCAAGCTATGATGAAAACATCCACCACTGGGGAATTTGGTTATCCACCAGCTAACCCACGCCATGTCTAACACAAGCACGCAACACATTCCAAGCACAAAACACATTCTCAGTTTTTGCAAGGATTACTCAGTCAGCTGTGCATTGTCACTTGCCATGATTGCGTAAAGCACTTTTCTTGAGAAGCAAAGGAGTCAGTTTAAAATGAAGACGAGTCTTACCTTCGTGCCTGTTAGCTTGGGTGAGGTGGAAAAATGGCGGAAGTTTCGTGCGCATGCGCAAGTTGACTTTTGTAGCCCTGATAACATCATAAACCATTATTTATAGCATGGTTTCACTATAAGCACTGGAAATGACTGCAACACTAAATGATGACGCATGTCTGTGTGTGTGTCAACATGCTGTGTGTCTGTGTGTGTGTCTTTGAGAGAGAGGGAGAGAGAGATGTGTGTGTGTGTCAGGGGGGATCGGTGTTGATTGTTACATATTTTTTTGTTGTTTTGTTTTTTAAGAGTTGAATGGTTTGTGATTTAGCTATGCAAAGGTATTCACTGGTATTCACTGTACTCACCTTGAAGAAAATCTAACTGTTTTATGACAAATACATGCCTAGAACTGTGGGCACATACCAATATTCAGTGGGTGGTTGTAGAGAAAGAGGACTAACATGTATTCATTTAGATGAAACTCTGAAGCAAGTAAGCAAGTAAACACACACACACACATACCTACACAGACACATACAGACAATTTTCGCAAACTCACTCAGGGTCTGAAGACTGAAATTATCCCAGTGACAGCTAGCATACCGGTCTGGCATCAGTCAGTTATAGGCTCCTGGGAAACTGACTTTATTTTCAGTTAAAATAACTGTGTTGTATTGTTATACACTGTTATACAGTACAACCCAGAAATAACAATAACTTTGATCAATATTTACATGCTACATATTTTAACAGTAAATAGATTTGACAATATAATCATATATGCTATTTTTAAAACTTCTGTCTGTGTTTGTCATGATTGGCACTCACTGGGTCAGGGACAAATATCATTTCAATTCTCTGTTTGTCTTGTACATGTAGCACAATGGAAAAAGACTTTGACTTTGACAACAATAGAACAACATATACAGACAGCAAGTAAAATATAGAACAGGCAAAGATGAAAGAAAAAAATAAAATATAAATGAAATATAAATACTATTATAAATACTAGCATTTTTTTCATTCATTGATTTATGTTATATTATATTATATTATATTATATTATATTATATTAATACCAAAAAGCAACAAACAATAAACACAACAAACCCCATGGCCATCCACTGTCATGAGGTTTGGGTTCAACTGTGATTTGTATGACATGCAAAATGCCAGGCAGTCACTAATGCTGATTAAAGTACTGAACAAAATGATTCAGCTGATACCACACACCACCAGACCTCCCATAGGGGTCATTCCGGGTCAAATGGACCAACGGTTCCAATGGTTCTCCCTGGACCCGCTAAGGATTGGCTGATCCTCAGATATTATGTGCCCACACATCTCAAAGACAGGTATGCAAAATTATACTGCAATATCTCAAACATTTTTATGCCTTAGAATGCACCCATCCCTATTCCAATGGTAAAACATGTTTCCAGGTAATAGTATCCATAGTTAAAAGATAACATTGACCAGAGCTTACTGCTAAAGTTTAAAAAAGCCAAAGCTTTTGTGCTGCCACTGTAGCTCCTGTTCACCGAGATCATCTTCTGTCAGTACCGTGTGATTTCTGCACTGTAGTGCGTCCTGAACCCTATATGTTATACAAATTAGGGTCCTTAAAATAATATCATATAAATTTATAATATTTAGAGGTTATAATATAACATCTGTAGAATGTAGGTGTGATACGCTAGTGTGTAGATCTGTAGATGATGTAATTTCTCAGCATATTGTGTCATCACACACTTCAGACCTCAGCATTTGTACTACTACAACTACTGCTACTACTACTGCTACTACTACTGCTACTACTACTACTACTACTACCACTATGTAACCTCTGTTTGAATAGAATCTGGGCTGACCAGAAGGGTTCTAGGTATTTTTTTCCAGGAGGCAGTCAAAAGCAGGTGAGGTTCAAATCTTTACTGGAGGAAATGATATTTACGCAGGTACAAAAACCCAGAAGATGGAAAACATGCAACAAATAAGGGAAATCAAATACTTGAATCATCCATATACCTAATGATCAAATAAACACCTTATTTTAAATCTTACTGGTTTCCTAGTTGTGTTCTATTTAGTGTCTATGTTAACCTTATTTAATCTTATCTTTAGTTCTAGCCTTTTTGTATAGGAAAGAAATGTCTCTCTTTTAATTTCTGAAGTTTCCACAGCTGATATGCTAAATCTAAGATAGGTTAGTCTAGTAAGTTCTCTAATTAGTTCTCCTAAGCAAAATTTACTGTTTCAACTTTGTTTGTTTGATCTTAGTTTAACGTGAACTCAAATACACATTCAAAAATACAGTCCTAGCTTCTGCGTGGTTACAGATAACAATTGGCATCAACAATGTCTTATACAGTTCCACTCTGTGGTCAAAAAAAGAATTGAGAACAGTCAGTTTATCAGCTATAGATAAATTCTTAGTCCTTCAAACGATAGTCTTTGTCGACTTTTCCAAGGAAATGTACTTATCCACCAAGTGGGGATCGTTCAGTGGAATCCGCCGTAGGAAGACTTGACTTTGTTCTTGGGTGGGTGGCTCGCCATCTTGTTCCGTCGTCGTTGTCCACGATCAACAATTACATCAGTCAATAGGGAGAGTTTGAAACGTACAGTTCTCAGCCTATGAAACTTTATCACTTCTTGTCCGAAATCTTCGTTCTTCAAACAATTCTAGAAGTCTAACTAGGTTCAACCCGACATACACTCGTAAGGCCGTACGGCCTAGGAACAGCACTCATAAAAAGGCAAAAGTTCGTCCTTTTCCAAAAATTAACACAGTTTACTGTAAAAAACGTTGCTTAATGTCTATAACTTAATGTCTAAATATTTCACAGATGTTTTTCCTAAACCTTCCTTTTACTAATCTTTCCTTTACCAAATTCACCAACAGCTTTGTTCTGGATTTCTTCGTTCTCGTCTTATCAAGTTCTCCTTAAGTTTCGTTTTTACACTTCCTTTTGTACACATATCCTGTAGAGGGCGCTCTAACATTTTTTATTCGTTCCTAGCTTAGAAAAGGTAAGTATTTTAATCTTTAATCTAATTTCTGTAAATGTTTTGTGCATATACTGTTTTGTAAACATTTGTCTGTATATATTTTAAATCTGCTTTTATTTATTATTAAAACAACTATGAACTGAAAATGTATTGCTGACCTATTAATTAATTTATACACACTATTACACATTCTGCAACCCTTGGTTACAACTACTACTACTACTACTACTGCTACTACTACAACTACAACTAATAATAATTATAATAATAATAATAATAATAATAATAATAATAATAATAATAATCAGGGCTCAACATTAGCTCCAGCCACCAGTCAAATGCTGGTAAATTTTGAAGTTGGCTGGTAGATATCAGACAAAAAATAGATTTCCTATTGAATGGCTGGTGAATTTGGCCAGTTTACCTGTCAGTGGCTGGTAGATATTCACATTTTAAAACATGCCCTATAATACTACTACTACTACTACTACTAATAATAATAATAATAATGCAGAAATGCAAATATAATGATAATAGTATGTTTCTGTCTGTAATCATAATAGTATGTTTCTTGCGTTGGTGTCTGTGGCCCTCATCTCCATGTTGTCATGGCCGACCCATTCTAGTGGTGCCGGGTGGCGACAGTAGATCCACATTGGTGGTGCTGGGTTTTCACAGCTGACCCATTCTCCTGTTGTTGGGTTGTCATGGCCAACCCATTCTGCTGGTGCTGGGTTGTCAATGCCATTCTATTTTGCTGGGACTGGGTCATCACAGGCTGGGCCATCACAGTAGATCCATTGTGCTGGTGCTGGGTGTTCCCAGGTGATCCATTCTGCTGGTGCTGGGTGGTCCCAGGTGATCCATTCAGATGATCCTGGTTTCCCTCTCTCTCCACTGGTGTTCGGTCTACCCCTCCATTTGCCATCTCCACAGCCACCATCTGCCTGACCTCTGCAACTTGATAGGTTCTGGTTTTGGCTCCTTCATTAGATTCAAAACCAAACATAGTAAACAACAACTGGCACATTCAGTGGGAATATTACAGTATGTGGCACTTGTAATTGCACCACAAAAACAAAAGACAGTTTTATTTATTTATTTGTTTATTTATTTATTTATGACTGATTGGTAATTTCCTGTAGTGCGTGAACAGCAAAAACAGTCCTTGTTGTACTTTAACAGTAAATGCAGTAAAATAGGCAACTTACGTTTTCTAATAATCCTGGCCAATACACAACTGATGATGATGATGGTGAACACCACTACCCCACCAACACTCCAAGCCACTGTAGGGTTGCCATTGTCAGCTTCTTGGATTCAATAAAACAAGTCAATTTAGGTTTGCAACAATGACATTCTACATATTAGATAAGGATATCAAAAGCTCACATCAAGCAGCGTTCACATCAAGCAGCGTTCAGAGAAGATAGAGAAGAGAAGAAAACATGCACTGGAAATGTAGGATCTCTCTCACCGTCCTCCTTCTCCGCTACTCTTAGGATGAGCTCTCTCTGCTTGACACAAGTCTGGCAGCCATAACACATCCAGCACTGGATAATGGTGTTGTTATCACTCGCAGAGATGCTCAGTATCTCCACTCCATCTCCTCCACGTAGACGACGGGTCCTGTTCCAGTACATGGAGGACTTATCCTTGGGCTTCTCCTGGCCTTTATACAGGTAGAGGAGCACCTGTGATGTTTCCTCCACCTTCTCCTCTGAGTCGGTCTGGAACAGAGGCCGTGAGCTCTTCTTCTTAGTGTCTTTGGTCTGTATTGATATGCAGCTCTCACTCAGAACAGCAGGAGATGACTGCAGCTGGCAGGACACCTCAGCAGATGAGCCCAACAGCACCTCTACTACATGCTCTGGGTCTGCAGAGACAGGGGACACCTCAGCAGATGAGCCCAACAGCGCTTCCACTACATCCTCTTGGTCTACAGAGACAGGGGACACCTGGTGGGCTCCTCGTTCTGGAGTTGGTGCTGCTCCTGCTGACAGTGAATAATACACTCTAGAGTCTTGCGTGGCACAGAATCCATCACATTTGCTGATAATCCACATTAATGGACTTGAAATTCAACTTGATAAAGTTTTTATATAACTATGCTGCTGTTACAGTGCACTACACCATGAAGTACAACCAGGTGTAACAATGTAACAAGGTGTAATATCATGTACTTACATTGTGAATAATTAATGTTTCTGTACAACAGAACTATAGCACATTGTGCAATAGGAAACACTTGTACTTTATATATGGTACTACATGTACTAAATCTATGTAAGTACCAAAAAACAAACAAAAAAAACACATTAAGTCCAACACCAAAAGGTGCAACATCAGATGAAATGTGAGTAATTGGGATGGTTGGGACGGGATTTGACTCAGCCCTATTGGCTTATTGGCTCAGGGCAATAGTGAGTCAAGGCCAGGGCTCAGGGCAATAGTGAGTGAAGGCCAGGGCTCAGGGCAATAGTGAAAGTCAAGGCCAGGGTTTTGGGCAATAGTGAATGTCACGATTGACATTGTTTGGATGACTGATGTGTGAGATATTGCCACTCACCTCTTCCCACATAGCAAAACATCAACAGTTGCTCAAGAACAAGTAGTACCTCTTTTGCTCTACTACACATGCTGTACTACACACACACACACCATGACTACTGATACACACACTGAAACTTGCCAATCTGCCATCATGATTCTCAATGATGCTGATCAAACAAAACATGTACACTCACAGCACAGTTTTCCTATCAGTCAAAATGACTAATTCTGAGAGTGTGATGTAGATGATCTCACCACAGGAAATTGTCATGATCAACAGCTGTATACCTATAAGGCCCCCCAGTCTGTGCTTCTTCCTGAAAGACATGAAAAAAAAAAATTAAATATGCAAAGAAGTAGGTCCTGAACTTGCCCTCCTGCAAACCAGTAATTCACCACTAAAGACTTTTGTACTTTAGGTTTCAAAGAGGAGCTAAAACCTCCCACACAACACCAGCAAAATATTCACAGGAAGTGTTTTCGCTGCATGGTTAGAAAAACTAATAGTACTGGCACCCTGTAGTTTCAAAAGACAAAGACTGGTGTCACTGTAAAGATAAAATCCCTACAGACTTGCCACATATCGCTCCGGTTGAGGAATCCAACTGAGTTTTGTGGCCGTCGTCTGTGGAGACGATGAGGATAGGGTGTTCAAGTCAGATAGTAAGTAGATTAGTGATGACAACAAGAAAACTAGAGCATGCCATTAATTCTAAAGCACATGTAATGCATTTAACATGTGTAAAGCACATGTAAAGCATTATCAAATAAGGTCAGCATGTAGAAGATGTATCAGCTTTTCCTGAGTGGAATCTAAACTGAGCAAGTAACAGGCCTTTTCCCATTGTAACTAGCCTATTCTAGCCTGCAGTCAGAGAGGTTAAATCTCTGTGCAACTGTAACCTCAAAACAACAGGCCTCCATGGAACCATATCCTCTAGCCAAATCGCAGTGAAAACATCCAGTTGTGAAAACAGTTGCGGGAGTTAGCCATGAACTGCTAGCATGCCAGTGCACATGCCCAATTGTGAATTCATTCATCTTAAGCAAGAAAGAAAAATGAACAACCTCCGAATTGTAGCAAAGTAAGTGCTATCACTCGCCAGCACTGATTATTGCACTTTTAAGGAGGAGCAGCTAAACCAGTTTAAAATGTTTCGCTTGGAGGCTTACCAATGTTGTTGTTCGAGGCTGGTGGAAATTCAACAGGAAAAGCGTCCACGTGACCTATATCCTGGTCCCTGGATGACATGACGCAACCATCTCTGCTGTGTGGCTTCAAGTGGTTTAGAATGCTGACTTTGCCCACCTGTCTTGTTCCGGCTCTCAGGAAAGCTTGTGTCCTATACTGGGCCCTCTACAGATTTATCTACATGATAAGCTGTTGTTCACCATGTTTGTCGTAACAAGGAAAATAGTGATTGTCAGCTGCCAACCCACATAATGTTCATGGCACAAAACTTCGCATGCTACTTCCTTTGCATGTTGTGGAAAACTGGTATTCCTCAGCATTTCCCAACCTCACCACATCAATAGATTTCTGTATTTCTTTTCTTTCTTTCTTTTCTGTTACAAATACAGGCCTACAACTATGAGCACATAGAAATATCCCATGGAAACATATTTATTCATTTAGATTAAACTTTTATCCACATAAGAGCCAACATTGAAACTACATCACAAAAGGAGGCCTCAGGGCAACAATAAATGCTAACCTTTGCAGGTGCCGCATGTGTTCATTTCTCTGGATGACTGAACACAGACACACAGACAGCCTGCAGTGGAAACGTGGAGGGAAACATGCATATGCAAATGTTCAGATGACATAATCTGTACAACCCATTATGCTCTTTACACTACTGCTAACTACTGTCTCTGACAGCTGCGTGCAACTCAACACAGACAACAGCAGTGAAGGATTCAGATAGGGAGTTCCAGAGCTGAGTCATCGTAAACTAATTCAAACTGAATTATGAATGTTTCTCTCTGTAGAAAGAGAGAGAGGTCAACAAGTCATGAGGCTCAACCACTGATAAAGTCGTGTTCAGATACACATTTATTTTTGGCAGTTCACTGAGCAGTAGGCTTGTTCTGACAGCTGGAATGAGGTGGATTTTTTTAACAAACAAAATCACAAATAATCCTGTATGTATCCTGTGTCCTGTCCTGTTGAGTCCAGAAAAGCTCATGGTAACACACTATGCATAAAGAATGGAACCCAATATTCATAAAGAATTCATAAAGAATTATGAGCACAGTCATAAAAGATAATAACACATTCATAAAAACGTATAACTAATGTCATTAGTGTTCATAACTGCTTATACATTGCCATAACCGTACTTATAAGGCATTATAATGTTAACTTCAAGCCTTTAAAACTTGAACTGTCACAAAGCATTATTAAATTTCACATTGTTAACTATCCTTTTCTATGCCCAATTGCTCATGCCAAATAATGAAGAGTCACAAGTGCTCAATGCATACTCTAAATAAAGTGAGGTGAACACATAATGCCCAGGTATCAGTCATCGGAGACTCCAGTCTCTGCACTGTAAGTCAGCGTTGCATCAAAATCATTTATGGTAAGAATGGGAAAAGAGCTGGGTAGAGAAGAAAACAACAATGAACGATATTATTTCCATTCTTTATTATTGTAACAGTGACAAAAATATTTGATGTAAGTAAGCCAAAAGCAGGTCAATTGTTAGTTTTAACTGCATATTTATAATGTAATATAATTGTCTGTAAACTGAATAAACAGCAGAGCCTTCCACTAGTGTGCAGGTAGTGTAGTAGTGTCATAGATGATGTCAGTTTTTAGCATATTGTGTCCTTGCACACTTCGAATAGCGATAGCAAGAGACAACTACATTCTTCATATCACACACTTTAAGTCTGCTGCATCAGTACTATATTATTATTATTATTATTATTATTATTATTGTTGTTGTTGTTATTATCATTATGTTTGTACCATAGCCGACCCATTCTGCTGGGGCTGGGTCATCACAGCCGACCCATTCTGTTGGGGCTGGGTCATCATAGCAGGTCCATTCTGCTGGGGCTGGGTCATTACAGCCAACCCATTCTGTTGAGCCTGGGTTGTCCCATTCAGATGGTCCTGGCTCCCCTCTCTGTCCACTGGCGTTCTGCCCACCCCTGAAAGATGGTGCATGAGTTGAAGACTATCAGAAACATCTAGTTGGTTATTCTATATTTACCAAAAGCTGATTTCAAGTAAAAACGTTGGCATAATAGTTCCAATATCAGAGAAAGGAACATCTTCAAGCACAATCCTTAATGTCGATATTTAGCTTCCTAATTAGCTAGAGCATTCACAGTACGTTTATAATTAACTTACTAGTAGCTTGTTAACAGTGACAAGCGGCATGTTAATAGTCAACTAATATGATTGCAAGTAACTTACGAGCTGCTTGTTAACACTTACAAGTTAACGGTTAACTAATGTGATGTAAGGATAATAACTGTTAACTAACTGTTTGTAATGCATTGTTAACTGTTAATGATGCATTATTAATCATTTATTAACATATATTATTTTAAAGCATTACCCAGCAGAATTATGCAGGAGCCCGACGCCTGCGGATTGCTCTTGAATCACTCTGAAGGGATTTACATATTTACATATTTACTGATTGATACATTGCAATCAAACTCAAGTCAAAGTTTAGCGACAGACATCAAACACGTGTTAATGGTAGTCCTGCTGAACTAAGAGGAAACCTCCCTGTGTGATGCTGCAAGGTTGCTGCATGCTGCTTTCAGATACTAAGTGGTGCAAAGCTGAACTATGCAGCAAACTCACAGTGCAGGTTAGAATGGTTCCACTTGTCATGTGGTTCTATACTGGATTGTAAGTGTGTTGGCTTCTTTCAAGAGCATACAGCCTGAAATAGTCCCTGATGTCCTATGAAGCTACAGAAATGCAGTTAAACTGGCAACTCACGTTTTCTCATGGTGCAGGCTAAAGCGCCACTGATGATGATGATCACTCCCACCGCAGCAACAGTTCCAGCCACTGCCTTCCCTGTAGGGTTGCCATTGCCACCTTCATCTGATGGGTTTATTAACAATAAAAAAAGTCATTTTATGTTTAATGACAATCCACATTCAGGATAAGTATCATGAGCACAGGCCCAAGTGTGCAGATAGTATTTATGAGTTTAGAACCTGGAGTGGGTTGTAATGTGATATATGGGATGAGTCCCTCATTGTCTTTCCTCTCCACCACCCTTATGGTGATCTCTCTTTTGACATCACAGCTCCCGCACCCAGGACACTCCATACACTGGATAATGGTGTTGTTGTCGCTTACGGAGATGTTCAAGATCTCCACCCCAACGTCTCCTCCATGCAGACGACGGGTCCTGTTCATGTACACGAGTGAGTGATGCTCAGGCTTCTCCTGGCCTTTACTGAGGTAGAGGAGAACCTTCTCTGTTATCTCCACCTTCTCCTCCGAGTCAGTCTGGAACAGAGGCTGTGAGCTCTTCTTCTTAGTGTCTTTGGTCTGTATTGATATGCAGCTGTCATTCAGAGTTGTAGGAGATGGTAGCAGCTGGCAGGACAGCTCAGCAGACGAGCCCAACAGCACTTCCACTACATCCTCTGGGTCTGAAGAGACTGGGGACACCTGGTGGTGATTTGGAAATGGTGCGACTGCTCCTGCTGACAGAGAATAAAAATAACTGTACTGTACTGTACTGTACTTGCAAGAGTAATATAAAGGAAACACAAGTTAATACTGTACACATAAAATTTCAGTATGCAACCCACACACACACAAACACACACAATCACACACTCACACATACACAAGCATGCACAGAGGAAATAGCGGCGGTCAAGTGTGAAAGGTTAGGCTTGGCAATTATCAGCCAAGGATGTCTTCTGGAGACACCTGAGATTAAATTACCACACACCGCACACATACACACACACACACACACACACGCACGCACACACACACACACCTTCACTACCACCAAAACAACAGTCTTTTTGTTTCTCTTTCACACATATTTTTAACTCACACACACACACACAAACACAAACACACACACATACACACTCTTACACAACAACACACACACACAGAAACTATGACTAATTCTAAGAATATGATGCCAATATGGTGCCTCGCCATAAGAGATGATCACGAAGAGCAACAGAACACCAGTCAGCATTGTGCGTCTGTGTTGCTTCCTGAAAGAGATGCAAACAGACAGATTAGACCCAATCCACAAACAGCCACAAACACACAGAATTAGAAGAAGAATTTACTGTTGCAAGTACTTGAATTTAGATGGTTTTTAAAGTGCAGTAAAATAGCACACAAAAGCAACTAAGCACAAGCAGGAGGCCGTGCATCATCTTAAATCAGATCTTATCAGCACATAGTGTCATTTCAAAGACAAAAACAGATATCAGTGTAAAATCAAAACCTCTGCCACACTCTGGCCTCATATCTCTGCGTGTGGAATCTGAGACTGTATTAAGATTGTGTCAGGTTCTTTGCTTCCTTCACGGTGCTGTGATAATGCCTGTGTTTCCAGAATGCCGGATTTCAGAATTAAAAACCTCTGGTTTCAGTCATATATCACAAATCATAGACCTTGATCCTGCAGCCTGTAGATGCCAGCAATGTTTGGACCAGGCTATTTGTCATGTGCAGAAGTTAGCATGTAGCCTAATCGGCTGTTCCATTCTTTGATGATTTCTGGTTGATGAGATGCAGAAGCATAAGTTGTGTGCATGAGGATGATTTGTCAGCAAAGAATTTAAACTGAACCGGACTAGCAGCCTGTTAGCATGTTTATTGCACAGCTATGTTATAGTCTACAGTCAAGATCTATGAAAGGGCTTCATCTCTACGCAGCTGGAAACTCTTTGCATACACATTGATTTAATCTTCCATGAACCTTGAGTGAAACCATGATGTCAACACTGAGCCACCAGTTCTGGTTAACCATGTGGTTAACACGATTATAGGTGCAAAAGTTTGCATAATGGCCAACACCCTAATTTTGGCTTGTCATTCATGTAAGCAAGAAATAAATAACAAACTCACCACAAAGATCTGTTATCGAAAGTGCTGTTATCGCTTGCCAACATTGCTCATAGCACTTCTCAGGAGAGGCTGCTGAACTAGTTTCCAAATATTTTTGCTAGACACCACGTTCCCCCTTCCTGGCTTTCTGGCGGGAAAAGAAGTAACATAGTAATACGCAGACGCAGTGGGAGACCATACGCAATAAACACTGAGTCACGATTCCACTACCTGCTTTGTATAATGCTGGTTGTACACACACACTCACACACACACACACACACACACACACACAGAGAGAGAATTGTCTGGAGTTTTATTTAGTGAATTGAGGAACATGAAAGGCCTCAGTAAAAAAAATACTTAGATTTACAAAATGATATCTGGTGTCATAAAAAAGAAAATCATAAAAGTGCAGATCTGCTGTTTACAATATGAAATAGCCTTTGCTTTGTTTGCAGATGTGCAAGTATGTCACTGTGTGGAACTTTCTTGTGTTGACCACTAGAGGTCGTCATTACTGATTATTTTTTCTGTGGTTATTTTTTGCCCATTCGTTGCTGCTCATTTATCAAACTCATCTATTCTCTGCTAGCTCGTCATGATCTCTTTAGCCAATTATCCCACAGTATTTAAAGCCTGGGTTTTTACTCTGTCTTCACTGAGTCTTCAGCTGCACTTCTGTATGTACCTTGTATTTGGAGTACTATTGTTTGACCTTTGCCTTTTTGTGCTTTGACCCTGGACTGTTTGACTTCATAACTTGGATTTCCCTTTGGATTTGTCTGCGTTTTTTCTGAACTCTCTGTGTCTGCTTTGTTTTTTGTCCGTGGCTTTTCGATTGCCTTTTTCACTGTGATTTTTTGCCTTTTGAGGATTTTGGATCTGGCTTTTGTGTTTTTACATTTCAGTACCTGTGTGGTTTCATACTCCTGTATAATAAAATTTAACCCAAAACTTCTCCGGCACTTGCTTGCCTAGTCATTGGGTTAACCTCAGTCCCTTGGTCACTCTTATCTGTCTGTTGACTTTGAGTGCATGTGTGCAACACCATTCCCCAGTCCCTGTGTGTGACGGCATCCTCTGGAACTGACAACAGATCTCTAAGGGCTTTTACTTCCACTTTGGACTCTCCCATGGGTTTGGACTCTCCCATGGGTTTGGACTCTCCCATGGGTTTCTGTGAGTCTCTCGGCCTCCTCCCTCCCTCCCTCCCTCCCACAGGGCTTCTGACTGACACCTGTGCACTCTTGACACATCATACGGATACTGAGCCTGTCTGTGTGTGCAGAGTAAATGTGATCTGAGAGGATTGTTTGCTGTTGATAATTTCAGGTTTATTTATAGGAACAGCAGATATTTCCATGGCATTATTACATCCACCCATGGTACTCACACTTAACAAGGTACAAGGTATAAAACTTACTAAGAAGAAGAGAGAGAAAGAAAAAAAGGGGTCAACAAGTGTAATGAGGCTTGTATTACATAATGCATAGACCACTCATTCTAGTGCAAAAGCAGGCGATGGTAACTTCAGATACACATTTAATTTGGGCAGTTGTCTGAGCTGTGGACTTGTTCTACCAGATGGAATTTCAAAATCACAAATAATCCTATATGGCTGTGCAAACTATGCCCCCACTGTTGGGTGCTGGAGAACTCACTTACTTACTTTCCCAAAATTAGAAACTCTTTAGAAACTCCAGCATCAAGATGCATTTATTTTAAGGTAAAAGAACTGGGTTGTGTTGGTTTAGAGAAAAGAGAAGGAACAATAACTCTTGTCAATCCATGCTTATATTTTAAGTGATTTTAACACAAAGCATGCAAACAGCAAGTAAGCTGTTGATGAGAAGAGATGAAAGGAAAGTGAAAGAGATGTGCCATTACATCCATTAGGCTACACATCTTACCAGAGATTACACCTCCAGCAGATAACATCTAATAACATCCATTAGGCAAGGCAACAACAAATTTACAAACTACATATTGACATACAATATATATGGACTTACCTATCAGTACAATAACTACTGTACAATTCATATGCAAATTTGTACTGTAACAGGAAATACTGTTGTCTCTGTGAGATACACGGACCAGTAAGACTGTTATAAAGGCAAGATTTTATTAAGCATATATGTATTTGTACATCAGGCCATCCACTGACCTGTGAGGTATCCCTCTCTCCCTGAGATGTGTATGACATGCAAAGTGTCAGGCAATAATCAATGCTAATGTTAGTACTGGGCATTTAGTTAATTTAACATCAAGATTCACACTGTCATGTGTGGTCTGGACAATAAGTTCCTCATACTGTACATTCTGTTTCATTTACATTGACTTCAAACAAAATTGTAGAGGACAAAGTCGTATTCAAAGTAGACCTCTGGCATGTTATTATTGAAAAGGGGCTACACATTACTCAGCCAATTTCTATTTCATTGCACCTGCCCAGAGGAGTTTGAAAGTAAAATAAGTTTGTTCCAGCCGTATAGTAAAGCAGCTCATCCCCCAACATCCCTGGGCTGGCAGGACTCTACATGAACACACACTGACTTCACACTGCATACTCTTGCAACTTATTTGTGTCATTTAAAGGACAATTTCAGGATTTGCACTTTGAGCTCCTTTTCTGGGTTGTCTGGGATGCAATAGAGTGGTTGACGATTGGCTATCTGGCTCATTTAGAGTTGTTCTCTGTCTGCTTCAGTATAGCTAGCTATGGGGACCCACAATCCTGTCCTTAAAACAACCCTGAACATTTGTTTTAAAAAACAGTGCAACTCACCGAGTGGTTAGTGGTGTTTGTTGATGACATTTACATTTATGCATTTAGCAGATGCTTTTATCCAAAGCAACTTACATTTGTCAGCTATTAACAACATCAGGGTCAGTCTCCCCTAGAGCAACTTAGGGTTAAGTGCCTTACATTAGGGCCAGTCTCCCCTAGAGCAACTTAGGGTTAAGTGCCTTACATTAGGGCCAGTCTCCCCTAGAGCAACTTAGGGTTAAGTGCCGTGCTCAAGGGCACAACAGTGGCAGCCGTGATTCAGACCCACAATTTCCAGGCTACTAGCATGTTAGCCAGGTTCCTTAACCGCTACGCCACCACTGTCCCCGATGAAACGGGGCTCAAAGTGCAAAATTTAGGACTTTAGTATATTGTATATGCAGCCTAATTATCTACTTACACACGTGCCACAGTCCATATGAGATGACACCCTCGTGTGCAATCTAGTCCTCTCTGCCCAACTAGCCAACTTGTTTTTCATCCATTTCTCATTCCCTTGGAGCATGGGATGTATGGGGATGTATTGTTTGTCTGTACCTATGTCTCTGTGTTATTTATATTTTTAGCTTAAAGCACCTTAGTCATAGCAATGCAATTTCTTTGTATAGGGGTCTGTACAGTACAATGTCAATAAAGACTATCTAATAGATTAGTAATATCATCTGTGTTAAGCACACAGGCAAAGTAATACATTGCAGGACTTTTGGTCTCTGCAGCAGGGTGAATCTCCTCTGGTCCTGACATAAATGAGCAAATATTAGCATCGTCTTCAGAGTTTGATTACCAACACTAGGTAGCCTTATGAAGTGCACTCAACTTTATATGCCATACACATTACTGCCGTCTGCTTCAGTTGTTCACTGTACTATATTGAGTATAACATAGACTTTATTCTAAGTTCATAATATGTGAGGAGAAGTTTGTATCAAGTTCACCGTTATGCGCTCTGAGTACATTGATATAGAAGAAAATGTGGCCTCAGTGGTGCTATATCGGGGGAACACAATGGCACAGAATACGATTCAGCAAAATCATAATCATTATACATTTTATACTGTAATATGATATAATTATATGTAATGCAATGAAATGTAATATAATGTAATACAAACATAGAATCAGGGCCGGTGTCCAGTAAGTGAGCTATAAACGAGCTGACTGAAAACATATTTCCACTGGTCTAATGTCCATCCATCCCATGTTTCTTGGCCTGAGCAATTTTATTCTTCAAGAAAGGCAAGGAATGGTCTTTGGTCTGATTTGTATATACTCTTTTTATATACGATGCCAGCATGCAAATATAAATTAAAAAATAAATATTGGTGGACACCTCGTGGACACAGGCCCTAGCAGCAGAGTGTAGGTGTGTGAGTGTGTTGTGACATCACACGACTCAAATGACCATGGGAAGAGACAACCGCGTCTCTCACCTACATGAACCTAATAATAATAATAATAATAATAATAATAATATTGATCATCATCATCATAATGAATGCTGATTGTACTTCTTGTTTGTGTTCCTTGCCCTAATGGCTTTGACTGCTGTGGCCCTCGTCTCCATTGCTGTCAGTGTTTCTGAGCAAAGACTCCAGCTCTGGTGCCTCTGTACTCATGGCTGGCCCATTCTACTGGGGCTGAGTTATTACAGACATCCCTGTCTGTGTGTGCTGGGTCACCACGGCTCTGGGATTGTGATTAGCTGATCTGGATCCTGCATCAGATTTAGAACCAGACAGTCAAACAAAGTGAACAACAGGCATATGTTCAGTGGGAATATGAAGTTTATCTTTTTATCTATCTATCTATCTATCTATCTATCTATCTATCTATCTATCTATCTATCTATCTATCTATTATCTATCTATCTATCTATCTATCTGTCTGTCTGTCTGTCTGTATGTCTATCTATCTATCTATCTATCTATCTATCTATCTATCTATCTATCTCTCTCTCTCTCTATCTATCTATCTATCTGTCTGTCTGTCTGTATGTCTATCTATCTATCTTTGAGCAGACAGCAGACACAAGTAGTTAGGTACAGGCAGAGGTAATGGTAGACAGCAGGTGCTGCTCCCCAGTAAAGAAACTTCTCTGCTGGATGCTACAAGTTTGTGGGTTTGAACCCGTGCTAGTGCAGTGCTGAGCTATGCCTCCACTTGCCATGTGGCACTACTGTAAGTGCACTGCCTCCGTTCAGTGTGTACCTATAGCAAACAGCAAACTGCCTACAGAAATGCAGTTAGACAGGCAGCTTACGTTTTCGAATGATCCAAATGCAACCAATGATCACAATCCCCACCACACCACCAATCCAAGCCAGTGCCTTCCTGGTAGAGTTTCCATTCTCCTCTTTATCTGATGGATTCACTAAAAATAAAATAACACACTTTAAGTTTTGAATGACGACAAACCATATATTGGATAAGGATGTCATCAGCTCATCATTGAGCGTTCACTGCGGATGTGGTGCAGAATGTAACGTAAAATGTAAGATGAGTCTCACCGTCTTTCCTCTCCCCAACCTTTAGGATGAGCTCCTTCTTGATATTACAGTTCCAGCAGCCATAACACACTACACACTGGATAATGGTGTTGTTGTCGCTCGCAGCGATGCTCAGGATCTCCACCCCAACGTCTCCTCCACGCAGACGACGGGTCCTGTTCACGTACATGAGGGAGAGATGCTCAGGCTTCTCCTGGCCTTTATACAGGTAGAGAAGAACCTGCTCTGTTACTGTCACCTTCTTTTCTGGGTCGGTTACAATCAGAGGAGATGAGCTCTTCTCCCCAGAGTCTTTGGTCTGTATTGAGATACAGCTGTCATTCAGAACTGTAGGAGATAGTAGCAGCTGGCAGGACAGCTCAGCAGACGAGCCCAACAGCACCTCCACTACATCCTCTGGGTCTGCAGAGACAGGGGACACCTCAGCAGACGAGCCCACCTCCACTACATCCTCTGGGTCTGCAGAGACTGGAGACACCTGGTGGTGATCTGGAGGGTGCAAAAAAACCTTGGTACACATGACATTTCAGTATGCTACACAGAACGCTTAGAGAGAGGAAATAAGGTGGATCATTTAGCACACAAAATTAGCTATAGTCTCACACACACACACACACACACTCACATACATATACACACACACAAGCTGATTTTTTTTCATCATACTTTAATTTACATTTAGGCTACATTAATTTATAGTAGTTGTAGAGCAAACTAATTTATATTTATGGAGCTTAGTTTACATTTAGTTGCAGAGTATTCATCAGGACCTGTTATCTGAACTATTTTCTCTATGTGTTATCTTTGAACCCCCAAAAGTCTCCTTGTTTGGGGTCATGTTTGTGAAAAATATGCTAACAAATACTATCTAACTAATAATCTACTATACTAAATAATACTATACTAAATAGTCAATGCATGTAGTAAGGATGAAACATGGCTTTTAAATTTTTAAATCAGAGTTTAGGTTTTTGACTGGTGTCGTGTTGAAGATTAGAATTTGCTGTGATCTCTAAAGCAGATTACTCAGAGGCTCTATACAATTAGCTGGGCTTTATACCTATGAATCTAGTAGCTTCTCCTGCTTATTTTGATGGTTTGCCATGGACTCAATGAGAGATGAAAGAGTTTGAAAGATATTCATGAGTTGTTACAGTACATTACAGTAACAATACAGGTACATTTAGTAAAACTTGTTAACATTTTTGCAAAACTCTAAACACATTTTTCCTTGTGATGCACTTAATGATATTGTTACCAAACAAGGCAGAAGGCAAACACAATTAAAGCACAGATGTCACCATCTAAACGCTACAACTCAAAATCGATATTAAAATTTAAACACTACAACTCAAAATCAAATTTAAAAATTTTTGTCATTTTGCATGACCAAAAAAGAGTCAGGATTCAGCCTATAATGTACAATAATAATAAATAGTGAAAATCAACAATCAATCATTACAATAAAAATAAAGAATAGGGAAACAAATGTCACTCTTCCCCTGTGCCTCTGGTTTCTGTCTGTTGTTGATATGAAACTCAAAGCAGCCTGTTTCAACTCTGAACTGGTATATCTGTTTCAACGCTGAACTGGTATATCTTGGTTGGCACCAATCATTAGACACAGGTGTTCATTTGTGTGCCATTTTGAGTTGTAGTGTTTAAATGGTGACATCTGTGTTTTAATTGTGTTCATTGTTTGGTTAACAATATAATTAAGTGCATCATAATACAAAATATGTTACTAAGTTTTACAAAATGCACCTCCCTAGGTAAAAGTAGTCTATGGTTTTGCCAATAAAGGAATTATTCAATAAATGTGTCAGAGAATAGGGTTTAGTGTTTTAGTGATTCATTCAATAAATGTGTCAGAGAATAGGGTTTAGTGTTTTAGTGATTGTGAAAAACTATAATAAGCACATAAAGTTCCAACCGCACACTGACAGTAAGAATGAAAAACACATTTGGCATTTGCTTTCCCTCTGTGCAGGGCAGATCAGTTTTCAGTAGCTTATAACTTTGTGTTACATGTAGCCTAGTATCATGCATACACAAACGTCCAAATGTGGAAATTGTGGATGTTTACGTGTATTTCAGTATAGGCTTATGGTATATAATAGACGTGTATTTCAGTATAGGCTTATGGTATATAATAGACGTGTATTTCAGTATAGGCTTATGGTATATAATAGACAGGATGTGAAAAATGTAATGCAAGTTTTTTTTTCTGTCTTTTTTTTTGTTTTTGATATTTGAAAAATTTCGTAGTTCGTCCTTCCCACCCTTTTCTCCACTTTTCACTCCTCCTCACTTCTTCACCTCTTCCACTCCTGTAATTAATAGACAATCAGCTCCTAATCTAATTACTAGACCTCTTTCACTCTCTGGCCAATATTGTTCTATATTGTAATCCCGACCAAATCCATACCTGTCAGTTTTGCAGTGCTAAAGGTCTGGATGTTGAGTGAAGTAATTATCAAAAAGAAGTCAGAATAGTGTGAGTAGAGGACACCAATGTGTACACTTTTTCAAATTTTAAACTGAGAGTAAAGTGATAAATTGGGCTTTTAGTTTGGCAGACTTTGTGAATACATTTCCTACACAGGTTAATAGTTTCAGAAATCGTGCCAAAAGAATCACTATTAGAGCATTCAGAAAAGGACTGCAAGATCACAAGATCCAAGGTGTGAAACCTGCCCAAGGTGTGAGGAGCAGTTAAACCTCCTAGGCTGAGGTCTCAAGGCAGCACAGTAGCAGCCCCCCTCCTCTGTTCAAAGTTGGTGTTTCCGTTCCTTTTTCTGTGTCTTGCCCGTCTCGACGAATGCCCAGTTGGGGTATGCACAGGTTCTTAGTGCCTGTTTGATGGGTCTAACTGCATTCACATTGGCGGGGGTTTGAGTGACTCAGTTTCCGGTGACATTTCCCTGTTTCTTGTAATTAGGACATGACCAGCAAGTAGAACGATGAAGCAGTAAGGTTTTTACTGTAATGAGTGTGTCTCTATCCTGTGGGTTTTTTGAGGGAAGTAAACTACCACACACACACACACACACACTCACACACATTTTAAGAATAAGATGGCTCCTCACCACAAAAGCAGATCATGAGCAGTAGAACACCAGCAACCATTGTCTGTCTGTGCAAGACATCCAAAACAAACAAACAAACAAACACAACACCAGATAAGGGCCACAAAGTGCTGTAAACACACACAGGACTGCAGATCAGTAAGTGTCTGAATGGACATATTATCCAAAGGGATGTAAAATACCAAATCACAACAAAACAGAAAACATTGTCAGAACAGATGATATCAACATATCGCATCATTTCAAGACACGAAAGCTCAATAGCAAGACAAAGACAGGACACACTTACCTCATGTCTCTCTATGTGTGGATTCTCTTACAGGAAGGCTACACTGGATGCATTAAGCCAAAGACGTGTCTGTGGCAACCATTAGCTTCCACTGTAATCACTGGAACTAGCTACACCAGATGGACAGCGCAGATTCTAAAAAAACAGATCAGTCTTTTAACCGTATTTTGACGCGACTTGACTTACCGCTTCAGTAACGCATCCAGTGTAGCCCAGGGTTACTGTGTCAACTCCTTCAGTTCCTCCCAGCTGCAACATTAATAGTGTTTTACCAGCACTAAAAGCTCCTCCTCTGTTCCACAAAAAAGGGGTCTGAAAAGATCACAGAGGTGAGATATACTGAAACTTGTTTTCCAGTAATGTGTGTGTGTGTGTGTGTTTGTTTGTGTGTGTGTATGTGTGTGTGTGTGTGTGTGTGTGTTTGTGTGTGTGTATGTGTGTGTGTTTGTGTGTGTGTGCATTTATGTGTGTGTGTGTGTGTGTGTGTGTTTATGTGTGTGTGTGTGTGTGTGTGTGTGTGTGTGTTAGTGTGTGTGTATGAGGAGCCACTCAAAACATTATTCATTATTCATTCTGGCCCTCTCACATACATATGTTTTCACTCTCACATACATACATTCTTTTTGCGCTTACATACATTCTACTCTCACATATGTGTACTTTTACTCTTACATACATTAATTTTACACCTTTCACACACATATGGTTTATTCTCACATACATGTATTTTTACTCTTACATACATATATTGTGCACATCTCACATACATATATATTACTCTCACATACGTATATATTACTCTCACATACATATATATTACTCTCACATACGTATATTTTCTTTCATATACATTCATATTTTTCATCTCTAAAGAGATTATGTGCAAAAAATGCATGTATTTGTGAGAAGAATATATGTGTGTGTGAGAAAGTATAGTTGAAACGGAAGCAGTATAGTGGAAACGGAAGGCGAGGCATTTATCAAGCTGTGATTGGCTGAAAATGTCCGGTCCTGATCCTAATGGGACGAAGGTAACGTAACTCATGCAGTATTATGGAGGAACTCGAGGCAGCTGCGCTAAACGAAGCCATCGCGGTCCTGAGGGGGATTTTGGCCTCCCCGCATTTAGCCAACATATCCTGGTCTGCTGAGCAGATAAGAAGAGGAACCAATACTACTGTTCCACAGACGAGGATGCTGTAAGGTAATAAAGAGCTGAGACTAGGCTACTTTTAAAACTAGGCTGGTCTGGAAGCGGGTCGGGTACAATATTCGAGTCATTCATAGGACATGGACCGCAACGTACCCCTTCATAGCCTAATATGCGCATAGGGAACATTTAAGTCATGACAATCAGCGTCTGACAGAAAACACCTGTGCAGTGTTCTGTGATGTCGGAATAAACACAAATTATCACAAAAGTGCTCCAAACGCCCAAAATCCGACAGACCGCAAATAGAGCGGTCTGCAGCAGACACGCACCACAGATCAATATCGCTGCATGACTATTTCAGGTTGACTTTACGCTATTCTCTCCATCGGACACTTGTCTCAAATGACATTGTGGGGAGATGTGTTTTCTGCTTAAACAACGCACGTTACTAATTTTACATGTGGGGTTTTTAGCCAGCATAAACCCTCTTCTCTTACGGTACTACGTACTGAATGTAAATCTTATATCCGTACGTAGTACAGGAGCAGAAATATTTTTCAGACATCAGATATTTCTTTACCTTGTGTTACTGAAATGAATGAACTCTTCAACAATATTCTAATTTGTGAAGCTTTACCTGTATTGTGTAGCTATACAAATTGCAATGCATTACAATTATCAAGACACTAACAATAAAGTGCATACAGTACTTAGTCCACTTTTGCCTTGTTCAAGTGAATTGTAAAAAAAAGTCATTATTGATTGCCTCTTGATTTACCTTACCTTACTAGAGGAGAATGTATGTATGTGAGAGGAGAATGTATATATGTGAGTGCTAAAAATGTGTGTATGTGAAAGGAGAATGTATGTATGTGCGAAGAGAATGTATGTATGTGAATGTGAAAAATGTATGTATGTGAGAGTGAAAATATATATGTACATGAGAGGAGAATGAGAGTGAAAACATTTGTATGTGAGAGGGCCAGAATGAATAATGTCTTGAAGGGCCCCTCGTGTGTGTGTGTGTGTGTGTGTATGTGTGTGTTTGTGTGTGTGTGTGTGTGTGTGTGTGTATGTGTGCGTGTTTGTGGGTTTATGTGTGTGTGTGTGGGTGTGTGTTTGTGTGTGTGTGTGTTTATGTGTGTGTATGTGTTTGTGTGTTTATGTGTGTGTGTGTGTGTGTTAGTGTGTGTGAGTGTGTTTCTGTGTGTGTGTGTGTGTTTATGTGTGTGTGTGTGTGTGTGTTTGTGTGGGTATGTTAGTGTGTGTGTGTGTATTTGTGTGTGTGTGTGTGTGTGTTTGCGTGTGTGTGTGTGTTAGTGTGTGTTAGTGTTGTAGACTTAACTGGTGTTGTAGTCCTGAATTCAAGATTCGTAGCAAGACCATTGACTCAGACTTAACAGTAAAAATACTTGGTCCAAAGAGGCAGGAGAGGAACTCATCCTGTAAGAGTGAGACCTTAAGACCTTAGTATTTCTTGTTTTCAACAGAGATTTGTCTTCGCAAATCTTCACAAAGCCCCCATTTTTACAAATCAGTTTTTTCTCATTTTCATAACCATGATGTAGTATCACCACAGTTAACATTCAATAAATGCGCAGTTCTATAAGACAGAAAGGGGCTTGTTAGGAGCAGTCTGTTGCACTTTTGACCTCTTTATTATGGACTTTACTTTACTGACTAGACTGATAGCTCATGATGATTTTGATTGCAGACTGCGTGCTGATCTTGTCTTACATATATTGTAAATAGATTTTTAATAATGGGGATTTTGTGAATATTGATATACAAAAAATCTGTTGAAAAATAGAAGTCTCGCACTTCAGAAAAATACGTATAAATTTTTCAAATTATGAGGCCTTCTCCTCCCACTGTGAGCTGAGACCAACTCAAGACCGAGTATTTTCACTCTCAAGTAAGCCCAAGAAAGCAGAAAATGGTCTTGAGACCGGTTTTGAATGCAAGTACTAGTACTACAACACTGGTTTTGAGAACATTTCAGCCACTGTTGTAGGCCTACCACTGTAGTTAGACTGTTGTTCATGAGGTAAGACACTAGCGATTCTCTTTATATGATACAGGCAACTGTGCATCTGCATGAAAAGAATAGGTAGTATTTGTACTGTTAGACCCACACAGTTTCCAGTGACCACAAACAGGATTCAAATGCCATAATTTATGCAAGATTTATCTAAGAGATTTAACGTACTTGCCATTTAAATGTTAAACGTGGTGTGAATTTTTAAACATAATTTAATGTTGCACTGGAACTTATTTGCGTCAGGCAACCTGTTAAAATTTGGTTGCTTGTAAACTCTGATGCAGTGCCAATTTACTTTGGAACTAAGCACACACGCGCACACACCCATCTGCCCCCAAGTGTATCGCAGGGACTCGCAGCTGGCAAAAGGACTGCAAAACTTTTTAGCATGTAGCAGGCCTCATGTAGCATGTAGCATGTAGCAGGCCTCTTGAAGCATATAGCAGGCCTCATGTAGCATGTAGCAGGAAGCAGGCCCACTGTGACTGCACAGACTGTAGCCTGCAGTCAGCACCTTTGAACACATAATTACTAATGAACCCATAATTACTAACCAAACTATGATGACCACAACTAGCTACCGTTTTTTGGGCCAACCACACGGTCACAGTGGTTAACACAGTGGTTTGTGCGCCCTAATGTGCCAGTCATTCTTGGATAAGCAAGAAATAAAAGAACAAACTCACAGTTATTGAAAAGATCCGTTATAACAATCACTTGCCAAACTTGCTCATGACACTTAGAAGCCGCTAAACTAGTTCCAAATGTCTTTGCTCTGAGGTGTTTAGTGTCTCTTCCTGTTTTTCTGGCTTCCTGGAGGGACAACGCATGCGCTGTAGTCACTGTGGCCATAAGGCTGGTTGCACACACACACATACATGTATACAAAACAGAAACTTTCCTAAAGGTGGATTCTTTTTTTGACATGTATTTTTATTTTATTTTTATTAAAGAAAGTGTAAATCACAGTACAGTATTACATTTAAAGGTGGACTCTTAAATGAAGGTAAGTTACAATAACAGTATAGTCCACTACAGTGGGCACGTATGAAGTGTAGTTACAATAACAGTATAGTCCACTACAGTGGGCATGTATGAAGTGTAGTTACAATAACAGTATAGTCCACTACAGTGGGCATGTATGCTGTGTCATTTCTCTGATCCAGAGACCACGTGTTTGTTTGCTCCAGTCCCAGTGTAATGACATCCTCTGGCACATCTCATGATACTAGTCTAAAAGAGTAAAATGCTACATAAATAATACATAAATAGTATGTTATATAGTATGTATTTATGTATTAGTGTGTGTGTGTGTGTGTGCGTGTGTGTGTGTGTTTGTGTCTGTGAGGGAAAAAATGGAAAGTGTTGTAGTGAGAAGACTAGCTGGCATCCTTACTGATTCTTTTGGCCTTCCTGACGTATCACCTTTTATATAAGTCCTGGATGGAGGGCAGATCACATCCACAGATGCTTTGTGCTGTGCACACGACGCTTTGCAGTGCCTTCCGTTTGGTAGTAGAGCAGCTTCCAAACCCTGCAGTGACGCTTCCGCTCAGGATACTCCCTGTGGTGCCTCTATAAAAGGCCTTCAGGATCTTTGTTCACGTTCCAAACCTCCTTAGTCGTCTGCGGCGGAAGAGACGTTGCTGAACTTTTTTATCAATCTGGTCAGTGTGGTTATCCTAGATAAGGTCTCTGTGATGTTAACACCAAGGAACTTGAAGTTGTTCACCCTTTCCACTGTAGAACCATTGATGATAATGGGGTCCAATTGATCTTCTTTCTTCCTGAAGTTTATTGTCAGCTCCTTGATTTTTGCAGTGTTGAGAGAAAAGTTGTCACTCGGAGACACTCTCCCTTCCACACAGGGCCTCTGACTGAGCAAGGTGCACTACTGGCACAATCTCCAGATACTGAGGAGGCCTGTGTGTGCAGCGTGAATGTGATCTATGACAGGATTGTTTCCTGTTGATAATTTGAGGTTTACTTATAGGAATAGCTCATATTTACATGCACTCACTCAAGTATCACAAGTATCAGCAGCCATAAAACTCATTTAGAAGGCACTTAGTGCCACTTACATGGCAATCAGGAGTCACAGCACACATGGAGATGCACTATTAGTCATTTACACGGCGCTTGGAGGCCAACTTATAGCATCATTAAATGCAGATGAGTACATGTGTGTTTATTAGAGTATCCCAGCCTTCAGGACTGACAGACATGGTTATTTGATAGTGTTTTTATTTTTTATTTGGCCTTTAGATTGGATAGTGAAGAGAGACAGGAAGCAAATGGGAGATGGAGAAGGGGTTGGAAATGGAGAGAGAGAGCAGAAAGCCATGTACACACACACACACACACACACACAACACATAGGTCCATGTACACACAACACATAGGTCCATGTACACACAACACATATGTCCATGTACACACAACAGATATGTCCACTGTGATATGGGACAGTCAATATGACACACAAAGGAAATGGTCCACCCCAATAATTAAGTGCAATTTAAGTTCAACTTAAGATCTCAAAATACACCTTAAGTAGTCTCAAAGTGGGGGACTCAGTGTAGGCCTGAGGTCTTATTATTTCTGCAAGACAAAAAATGAAGACTGTTGTAAGAGTATTGCACATAAAATAGGTTGAATTTCATTATGTGTTTCAGCACCAAAAAGCTGAAAATTGGGATTTTTTAAAAATGCCTTTTAGACATGTTTAGTCTTTTATTTATTTGATTTAATCTGTCATTTAACACTAAACATCCAGAAGGTGGCGCTGATGGAAAGGTAACCAGAGATGAACTGATGCCCACACAGACAGACGGACAGACAGACAGAAAGATGGACGGACAGATAGACAGACAGACAGGTTATTTTTTTCAATTTGCAGTGTCAAATGTGAAAGTACAGATACACCACCTCTGCCTCATTTTATCATTTGATATGGTCGCCTTCAGTACTACTTTACATCAATCATTTTCTATAGTTACCTTCAGTAACACTTCATGTTCACATCATTTGTCCTCCTCATCTACACGGCCTCTATGTCACATATTTTCATAACTCAAGCAATCGATTCCTGTTAAGGAATAAGTATTTCCCTTTGCATTTTGTGAAACCACAATACCACAGCACTTCATGCCAACACTGGGCTACATCTTATATTAAATATTTGTATGTCATCTTTCTGTTACTAATCCAATTGAAATAATGCAGGATATGCAATCTGACAGGAAAGCAATGTTTTGGCTAGATAACTAACGACACAGAATTACCATACCAATATACCAGCTCTATTGTTGTAGCCTGTTATAGCCCTTATATATATATATAACATACACACACACACACACACACACACATATATATATATGGGCTATAACAGGCTACAACAATAGAAACTTGAATATATTGAATGAACCTGGTGCTTGAAGTTAAGCCTCTGCCTTGGTTACATTGATTTTCATGCAATGAAAACACCAAAGACTACAGTATATACCAGAGAGATGATTCACGCCTGCAGTAACATTGAGTTTTGGGGCTCATCAGGCTTGGCTGACTCTCTGGCTGGCTGACTTAGTGGGAATTTATATAATTATATATATACAAGGAGCCAGACGGCCATCTCAAACAGGCCAGCTTCAGCCCAGCCAAGGAGCCAACTGGCCATTTCAAACAAGCCTGCTTTAGCCCAGCCAAGGAGTCAGCTGGCCATCTTAAACAAGCCTGCAAACTACTGACATGCTGTCCCCACTTTGTTTCCTGTTCTCGGAGCCTGGTGTCATGACAGCAACCTTTTTTACAGTCTCCTTGGTGAATGGAGAGGTAGTGGATAAGGAGGAGATATTATGTGAAAGATTAGGATTAACTGAATATTAGACAGTGAATGCTGACTGTACCGTGAAGCATTTTAGTGAAAAACTGCTGGTCTGTCATGATCAAAGCATAAGCTGTGATGAGTTACACCGCATATTCCAATCTAGATTCAGATTTATCTGCTAAACTGTTTCACCTTACCAACATTTATATGATTTAACATGCAAGATCTGTGGTGGCCACAGCTTAGGAGAACAGATATTTTAACAGACTATTATCTTATAAACAAAATAAAACAGTAACAGTAGAGTAAAACAAACAATAGAATAACAAACATAGAGTGTGACCTCAGTGGTGCCAGTGCCATGCTAGAAGCATGTGACCTGTGCTGTGTGCATGCAGGCATGGAGTTTCCCTCTGCTCCACATAAACCACTGTGGCGTTTTGGATGCTGATGAGTTCATGCTTCAGTATCCCCTCCACTAAGCTTCAATTAGCAAATAGCTAGCTCATGATTCTAACAAGATAGCAGATATGTATTTGTCATTTATTTTGTGTCTTGCAGGTCAAATATTATTTAAATCATTTATGCTGCAAATCTCCAGCCTTCAGAATTGTTTTGTACTATGGCTGTACCTATACAGTGTGTGTGTGTGTGTTAGGGCATTCCTTAGTGATGGATGAAATCCAAACTGAGGTTTAGGAGTCATTGTTAAATGACATTAGGTCATTGTTGGGAGATTAATGCGCAGATGTTTGAGACCAGTTCTGTATAAGCAAGTGTCTGCCACATACTTACAAACATGTTTAAGTTCATCAACCATCCTTAATACTAATCAGAGGTTCTATGAAAAAGATGCATACAAGTATGTAGTTTATGTAATTTCATGTGTAACAACAACATCAACAATAACAATAATAATTCACAAAATGTCTTCATAAACTTATGTCATATGCATTCTGGCAATATAATGTCTTTGTTCGGGTGCTCTGTGCAGGTAGGCTATGATTTGTATCAGATATAATGTGCTGGGGTCCCCTATGGCTCTGAGGAAGGTGAGGTGGGAACAGTGCTATGGGACTTTACTTTTTGCTTGTTACTCCGCCGGGCACACACCAGGAGTCCAGAGATTAGCATACAGAACAAGCTCACCCACACTGATATCTGAGGAGAAGGGAAGACAGGACAGAGAGAGAGAGAGGACTATGATTGCTCATATTAAGGTGTAATAAAGCCATAGAGACAGAGAGAGAGACTATGATTGCTCATATTAAGGTGTAATAAAGCCATAGAGACAGAGAGAGAGACTATGATTGCTCATATTAAGGTGTAATAAAGCCATAGTTACATAATAATCCAAGACTAGTGCCACTAAACGCACATTTAAAGGGATTACCTGGAGTGAATCAACCTTATTTCACATTGCCAAGTGCTGTCAGTAGGTATGAAAACAACAGAATTTGGTACACCAGTTAGCAAAACACTATTAGTCAACACTAACTGAAGAGGGCAAGTTTTGTGTTCTTATGCCCCCATCTGTTAGCGTTAGCTGCAAGTTTGTAACTTTGGTCTACGTTTGGTCTACGTTTGGTCTACGTTTGGTGTACATTGTGTCAAATATTGTCATTCTTATACCTACCAACACTTGGCCACACTTGATAGCCTCAAAGAACAGGGATATGACCTGACTGACTCCAGATTTTTCCTTCAAGATGAATTTCTTGCATATTCATTCCTACAGTTAGATACTCACTACTGAGTTATTTATCTGTCAAAGAAATAATGATCGTACTTAAGGCATATAAATATTTGTGTAAAGGCATAGTTGGTGAAAGGATAGTGAATCTTACCTCTGCACTGAGAAGATAGCTGTAAAATTGGCTGCCACTGGTAGGATTGTCCCAGTTGACTTTCTGAGCATCATCACACCTGCAAAAACAACAATGAATTAGTTTTGAATTAATATGCAAAAGACCTGGCTGAAACAAAAAAATTGGATGGAATTCTAGGTTTACCTGCAAAAGCCGGCCCGTGAGACAGACTTGCATAACTCATCCCTGCCGACCTTCAGGATGCATCCAGTGATGAGGAGGAGCATTAGGAAAAGCACACACAGGCCCGCCATTATGGCTCTGCAAATGACAGCACACACAGGCCCCCCATTATGGCTCTGCAAATGACAGCACACACAGGCCCGCCATTATGGCTCTGCAAATGACAGCACACACAGGCCCCCCATTATGGCTCTGCAAATGACAGCAAATAACTGATGTCTAACAGTTTATTCTGATCTCAGCAGGATGATGATGTCATGGCTATGCAAAAGTTAGCCACAGCATAACATGCACATGTAAAAGCATAGTGTGAGAAAGGGTGTATCCAGTAAACAGCAAATGTCTGCATGCGTGCCAGTATCTGAACATATGGGCGTACAGGAGTACGCAGGACTGCAAACACTCGAGTATACGCTTGGATTTTAGTTTGTATTTTACTATGTGCTATCTACTATACACCATTTTCAACACAAGAGTCTGTGAAAGTTATATACGGGGCGGTGATGGCGCAGGTGGTGGCGGTGCAGTTCAGTAACCGGAGGGGTGCAGGTTTGAGCCCCATTCCGCCTGACCCCATCGAAGTGTCCTTGAGCAAGACACTGAACACCAAATTGCTCCCGGTGGCAGGTTGGCATCTTGGATGGCAGCCTCCACCACCGGTGTGTGAATGGGTGAATGTGAGGCATACGTTGTAAAGCATATGAGTGCCTGAGGAGTAGAAAAGCGCTTTATATAAATGCAGTCCGTTTACACGCTGTAGGGCTGCTTAAGTGCAGATGTTTGAGTTTGAAAATCCCTGTTACCTTCTGCACCCCCGTTTAGCGCGGCAAGAGCAGACCACGCTGAGGATGAGGAGGAGACAGAAGATGGCAACACTTCCGGAGATGGCCGTCACAAAGTTGCACAGAGAGGGGGCACTGGAGGACGTCACGTTCAAGACATTGCGGGGGTACATGTGTGCACCACTAATGCAGGAGGATGCATGTCCAGGGGGTGAAGGCATAGACCTCTGTGGGTAGTTTGGATCGTCATACTGTACCACGCCATACAGTAGACATTTGCCGTTGTTTTCAACCTGGAGAAAAAGACAAAATGCTAATTTGCACATGCACACAGATATTTGCACATTACTTTACTTTGCTAGTAATTCTGTCATTTAAATTCCCTTCTATATTCCTTGCCACAGGGAGTAAAGGCGGTCTTTCAATCATGAGTTTTAAAAGTAGAAAAGGTGTTTTAAAAAGTCTTACATGTGAAAATCAAAAGCCTGAAGGCACACCATGATGTCATGCTGTCTACTTTATCAACTTGTAAATCAAACTGTACCGGAAAAACTGATCTGAATTTATATCTAATAATAACTACAGTATCACTGTTTGGGGTTCAGAGGCCCACTCCAGAGTGTTACACGGGCAGCACACCTGCGGTTGAGTGAAAGCTGTCCACAGGCTGCGGTTGAGTGAAAGAGTTTTTTTACACTGTCATCCTTAAGCCACATCCATCTTCTGCTCAATTCCCCTGCCTTCTGTAACTCTCTAATAGAGCTCCATCTTTACCATTCTGCTCTGGGCTGTGTTTGCCTTGTTCTGTATCATATCAACTACTTGAATACTTTGCAATTCTTTCACTAGGGTTAGCATATATTAGTACGGTATATTCTTACATTCCATTCATCTGTTGTGTAGTGTACTTTCTTCTATCTGTTGTGTAGTGTACTTTCTTCTATCTGCTGTGTAGTGTACTTTCTTCTATCTGCTATGTTTGTTTACATTATATATTGTATAAATCCTGACTTTAGATTAAACATTACCTGGATGACTTATGTCTGTTTTGTCTGTTCATGTGACCACTTGTGGACTTTGGCCTTGACTCCTAGATTTACTTGAAGGCTACTGCTGCCTAGTCTGAAAGGATTGTGTATATTGTGTATATAACCAAAAGACAAATAGAGCACCATCCCTCGTACATATATATATATATATATATATATATATATATATATATATATATATATACATTGCTTGTGACAGGCATAACTCCAAATGTTGGTTGTTTATAGTGCTAGTTTCTGTCATTGGAAAACTTTCCATGAAGTCTCTTGCTGATCATAGTTTATCAGTGAGATCTGGATCATATTCATAGTACTGGAATTCTAACATTTTGTTATTCACCCATATCTCCATACCTGACATGACCTTACAAATGCACCCTGGATCAACAGTTTAGCATATTTGATCACTTTCTAAAATAAACAACAACAGGCTTACATCGAATGAAAAGTTAAAACAGAGTTGTCTGCCTACCTGCACACTTACAACCAAAGCAGCTGTAACAACTCCACAGACCAGACAACAGACATACAGCATAAACTGGAAACATTTCTCAGTTCCAGTAGATTTCTGTGATCTCTGCGCTGTTTCAGAAGATTTCCATGCCATGTTTGAGCAGATCACCGTGCCTGCACACTTGTACAATTCAACTTGACTTATTCCTTCTGCTATTTTATGGTAGGCTATCTGCTTTTATAGCAGGGAGTATTCACTAAGACAACAACAAGCCAGGGCATCTTTTTCCTTTTCTTTTTTTCTTTCTTTCTTTTTTTTTTTTTAAATAAGTCTAAGTTTGTGGAATAGAATATATACCTTACAAACCTCTGACCCCTATAAGCCAGAATGCTAGAATGTGCAGCAAACAGAACTGATAAGAAATGAGAAAAATGCCCACTGCCCCTCCCTTTAGAATGCTTTATGACTCCAAAAGGTTACGTTTGAGCCAAAGTACAAGAGGTTCCTAAAGGAAGAAAATCAGATAGTCAGATAGACTCAAACAGAGTTTCCTTCCATGTGGTACGGGATATGAGTTTCCTTCCATGTGGGACGGGATATACTGTGTGTTGCATGTTGCTTTCATATCCCAGTTGTCTAGTGTTTGCTAATGAACATGCTTAGATATCCATTCATGTCGCAGGCAGCCACATGGCCAATACCAGTTCCCGCCCCTTCTTCCCTTAGATCCATTTATAGCCCTGTCTTCCTGCCCATATTTGGGCACTTTCCTCTTACCATAACCATAGTTATCATTAGGCCTGTTCTATTGTGAAGGTGGGGGAATAAAATGAGAAGAAGAATCAAAAATCGTTTTGTTTTGCAGATTGTTTATTGTTTCTCCAGGCTTCTCTTCATGCCTCATCCGTCTGAATCCCTTTCCCCCTCCTTCCCCACGCCGCAGGAGGGGCCTTCTATTACTGGTCATATCTGTACTACACTGAGGGACAAGACACTGGAGAGAAAAGACAAAAGACAATGATTGTACTGTCATTATTCATAGGCGGGTGGCATGCAGGACCTGGATGTGGAGGAGAGGGAGGAGAGGGACAGCAGATGGAGGAGGAAGCAAACTAGGGCATCGTCTGCCAGTGATGACTAGGCCTGTACTTCCATATTCATCAGAGATGGTGTAAGGGACAACTACGGCATCGTCTGCCAGTGATGACTAGGCCTGTACTTCCATATTCATCAGAGATGGTGTAAGGGACAACTAAGGCATCGTCTGCCAGTGATGACTAGGCCTGTACTTCCATATTCATCAGAGATGGTGTAAGGGACAACTAAGGCATCGTCTGCCAGTGATGACTAGGCCTGTACTTCCATATTCATCAGAGATGGTGTAAGGGACAACTAAGGCATCGTCTGCCAGTGATGACTAGGCCTGTACTTCCATATTCATCAGAGATGGTGTAAGGGACAACTAAGGCATCGTCTGCCAGTGATGACTAGGCCTGTACTTCCATATTCATCAGAGATGGTGTAAGGGACAACTAAGGCATCGTCTGCCAGTGATGACTAGGCCTGTACTTCCATATTCATCAGAGATGGTGTAAGGGACAACTAAGGCATCGTCTGCCAGTGATGACTAGGCCTGTACTTCCATATTCATCAGAGATGGTGTAAGGGACAACTAAGGCATCGTCTGCCAGTGATGACTAGGCCTGTACTTCCATATTCATCAGAGATGGTGTAAGGGACAACTAAGGCATCGTCTGCCAGTGATGACTAGGCCTGTACTTCCATATTCATCAGAGATGGTGTAAGGGACAACTAAGGCATCGTCTGCCAGTGATGACTAGGCCTGTACTTCCATATTCATCAGAGATGGTATAAGGGACAAGAGACAGAGGATGTTTATCGTACCTCTGCACTGTGCTGTAGAATCCACTGCTATTGTCAGGACTGACCCACCCAACATTTAGAGCATCTTCACATCTGCAAAAGTGTACAGGTGTGTGTACACACACACACACACACACACAGACACACACAAACAAGACACAGAATGAACACAAACTTAACATTTGTAACTTTGGTATTGAATTTAGGTAATTTTGGTAAGAAATTTCAATTGAAAAAAAAATATATATATATATGATCACCAATATGATGTGATCACCAATATATATGGTGATTGATCTGTGAAATAAAGAGTTGTATGAAGGATCAAAGACATGGAGCCTCAGGTTCACCTCTTAAACTGGGGCTATGTGAGAGACTGGGACAACTGGTCTCTTCCGATCTTCAGGACGCATCCGGTAGTGACCAGGAGGAGCATGAAGAATCCATACATCCCCTGGGTGATGTTCAAACACTCTCACTGTCTGATGAAACACAATCAGGAGGGTCAAACTGATATGCAATATAGAGATACATACCTACCTAAGCTTTTTTCCCAAAAAAAAGAAGTCCAAAGAGTTCAAAGTCCAAAGTCAACTCATGAATGAATGTTACTACCAAATGTGATTTCTTGTGAATAATAATTACAAGCCAAAACTGAATTTGGTGGATATAATTGCTCCCATGCTTCTTTACGTACCCATTAAAGCTTAGATCAAAATGGTGCATGTTTGTCCTGACAAACCACTTTCACCCGACGCCATCTCCACCCTCACCACAGGCCAAGCAGATGAGGAAGAAACAGAAGACTGTGACGCACACAGGGATGGCCAATACAAAGTTGCAGAGAGATGGGTTACTGGAGGTAGTCACACTGATCATCTTGTTAGTGTCATTGTACTGCAGTGTGCCAAATAACAAGCACTTTCCATCATTCTGGGCCTACAGACACATAGGATTGCAATTTCATTGTCATCCAAAACACTGATGTTTACAACTTCAGGACACTGGAACATCCGTCACTGAAAGTGAAACTAACAATGGTTCCTCATCAAACAGGAAAAAATGTGGTTTTGAAAGCTTTTAATATGATGACAATAGTCTCAGTCTGTGACACTGTGTTATTGCTGATCTCTCTGCCTGTGTTCAGGGGTCATTACAGAAGATGAAGACATAAAAAGGATTCAACAACACAAATTTGATTTGCACCACAAGCGCCACATTTAGGCAAGAGAACAGATGACTTTAAAAGTCTGTGAGCTTGACATGGATACATGTTTTATGTAATGTCTTTAGTGATGGTGACAGCAGAGCAGCTTCAGAACTGGTCCTTATTGATCTAACCATCCTGTTGTGTTACAGTGAAATGTGACTGAAATCACATGTTTTCCCTTTCAAAAATGTACTTAATCTATTGGATGGTCATGGGGCTCTGTGACTTTGTTCATACATGCTGTCTGAACACACAAACTAATTTTAATAATTTTCATAACATTTTGGGTGTTTTATTGAACTTTGTTACACCTATGGTCAAAAATGACCAGACTATAAGAAAATTAATGGGTGAGACCACAGTAAATGTACAAGTAAAGTACAAATGTACATACAGTCTTACTTACAGATCACCAATGACCTTTTTCCAATAAAATCTCTCCCTCACTGAATGACATATGCTTTGTTCTGTAAGACCTACAGGCCATAATTAGTTCACTAAAGTTGTACATTTGTAATATTCAAGAGAGCAAGTTGATACAGAGGTCTATCAAAAAAATTGATGATAATCATTGATAATAAATGTTTTATCTGAAGTTAAAAATTCTCCGGTCAGTTTTGACCGGAACACAAAAGTGGTAACCATGAAACGAACATGACAGGAGGGCTGAACAGTGCCATCTTGTGAGTGAAGGAACTGAAACTTAAGAACCAGGAACGCTTCAAAGAGTCATCATCACTTACCCAAGGAAAGAAAGTAAGGCAAAAAAAGAAAAAAATCTTTAGCTTTCCTCTCTCTCCTTCATATTATATTGTATAAAATCTTTAGCTTTCCTCTCTCTCCTTCATATTATATTGTATAAAAACTTTAGCTTTCCTCTCTCTCCTTCATATTATATTGTATAAAAACTTTAGCTTTCCTCTCTCTCCTTCATATTATATTGTATCAAATCATTCATGCATTTATGCCACTCATATTGGAAAGGTGAAGCTCAAGTCACACAAAACCAAACTCTGTCTGCACAAATCTCACAAATAATCCTTTTGAAATAAGGACATGTACACACTGCAATAAGAAACGCCAAAGATGCCCACCTACCTGCACAAGGGTTACTAGAGCAGGAACAGTCCCACAAATGAAAGAACAGGCACACACACACAGATCCAGTATTAGCAACATCATCACAAACACCACAGGCACGCAGCGTAATGAGTTGTACATTTTACTCTCTCTCTCTCTCATATTTAGTGACTTAGTTTGAAAGTGTTGTATTTCCTACATATGAACTGTCATTATAATTAGCCTAATTTGACAAAAGGTAGACACACCTCAGTTTATTCATGACACCTGTGTCAATTTACTAGCATTGTGGGAAGTGTCCAACTGTGTTAATCAAGCATCGTGGAACATACATTCTTACATTTGTGTCAGTCAAGCATCATGGAACATACATTCTTACATTTGTGTCAGTCAGTCAAGCATCAGGGAACATACAGCCTTACATTTGTGTCAGTCAGTCAAGCAACATGGGTAATGCCGTGCACCAGAAGAGACTTCGATCAATCATGGAACAAATCTTTGTACAGTGAAATTAGCTGTTGCAAGTGACTCCTCCAGGACATCCTAGTCCTCTGGTCCTTCAGGGAAAAAAATCCTTACTGAACTTTCTATGAGCGGAAAGCATAAGGGGTCATTTACGACGGTAAAGGACGTGTGAGAAACCTGAAACTAGAATAAGCCTGTGCCTGGAGTTCAACTAAGCTGCAGGATACAGATATAAAGGCCAAGACAGCTTTGTACTCCAGAGCTAGGCTATATTTAACACTGGGCAACGAGCAGGTGCAAAGATCTGAGTGAATTCAGATCTGAAGATCAGCATCCCTCAACAATGCCAAATCAGTTCCCCAGATTTGGATACCACGGGGCATCAATGGGGTGTGATGGAACAGTTTGCCCCCTGGTGGTCGAAACACGTCACATGTCAGTGCATCTATGGTCTATTATTCTGATTTTGTTGACATTTTACACTGATTTACACCCCCCTCATCTCTCTCTTTCTCTCTCTCTCTGTGCACATATGCATGGATGTGTGCTTGCCACATGTAGTAATTTCAGATTAAAAGGGGACATGCTACATATGTGTTTGTGTGTCTGTGTCTGTGCGTGTGTGTGTGTGTGTGTATGTGTTCGGGGGGGGGGCTGTGTGATCTACAGCGGTGGCGTCTGCTATGCTGTCAGGGTGGAGCACCTCAAGTGGGATCTACAGCGGTGGCGTCTGCTATGCTGCCAGGGTGGAGCACCTCAAGTGTGATCTCAAGTGTGATCTACAGCGGTGGCGTCTGCTATGCTGCCAGGGTGGATCACCTCAAGTGTGATCTACAGCGGTGGCGTCTGCTATGCTGCCAGGGTGGAGCACCTCAAGTGGGATCTACAGTCTTGGCAGTATAAGAGTAAAGCCTGTCGCACAAGGTACAACACACCCACAGCAGACCTGCAGAGTCAAGGCACAAGGTACAACACACCTACTGCAGACCTGCAGAGTCAAGGCACAAGGCACAACACACTTACTGCAGACCTGCAGAGTCAAGGTACAACACACCTACTGCAGACCTGCAGAGTCAAGGTACAAGGTAGTGCAGTGAGTACTTTTGTTTCAATGTTATGCCTTTAAAAATTATAAAATTTCTTCATGCAATTTTTGTTTTGGTTTCAGTGTTTGGAAAAAAATCTACTTGCCTATTTAGAACTTTCAAAGGATAAATCATGAAAACATAATTTGTTATTTTTGAAATGTCAAATGTAGGCTTTTGATCTCAGTCCCCTCACTCAAATGTGTTTTTTTACATTGTGTTTGACTGTAGGAGATTTTTATCCAGAAAGATGTGAGACTGGGCAGTTTACCTGAACATGAGAGAGGCACAGTTGTCCTTCACTGACCTGAATACAGCCAGATGTACATCGTGAACCAGCCCTCCACTGAGAGGGTGTTTCCCATCTTTGGCACCATAGAAGAGACTACTGTAGAAAACAGAGTGGTTACAACCATAACCATCCACCTTATTGTGCCCATTTGAAGTGTTTTTTTTTTCTTCCAGTATGTGTTGGAACTGTCATTGTACTGCAGTGTGCTAAACAAGCCCTGTCCATCATTCTGGGCCTAGACACACAAAGAACTGCAATTTCATCACATGCTCTGACTCAGACAAGCTTTCCTCTCTGCAGACCATAGAACACCATCACAGCATAGAACAGAGTACTGTAGAAAACAGAAGGGTAATTACAACCTCAGCATAACTTTAAATCTCAACATAACTATCTACCTTATTACTCCCTGCCCATTTTAATTGTTTTTTTTTCTTCCACTTTGTGTTAAACTTGTCAGTTTGTAGTAGACTGTGTAGTGTGTACAGCAAAGAAGATGGGATTGTATCAATCAGTGTTATATCAGATACATCTAGAGGGTATATGCTTTAATAAATTAAAGTATAAGTTGTTTAATCCACTGATGTATTGGTTCACAAATCTGCAATACCGGCCTATGTGTGGTAAGGTGATACATTTTGGCCAGTACACTTATAAGGACAAGTTAACAAATAAGCACAAGTTAACAAATTATTTCGAAACGTTCATACCCTCTAGATGTGATTTAACATGCACTGAGACATCTCTCAACTTCCCCATACTATGGACTATGTTAACATGCAAACATGTTAAAGAATAGCCATAGCCTATAAGAATGTTTAGTTATATCATGGTCTATTGACTGCTCCTGCACTGCATACATAGACTGACTGTAATGTGAAGAAGTCAGACTTAAGCATTTTAAGCATGACACAGCAGCATGGTTTGATTGACAGTGTCAGTGGTTATCCAGCATTGTGGCATGTCTGTGCTTGACATTGGCAGATGAGGGATAGGGGGTTGTTTAGCATTGGGTCATGTTGAGGTCAAGAGTCTGGGAGGACAATAAAACAGACAGACAGACAGACAGACAGATAAACAGGCCAGCCAAACATCAGGGCCATGACAGACTGGAGTGGTCTGGACAGACGGATGTTAGGACTGTGACAGACAGGAGGCTGTCTCCGTGGCCATGTCACTGTGTAGCCAGCTGTTGGTGACAGCTGTGCTTATCTGCACTTGATGAGACAAGGGCAACTAGATGGGAAGCACTTCCCAGAGTCAAAGGTCACTAGACTTTTTGTTTTGTAAACAAATAGCATTTCTCATGTCTTCTCTCTTGTACTGCTTCTAGTGCTGACTGGATTCATTTCCTGCAGAGGAATCTGGCCCATTTTGTGCAGAGATCACTTGCAGTTACTCCCACAAATCACCAGCAGTGACTCCCACAAATCAAACCAGCAGTTACTCCCACAAACCACCAGCAGTGACTCCCACAAATCAAACCAGCAGTTACTCCCACAAACCACCAGCAGTTACTCCCACAAATCACATAACATGCAGTGCCACAGCGGTGTCTCAGAGTGTGAGCCAGGGTGACCCAACTGATTGTGCTTCATGTTCTTACACTGTTCTAGGATAGGGACCTTAAGCAGTTTCTTCATGGACCATCAGTGTATGGCATACCACTGGTCAAAAACATGTATTTGTCCTGCAGTCCTACCCATTAGCAGAGAAGCATGTAATGCAGGCTTGCAGTGCGGTGTATAGTGTCACATAGTGGTTTTTAACACTGGAGCCAGCTGTACAGAGTAGGCTCACTGGTGCATGACTGACCCATAAATTACCCTGTAAATAACATACAGTATATAATGTGTATGCCCATGTATGCCTGCTGGAAATATTCGTATCAGATACAGACATATGAAACAAAATATCACACAAAAGGCCACTCTCAGACATATAGTAAACTCATTTAAGTCAACATATTTGTAGATATAGTATGTCCTATTATTTATTACGGATGTGCATAAATTATATTTTTGAATTTTTTTAAATTATATTTATGTATGGGGCCATAAGTATGTTTATGTCTTATAAGAGATATGAGGTGAGAATGTTGTATGTATGATGTATAACAACGTTTTCTTTATGAATTCATTTGCATATGGTACATACATGCTATTCAAAAGGTTTTGTTGCATAGCCTGTCCGTGTGTGTTAAATTGTGTGGTGCTCTATTCTGCGCCCTGCTCATGTTTAAACAGCTCTTGTGTAAGTGGAGTCAGCCCCAGCACTGGTGCGTCTGTGCGCCGACTGTTTTTAGATGCTGTCCATAGCATGTCCAGAGCCGCTCTTTCAGCTTTGGCAGTCTGAAAATGAAACCCCCAACAGGAATCCTTGTCCCAACAGTCTGACCACTTTTTTTCCCAGGTAGACAAAGTTTGCATCTAGATGTTTCCATGAATCTAGCATGATCATTAGAACACACCTGCATGTGTAGTGTTGGAGAAAACTAAACACACCTGCATGTGTAGTGTTGGAGAAAACTAAAATTGTTGAAAATTATTGAGTTAAATGGCCAGAATATAATTTACTAAAGATGATATTTCATCTTAATTCATTATGTCATGCAACATGGTACATATTCATCATAGTCAACATATTCCGTATGAAATTTGTTCTATTAGCCAAATGATATCACAACTGAGTCATTTTTACCTGTGTCCTGCATTCATGAAACAAATGACTAATATTTCATATTATGTCATTTATTTTTCATCATGTGTTTTTGGGATTTTGCCCCTGAGTAGAGTTCTATGGCCTCTCATTGCCCGCCAGACAGCAATATGTCACACAGTCCCAGAGGCAAAAGCTGGAGTTTGTGGCTGAGTGCTGAGTTGTAATCTGAGGCCTGGCTTCTGAGGGAGGGAGAGTCCCTCAGGTATGTCAGTGAAGCCCAGGAGTTTTACCATCACTGGACGCTTGTGACAGGTCATAACAGCCAGTTCATCTGACCGTTTTTTTTTTTTTTTTACTGCAAATCAAAGTGTGCTTCTACAGTACAGATGTATTAATAGCCTGCATTTCTCCTGCAGTTATTACCATGCTATACATAGCACACAAATGAGAAGAATTATCACTTGTAAACACGATGTTCAGCAGAGCCCTGGTGGCTGAGTCCAATGCCATGTGTGGATCTTACACTATGCGTGACCATAATAGTAGGATATGAAGAAGATTTAGTGTCCTTTTTTGACTGAATCCCATTATCTGCCTTAAGCCCTAAGCCCCTCGCCCTCAAAAATTGAAATGACTTGAATCAGTTTCTCAGTTGGCGGATTCAAGACAATGGAGCCTTGAACATGGGAGTCTTGGTTTAGAACATAGGGCTTTGAGTTAGAGATGACATTGGGATTAAGCCATTCTATTCAATGGATTTCTAAGATGATGTTGGGAATGTACTTCATGAGCAATGACACGTGAGCTGGTGACATTAGTGGTCTTTAAAGGGGATACTGGGAGAACCATATTTGGGTACATCCTGGTGAATGCCTCAAACAATGACATCACAGGTAGCTGAGAGGCTGTAGGGGAAGAACTGGGTGGCCCGTTGCCAAGGGAGGCTTTGGGGCTGAACTGGTTGGAGAGTTGCAGAGCAGCGGAGAGTCTGTCTGTGCAGACAGGTCGGCCTGAGCGCCAGCAGCAGCTGAGAGGACACACCTCCAGGAGAGACATAAACACAGTCTTAGGTGCTTCTGCCAGATTTTGTCTTGATTATTTGATTTCATTTACCCCTGGGGGCATCTTCTTTCATCTGCTTTTGCATGAACTTAAACAAAGCAAATCAAATCATAAGTGACTTTTGAATCTAACTCCATCCTCTTCTTTCTATTTGTTTTGCCTCATCTCTCCAAGACACTGTGACAGTTGGTAAGAGACTTTTCATTCTTTAATGACTGTTATTTAGCTAGGTGATACAATCATTGGGATCATGTACCTCCTGCATGTCAACACTAAATAGGTTTTCAAAGCACCTTGTGCCTTAGAGAGACTTAAAAGTCAAAGACATGTTATACAGGTGTGTTTAAGAAGGGCTGATGCCCCTGGTGATGAGTGCCATTTGATGTTTGATGAGAAATTGCTATGGAGTATTGAATGATACAGCTATACCAATGGTCTTGTGGGTGCTAACAGTACAGTGAGCCAGTGCAATCTTTAGTCAGTTCTGCTGACAGGACAAAGGCAGACGAGGATTTTATTTTTCTTCCAAAATAAGACTGGGGTTAAGCTACTGGTATTTGTCCATAATGAAAAACACACCAGATGCCTGACCGCTGTTGTTAGTCTGTTCTCTCAACTCATCTCTTCTACTGTTTTTGTTTTTCACCTTTTTCTGCATGATGTTATCATAAAAAACACTTTTGACATATTTGCACATTTTGACAGTATTCTGCGCATACCAGTATGTCTGTTCAACAACAAATGCTGTCTGTGTCATTGTTAAATGTCCAAATAGTGCTGATTATTAATGTTTTGTTATTGTGAACCTTCAGATTACACATCATTGCACAATATTTGTACATTCTTGCTAAATAGCTGGGGCAGAAATGTGCTTATGCAAGTTAACTCTTAATATATCTGAGAGAAAGCCAATAGCCTGTAGGACGCACAGGTTGTTATGCAACAGGGCAGATCATATGAAGCTCTCAGAACAGGACTGGCCTAGCTGTTCACACATATGCTGCATACACACACTACACACTCATATGTAACATATACACACTGCACACACATATGCAACATATACACACTATACGCAACATACACACACTACACACACATATGCAACATATACACACTACACACACAAACGCAACATACACACACTACACACACATATGCAACTTACTCACACTACACACATATATGCTGCATACACACACTACACAGACATATGCAACATCTACACACTACACACACATACGCATCATATACACACTACACACACACACACAACATATACACACTACACACACATAGGCAACATATACACACTACACACATATATGCTGCATACACACAAGACACACACATATGCTGTATTTAAGATAAGTTAAATCTGATCTCACTACAGATAATAGAATCCTACAGTGCCAAAATAAGACTAGAGAGATGAGAGAATGGACCATTAGAAAAGAAGAAGCTGAGAAATGTCTCAAGCCAAGCTGAGTCTGATTACTGTCATGTGTGCTGTTTCCATGTGCACTCAGACATTTGTCTCCTACTTGGAGTGTCAAGAGAAAACAAATAGCAGAGCCAAAATAAGGGCTAAACAAATACTACTACTAATAATAATAATCAATATCCACAACTATAAGTGATATATGTAAATATGGAGATGGATGCAGAACATCATATAGATGCTAGTAGGGAACTGCATGTTAGCAGGCCTATATGTAGTATGTCATCCATACGAGGGGAACTATATGGAGAACCTATAGGTCATACTGTAACTGAGAGCAGAATGTGGCTGCCTATGTGTACATGTGTCTACATGTGTGTGTGCGTGTGTGTGTGTGTGTGTGAGTGAAGGAGAGAGAGAAAGAGAAGGACAGAAAGAAAGATAGAGAGTGTGTGCGTGTATAACAGAGAGTGTTTGTGTATGTATGAATCTATGCTTGTATGTGGATGTGTGTTAGTGTGTTTGTGTGTGTGTATATAGTGCATGCTTGTATGTATGTATGAATCTGTGTGTGTGTGTGTGTGTGTGTGTGTGTGTGTATCTACTTGAGCATGTCTAGTGTTGTGTGTATTTGGGCTGGGGTAGTGGGGTCAGTGGTATGGATCCGTAGTGTGTTTACGGAGATAAAAGATAAAAGCTGTACTTTACAACCTCGTGATCCTAATGCAGGTCACACCTCCGCAGTGGGCGTAGGTGTGAACGAGATGTGTATGTGTGTGTGTGTGTGTGTGTGTGTGTGTCATAGGCTGTGAGGTTATATTTAAACACAGAGCAATGCAGTGAAAAACATGGCCTGTAGTGACTCGGCTTTTTTATCTCAGAGGCCAATGCATGAGCAAAAGAGCTCTGATTCATAATGTATGCATTTAATACATAAATGTAAATATCACATTTATGTTACACTATGTTATTTTTATTTATATTTATGTTTATTGTTTATATATTACATGTATGCCAGCATACTTTATATACATATATAATTAATGCATGATTATAGTGTATTAAATCATCTAATCTGTACTGCTGTATATTGTGATGTATATTTTCAGATAAAGTTCATAGTTTTAAAAACAACTAACAACAAGACAGTTCTTCTACATGTTGGAAAAAAAAAACACCCAAAAGATATCCTGCATGTCCTTCCAATCCAATTAAATCTCAGTTCATTCAGTTTATCAACTGGCAACTGACAAGAAAGAAAATGTACTTAAAATTTACTCTTGAAATCCTGAAATAATTGTGAGTATGTAATACTCATGTGAGTATGTGAACATATTTTATATATTATAAATATATATGGATATATTTAATTTACTTGAAATAACATTACCTGACTTTCACACGAGTGTGGCTATGATGGGGTATGAGACTCCATAGGCAGGCAGACAGGCAGCTCCTGCCACCTATCGGTGTATAACTATCTACGACACACATTCACGTTGCCCAGGTGACTGCCAATGGCTTTGTCCAATCACAGCACAGTAGCCCAGACTCACCGTCACAGGTAACCATTACAGGCCCTCCCTTCATGTTTCATGATTTTATGGAGATAATACAGACTACGACTATGATAAATTAAGGAATTAAGTGATGACCTAGACTATAGGTAGGATGGATTCAATAATTAAGTGATTAACTAACCTTGGGCATGATAACTTCACTGCTGCACTGTATGGTAGGAGTAACTTCACTACTTCACTGTAGTTTAATATTGGTGGATGTGTGGATGTATTGGTGGATGTGTGCATGTGTGTGTCTCTGGGTGTGTGTCAATTAGCCTAATGGTTAAAAGCAAGCTTGCTCTCTTTTGCTGTCTCAGAGTTGTCCACAAACGTTCAGTAAAGACTTACAGAAAATAATGACATGTATGTGTGTGTGTATTTTGTGAGTGTGTGTGTGTCTTATTTTTAAAGAGTAGAATAATGTCCATCATGTGACCTTGCAATACGCATTGATTAGTTGTTGTCATTTTGCTGAGAGCGCATGGAAAGCCAGCAGGCATGAAAATGTTGTCTTTTGTTCATGTGCTGCAGAAACATTAGCCACATTATATGAGAGGAACTGCATTTTGAAACTGCATTTTTTAATAAAATCTAATGGAGTTCCAGTCTACCCAGGCTGTAAGGCCATAAACACTTCAGTCTTCACAGTCCTGAGTGTTTTCATACCCATGTCCAACATATTTAACCCCTGTATTTGGTAAAAATGCCTGAAAAATGATAGCCGCTCTGACAGAAATGGCGGACTCCCAAAATAAACAGTTCCTGCCTTGACTGACAGCCACCATGTGTCACATAGCAGAGAAGGTGATACTGATAGGCCTATCAGTGATTCCCTTAAAAAGACATGTCATGGCAGCTGACACACGGGGGTGGGGGTAGGGGGTAGGGGGTTAGGCAACAAAGGTGGTCGTCTGGGACGCAAAATGCCCGAGAGGCACAAGAGAGTAGGTCTAGCCAATCGAAACAGTCCATTTTCCCGCAGGCGGCCTCTGGTAATGCGGATATAACTTCACAGACCTTCTAGTGGTGGTGCACCCACCCCTCTGAGGACTTGTCAAGGCTTAGCTTGCTTGCTCAGTGAATCCCACAGGTGGAGCCAGTGAAAGGGCATGCTGTTACTCATGAGTCCTAGGAGAGTAACACTGTCCAAAAACCTGTCATTGGCCATTTCTACACTTGCAGCACTCATCGCATAGGTGTCCACTATCACTCTAAGACTGACCCACAGGTTGAAGTGGTCAGTGATCCCAGTTGATTTTGGCAGATGCTGCACAGAGCCTAGATGCCATAGATGTTAAAGAGACTACAGGGAATCAATATATTAACTGTGTTTACATAGCAGGCCTATCATCAGAAATATCCCAACCTGGAGACTACCCAGAGAAATATGATTTACTCTTGACAGTGATCCTTACTCACTACAAGAGTGAAAACTGAATCAGCAGTGATGATGAAGCAGTATGCAGCATTCAGACTATAATCAATCCATTCAAACACATCAGAGCCCCTTCTCACTGCCGCTGTGTTGTGACAGTCTGGTACAATGGCAAGAAACATCTGTGTCTGTCTGTTTTACTGCTCTGATCTGTCTGAATGTCAGTGATGTTCATCAGATTTCATCAGCATCAAACCAGTATCAGTAGGCATCATCATGTAATGTGTTTGGAACTAAACATCAATAGCTGTGTCATGCTATTGCCATTGCAAACCATAAGGCAAAATGAAATCTGTCACAGCCTTGACCCTGGTGAACAACGGTAACAGATGAAGCATGCTCAGTAGTACAGCGTTATCTCACATCTGTTGCTGTTTCCTAAATGTTTTGTTGTGTTTCAATGTGTAAACAAAGTTGACTTTATAGGATACGACAATAAACCACACAAAATGTATTACTAAATGGTTCATTGGATATTATGATAAGTCACTTTGAGCAAAGGCATCTGCTATGAAATGTAAACATAACCAGTAACACAGGGATTTACACACAACTGCAAGAGATATGAAATCTTGAAAAGCTCATAGACAGCAAATATGTTTAAAAATAGAGAATTTTTCAGCATAAACGTATGGACACTATTGCAACATTAACATATGAATTGAACAAAACAGCTATAACAGTGGGGGCCGCAGCAAGTTGGAAAGAAAAGTAAAAGCAAATAAATAATTGAATAAATGAAACAAATTGAAAAAATCATAAAAATGCATTATAAAAAGTGGTTGTATATCTGAACATTACTACTATTACTTTTACTATTTTTTTTATTATCTGTAATCTCCTTTTGATTGGCTGGCATTCAAACACATCTGATTATAATCACATAAGGAAACCAGAGAAGTCTTGGTAACAGAGACTTTTGCACCAGTCAGCTAGCCAGCTAGCTCTGCTATAATGAACAACTATATAACCCATATTTAACCCACCAGGCTAAACATGTGATGTTATTGCGAAAGCTCAGAAGAACTGGCTAAGACAGTTGTGGAAGTATGAGGCAGCAGATATAGGCACCATTCGTGCAGCAAGTCACAATCCCTGAGAGAGCACTGAGGCCATTCCGTTTATCACATCACAATCCCTGAGAGCACTGAGGCCATTCCGTTTATCATGTCACAATCCCTGAGAGCACTGAGGCCATTCCGTTTATCATGTCACAATCCCTGAGAGCACTGAGGCCATTCCGTTAATCACGTCACAATCCCTGAGAGCACTGAGGCCATTCCGTTAATCACGTCACAATCCCTGAGAGCACTGAGGCCATTCCGTTTATCATGTCACAATCCCTGAAAGCACTGAGGCCATTCCGTTTATCACGTCACAGTCCCTGAGAGCACTGAGGCCATTCCGTTAATCATGTTGCTCAGGCTGAGTAGAATATTGTTGCTGTGTTTAGTAACACACTTTCCATATAGGGGGCCTTAGCTGGAATCTACTGGTATATGGGGATCCTGGCATGGAAAAGTTTGGAAACCCCTGGCCTATAATCATGAACTGACCATGTCTAATATGTAAATATTTCTGAGGATGTAACTTCAGTCATTGATATTCACCATTACACATGAGCACTTAATGGATGACCAAACCATGCTTGATATCTCCATGCTGTTACAGTAGTTTCATCTTTCCCTGTTGTTAAATCATCAGTGCCAGTTCATTCATTGGTCCTGTTAACTCCTTTAAACCATTTAGTGTTCTGATTGACCATTACAACCAATCAGTTAATTGCCTTCTTTAGCGGACGATCACATCACTTTTCTTCACAGTCACCATGAATTACCAGTCTCTTCTCTTGCCCATACACCATGCAGATATCTCCATTAGTGTCTTGATTCTTTTACATTGCTGTTTCTGTTCCTCAACAAAACTGTGTGATCTGTTTTTAGATACAAGATCCTCACAAGATCCCAGTAAATCGTCACAAGCAGTCATGAAGCCTAAGAATGTTGACATCGGTGACCTTGCCACCAAACAAAATGCCTCTAATCTCAGCAAGCTGGGTAAGTTAAAGGTTTGTTTTTTGTTGCAAACCGCAGTGCTTGCAGGTTGTGTAGTTAGTTGTTTTCTTGCTGCAGGTTGTGTAGTTAGTTGTTTTCTTGCTGCAGGTTGTGTAGTTAGCTGTTTTCATGCTGCAAAGTCTGTTACCTGTGCTTGTTTTGCCTTAATGTCTTTGTCTTAATGTCTCACAGATTGATTTGAATGGATTTAGTTTCCACTGGAGTCATTCAGTAGATATGAGAGGTAGTACAGCTAGGACTGAATAAAACAAAAGTAATTCATCATGCAGTGATCCAGTTCATCATGCAGTGTTTTGACCCTTTGACGTCTTTTCATCTATTAGAATAGAAGCAACCAGTGAATGTTGACTGGCTGAACAGCAACACTCTTATCTCAGATAGCTACTATGTCTACTGAATATATCGAAAAAAGAAACACCTAGCATTTCCCCTAAAGCTTAGGCTGAATGTTGTTTATACTTACATTGACATAACATTAAATCACCTTTTACATATCTCTCATTACATTGACATAGCAACAATAAATTTGTGGGCTCTTATTTGCTGATGGTCTTTAGGCAAAGTTCTGAAAGGCTAGCCACTAAGAACCAATCAAGCACAGTCCGGACATGCCCCATGTGGGATTGTTTCCAGATATTGCGTCCTTATGATTTTAAAACCAAAGTGCCAACCTTTAACCACTTTGCATTAAACAGGGTGGAACTCCTACTTGTTAGCGTTCATTTAATTATTGTCAGGTAAGTTTATGATGAGCCTCATTCACCAATCATTCTTAAGAAGAAATGTCTTAAAAACTCCTTGTTGTTCTTAAAAGCAGCTAAATTTTCTTATTTTAAATTTGTTTTTACAGAATCTATGCACAGAAAGACTTGCACAGTTGAGCACAGCCAGATTGTTTTGTCTGAGTAATGATGCGTAATAATGTACATTTATTCTAAATAGTAATGTTAATCATTGTTTTGATTTGATTGATGAATCACATGTTTTAAATGATTCATCATCATGCATGTTAATCATTTCTAATGTTTTAAATGATTCATCATCATGTATGTTCCGCGGGTATTTCGGCCTTTTATATTTACTCTGATTGGACCGTGAGGAGAAATAGAAAGTGGGTAAGAGAGAAAAACTGGGTGGGACTTGGAACTGACCTTGGGATGGATTCAAATCCAGGTACCTGGATCTGGGTGTGGCATGGAGACTGCATCCATCTGTATCACAGAGCCCCCCAACACACTAACATTTTAATTGACAACAAATATTTCTCTTCTAATTGTACCTACTTCTAACAATAATAAACAATAATACATCCTGGTTCCTGTTCACTTAAAGCTTCAGTGTTCTTCTTACGATTCCATTTTGGTGCCTCTTAAAAAGAAGACTGCAAGTAACATACCGCCATACTGCCATCTTTTGTTATCTTACAAAAGGTCAAAGGGATAAATCATCATTTTAAGAACATGGGTACAGACAGCTCTGCCACTGAATAACATGTTCATGAATCGGGCAGCATTCTCATGAATCTCACCCTTCTTAAGAATGAAATGAAAAATATGACAAATTGATGAATTAGTATTGATGAATGAATAAACATAACCACTCTGTGTCACTTGTTTGTGAGCACTGTCATCACTGTTGTTTTAAGGCAGGGCAAGCAACTGCACCATGGAAGCCATAGCTGCATTCACCCTAGTCTGAACATATGAACACAGGCACACAATACAGAGCTGATTTTAGGGAAGTAGAGCTGTAGGGGAGAATGCCAGTAACAACCATATGCTTATTCAACCACATAGTACCAGGAAATAGGATGTAAAATGGATGTAATCACATACATCCAAAGTAACATGGTAATCAGACAGTGGTATTGGAAGGCCGGACTTTATAATAACATGTCAATGTTTTTTCCCCTTTCCTCTTGTTTATTCCTATACATCTTTCAGGTGTGGTAGTGTGTCATGGAAGTAAAATGGTGTATATCACTGAGTGATAATCTTGAATGAACGTGAATACACTGTGATGGAGTGACAGGCCAAGCAAACAGCATGCATGCACTGTCCTGACTGTCTACAGTGCCAAATGGCCTACATACTAGTGGCCAAACAGGCAGGCAGACAAATAAACAGACAGATGAAACAGAAAGAGAAATGGACAGGCAGAGATAGATAGATGGATAGATAGATAGATAGATGATAGATAGATAGATAGATAGATAGATAGATAGATAGATAGATAGATAGATAGATAGATAGATAGATAGATAGACTAAGGTACAGTTGTTTTTGTTTTTAGCACAGCATGGCACCAACACCTTTAATTGTGTGGTTCTAAAGGTGTTGTCTGTTTGTGTGTGCATGAAGCACATGGTATGGCCAATATCATGATGCTTCTTCATGTAGTCTGAGTTTGCATATGGGGTATTTTTGACCAGCTTGTGTTATATTTCATAATTTTTTCATTCAAATTCAAAGACAAATTTGCTTATCCTTGTAGCATAACTTAAAAAACTGAGTTTTTTTCTTAGAGAACACAAGCCAGCAGCTATCTTGAAATTTATGACAGCCTCTCTGAACACACACACAACTCAAAGCTGCATAGGACCAGCCCCTTGTACTTGCCACTGAAGTGTGAAAGGTGACATTCATCGTTTTTTTTCCTTCTGTCGTTTAATTAAAAAGAAGGCAAGCTGAAAATTAGGCAAAGTTGAGACGACCTAGATTGTGTCGCCAAGGCTCCAGGTACAAAACATGGAAAATAACACCATATGTGGGTGACAATTTGCAGGTGTGTTTGCTTACTTCTGAACCAATTGCCAGATTTTCCAAAGCAATGAACTGTTGGATTTGTTGGATCAAGCCAATTTCATCGGTTTCCACCATGTTGCATCTTATGAAAATGACTGTTTGGATGTTTGTGAGGAATGGATATCAGCAGTAAGAGCAACGAAAGGAATTAAGGTCATATCCCAGCAGCTGTTAGATGAAGTAATTCCAAACTCATTATATAGACACAAGAACTATCTGAAACTGGCAAAAACAAATATCAATCCACGGTGAAGACACTGTGAGGTCATAGCTTGGCTGGTTGGCTTACTTACTAAAGACCATTTCAACAGTAAGAACAAAAACAATTCCTGTGTGTTCTATTTCATTCCCAAACTATTTCTGTTACATTTGCATCACATCAAACAGCGACATGGATTGTGAAAACAGAAGCACTGTGGGAAGAGCTAATCACACTCTCTTGAAACAGACTATCAAACACATGATTTCTTATGCATATTATTTCCAAGGCAACTCCCCGTTGTCTGCTTGGACCCTACACTTGGACTTAATTTAAGCAACGCTAAAGTGATTATGTACAACTGCAACATTTTTGTTAAACCATAGGGGGGAAAAATGGCGGTGAAAAGACCTATCTGGACAGTACAAGGCATTTTTATAGTCTTGGCCTTCAATGTCTTTTGCTTCTCTTGTTGATTATTGAAGCCACAATCTTCAAGGAAATCCCAACAATTCTTATTCTTGAAGAAGAGGAAAGGAAGCAATTCTTGGACACTCTTTGTCCTACAATGGCAAGTGCCGATCCTTCATCATGATTGGCTGAAGTGAGTTTGATGTCATTGCAAAACTGGGTACATCCTTTTAAGTTGACTGCATTTCATTCGGTATAACTGTTCCATAGTTTGAGTCAAAAGTTTGAGGGTCTGCGTCTCCGTGTTGCTGAACAACTAATGCAAACACGATTTTTGGCCTTGTAAAAGTTGTAACAATTTCAGAACAGAATAGCAGATTTGCTGAATAGAGTGTGTTCTGTTTCTATAAAAATGACATAATTAGGTTATGATACCATGGGGACTGAAGAGTAAAAACTGAATTGTCACTGTAATGTTGTGTGCTATTTTCAAATGTCTTGTGGTTTACTTCCTCCGTTACTGTGAGCATGATTTTTTTTCTGTCTGTGAGCGTTCATAGTCAAGTGTTCATGACTTGTGCCTAGTGTACTGATGTGAGTGTTCATAGTCAAGTGTTCATGACTTGTGCCTAGTGTACTGATGTGAGCGTTCATAGTCAAGTGTTAATGACTTGTGCCTAGTGTACTGATGTGAGTGTTCATAGCCAAGTGTTCATGATTTGTGAGCTCATGCTTATATGTCGGTGTTCTGTGCACTCTTGTCCTCTGTCCCATGCCCACACACAGTACATATATACTTGCCAACCTGCATTGTGAGTCATCATCTAAATACTTTTATATGAGGGAGGTTAGAGGTAGAAGCAAACTTTGTGAAATGTAATGGGTTATACTGGTTATAATGTGCTTATTATTTTTGGTTTAATAATTCTTAGAACCTTAAGGCAGTGCAAAGAGCAATCAAAGCTACGCTTTATTGGTTATAATTCTTCTTAGAACCTTAAGGCTGTGCAAAGAGCAATCAAAGCTACGCTTTATTGGTTATAATTCTTCTTAGAACCTTAAGGCTGTGCAAAGAGAGATCAGAGAGATCACAGCCATACTTTATTGGCATAATTCTCCTTAGAACCTTAAGGCTGTGCAAAGAGAGATCAGAGAGATCACAGCCGCATTTTATTGGTTGTTACTCTTTTTAGAACCTGAGCGCAGTGCCAAACGACAGCCTGCTTGTTTTGTGATGAAGATGGGAGATGTTTCTATTCCAATTGACGGTAAACTGAGGTTGGAGTGCAGATTCACTGGATCTCCCAAGATGTTTGTGGTGTGGTGCAAAGATGGCAAACAGATCCATGGGTCATACAGATACCACAGGGAAGTCACTGACAACACCTGCATCTTGGAATGTCTTCATGAGTGTGACCAGGACACTCCCGGAATGTACTCCTGTGAAATTAGCAATGCCTATGGCTCTGATATCTGCCATGCCCAAGTCAGTGTAGACACAGGTTAGTGCACAATTTGGCAAAAGAAACACTCTTCTTCTATAATTGTACAGTCATCCATTCACTGGCTTAACATGAGATCTCTTATACAAATACATAACATTACTTGTAATGGATAATAATAAGCCTCATTGTTTAATGTCAGAGAGTGAGTTGCAGAACTGAGGTTAAATTGATGACAAAGTTTATTTATCAATTTATGAAATGGTATTGCTGTAAAGATGTAACTAATTAATAAGACATATTGTTCTTCTTAGAACCTGCTCGTATTGTGACAAAACTGAAGGACATCACCATCCCTTTGACTCAGAAATTACGACTTGAGTGCACCTTTAAAGGAGCGCCCAAAATGTGTGTTAATTGGTACAAAAATGGCAAGCAGCTTAAGGCCTCGCAAACCTATAAAACAAAAGTCACGGGGAACTCTTGCACCTTGGAGTGTCTTCATGAGCTCAAAGATACCTTTGGAATTTATGCCTGTGAGGTCAGCAATGCTTTCGGCACTGACATTTGCTATGCTAATGTCACCATGCTAACAGGTCAGTCTACAAACACAGAGTCTTGCATTGCCAGAATGTTTCAGGATATAGTGTTTGGCTGAAATTTCCTGAAACATTGAGAATGTTTTAGCATGCCAAAATGGGCATAATCACCTGCACTGATGCATGGAGCTTGTTTTTCAAATCTCATTTTGCAAGACCACAAAAACTTAGCTACCTACTTTTCTGGGCTACATCTAAAGATAATAAAACAGTGTTAATGTTTTACACACTAATCAATACTGTCATCATCACAATTAAAATAACAGCATGGGAGCATGTATACATGTGTTATTGCAGGGGTTCTCAACCATTTGCAATGCCAACACCCTGGCTGTTCTTCAGTACGGTCAAATGGGTCCTGAACACAGCGTGCAGTGCACTGTCCACATGTAACCACCATGTAACCATCATGTAACCACCAAGTAACCACCATGTCACCAAAAATTAAGGTGCAAATAACTCTTTCTTTTGGTGTACTTTTTTAGAAACTAATGTAATCTTTGGACAAGGTCAGTAGACTGGTTAGGTGACTACAATGCAAGCTGACTAGACAGTACACCTGGCAATGCTAGCGACTGCGATGCAAGCTGACTAGACAGTACACCTGGCAATGCTAGCGACTGCGATGCAAGCTGACTAGACAGTACACCTGGCGATGCTAGCAGCTGTGATGCTACTGTACATGTGCTAGACAGTAGAGCTGGCGATGCTAGCAGCTGTGATGCTACTGTACATGTGCTAGACAGTAGAGCTGGCTATATAACCGTGAGAACACAAACCAGGGCTGCTGAGGATACAACACTTAGAACACTGATGAATGAAGGAATATTTTGTTTATCCCACATTCTGAAGAATTTTTTTTTGTTATCCCACATTCCATAACTAGTGTTCTTTTCTGTATATCTAGCCAGTGTGCCAGTGCAGTACCAGTGTCGTTTGGAGCATTGTTGATGGATATTTGGCGTTGTTAATGTTTTAAATGGAAATTAACCTATATAATTACCCTATATAAGCTCACCCTGCAATAAAGTGCTTCACTAATGACTTTTTGAGCATGTATTCATGCGTCCCCAGCCATGCAGGTGCAACATCATTGATCAAGATGGTTTGTGATTTTACTCACACCCACAGACATACTGCACGTGAGCACAGGTTGATTAAGAAAGCATTCAGACACAGCAGAAAGATGTTCCAACATTTAGTATAAGTTAGTTGTCAAGTTAGTCAACAAATACTATAAATGTTGGCACTCTAGTACAGGTTATCCTTGATGTCATTAACCTGGGACTGCGTTTTGAACGACAGAGCTTTCCATTTGTGACTGAACAATCACACTTGAGACAGTAGAGTAGGTCGATGGTTGAGTGAAAATTGCACCGAACGTTTAGCAATGTTTGGAGAAACGCACCCCTGGGCAGTTAAGAATACCACTGATGAAGGATTCATTTTGTTTGTCCCACATTCTAAAACTAGTGTTCTACACATTAGGTAGGTGTTGACACAGAAAAAGTTTTGCTTCACTGGCTGGCCATGGGGTGGTAGATACATCATAGCTTCTCTAGGTACATGTTTTTCAGAGAGCCATACCAAATATAGCCAAGTAGTGGCAGCCTGCTGGCGGTCTGATGGAGAACTGATGAGCAAAATGCCAGTGAACTGTGTGTGGCACGCGGTCAGGCCTAACTCTCAAAAGACATATCCCATCGCACAAGTTCCTGTCCTCTATTTTTATTTTCAAAATAAAAAAATAGTCTCAAAATAGTCTCAAAGGCCATTATATCTTGTGTACCCATACACAAATATTCTCATCGGCGGTTCAGTGTTTACACCCTGATTCACTTGTGTCTGTTTTGTCTTATGTGGAATAAAAAGGGACACTGTGATGATTTTATTTACATTTCAGGAAAAGACCGTAATGACTTGACTAGCCTGTTTAAATCCAGGCTGCATCTCAGTGAAGACTGAGGGAGTGTCTGGAGTTGACTCATTGACGTCTCCATTTCCAGGGGTGGAACCAGTGTGGAAATTGAACTTAAGTCTCTTACCAAATGTTTTTGGGCATTGCAGCAAGCACCTTTCCTTGCTTTTAAAAGTGGTTGTTCAATCAGTTTGAATTACCTCCATATAATATGAAGCTAACATCATCATTGCTTACTCATCAAGGGCATCCCAGCTGGACGGCCACACTTTGCGAGCAGGTTCATTTCTTCACGTGACTGCTACACTATGGTGGCTCCAGACTATGATTTTAAACATCATGATAAGTAAAAATGAAAAGTTGCTGAGGGAATTTTCATTCTTCAAGTTCTTAGAAAACTATGTAACAAACAGTTCTGAAGTACAAAGGATTCCAGGATAGGTGTTTTGGCAATGCTGCCAAAGATGCACTGCCAGGACACATGAGGAAATGGAAAAGGAGATCACTTTCTCATTGAGCAGGGGAGAGTAGATCACTTTTGCTCAAAAATCTCTATCTGCTGTTGGTGATGATCCACAGGGAAAAAAAAAAAAACCCTTCACTGAACTATTGTCTGACTCTGATGCTGAAGAGTGGTCTTTCCTTTGTCATGAGATGGAGCACATACTTGTGACTAACACCTCTCTTATCAAAATGTGCAGTGCTCAAAGTTCTCAAGAAATTCATTATCATAAACCACATGTAATTGATGAATGGTTTACATGCTGCTACTGATGTAGTCTTGAAATCAGATCCACACCAGTAAAGATGTGAGGTCTTGGCCTTGCATTGCAGAGGCTTAACCAGCATGAGATTTTAAGTTAAACTGAAGCATTTAGCTCTTACCAAAACTCTTCCGAAGTGCAGAATTCACATAAACCACAGTTGTTTACACAATATGAAGTAAAATACAGTGCCCATAGTTTAACCACTGGCAGCCCCATGGCTGTGCTTGATTCCTGATTGACTCATGGCTAACTTGCCAGTTGGACCTCCAGAGCAAATTTAAATTTGCTAACACTTATCCAGTGTTTGACTTCCCAGGCTGCACATGAAATAGCAGTGCCCCTGTTTTTTTAGATATCTACTGACAATAGCTTGAAACAAACTAATGCTGGTCAACTCACTTGTAGTCTCTAAGAGCAGCTTTTGCATTAAAGGAACACGATACAGTTTGGGCTAATATGCTAATTTTTCACCTCTCCTATAGTTAAGCAATTGAGTTTTACCTTTGCTTTTCCTCACTCCACAGTTGTTTCAGGCTGACGGTAGTGCTTTTAACTTCAGGTTAGAATAGACGATTGAATCCTATGAGACCGCTAGCATCTCACATTCTAGCATCTTACTCAAAAGTGACCAAATAATTCTGGTATTTCTCCTATTTAAAAGTTGAGTCTTCTGTAATTACAAAGTGCACAAAGGCTGACAGAAAATGAAATATGGTAATTTTCTAGGCCGATGTGACATGGAACTATACTCTCATTCCACCATGATCATGGTCTTATAGGATTCAATGATCTATAAAAGTGAGTATGCTAAAACAGTGGCATGTTGCTGTAAATGCAGTGCAACTAAATGTCAAAGTGTTAAGCAGCTGTGTTCAAGTCAACTTCTGAAACATTCGGAATTCTAAATAGTTCCTTTACATATTTCTAGCTAACTCTTGTCGACAGCGCTCTGTGCTCAGAGGTCTGTTACAATCAAAGGGGCTTTTTTGAATGTTGAGGAAAGTCTTAATTCCAATTTCTCAAAGACTTGTACTAATTTCTCATTGCTCCAGACATATTTATAGATAAATGAAAACATCTAAAATATAAGTAATTAAATAAACAACAGCATAAGAATATTGAAGACCTGAGACTTGACTCATCATTCAAATTGGGAGTTTGCCTTTTTACAGTTCATAAGCAATGCTAATGAAATGCTTTTTAAAACATTTTGTATCGCTTTAACCAAACATTATACTAATGGCATCCTAACTGCTATCAGATTTCTGTTGTTTGGTTTGTGCAAAATATTTACATACTGAATATGTCTCTGCAGGGTCATTTATTCTCAGAAATTGACCCATTAGATTAATTTGGCTCTGGAGAGTCAGACATAACAGAAAGTATCAATTCAACAATTCATGACGATTGACTAAATAATTAATAGCCTACATGTTTTCCATGGTGTCTCAAGCTACAATTGATCTATCTAATTCAATAATATGTGGTACTCAGATGGGCATTTTTCCTTAATTACTGCTTAATTAAACTGTTTTCATACTATCTTTCACAGAACCAGCTCGTTTTGTGACAAAGCTTAAGGACCATGCCATCCCAATGAGCAAGAAGTTGGTACTGGAGTGCAAGTTTACTGGCACTCCAAAAATGTTTGTAACTTGGTTCAAAAATGGGAAGCAGGTGTATGCCTCATACCGGTACAACACCAAAGTCAAAAACAACACATGCATCCTGGAATGCCTCCATTCCTGTAACCAAGAAACAACTGGAGTTTACTCTTGCGAAGTTAGCAATGCATATGGAACAGAAATCTGCCATGCAAATGTTGTTGCTGTACCAGGTTTGTATGCTGCTACTATGAATCTAGTGGGATATCCTCTCAGTCAAAAAGTCTTAATTACTGAGGATAAACTTTGTCAACCTTGGACATTTTGATTTGAGTGAGAATATTCACTGTTACCTCTTTAAATATGATTTTGGGAGGAATGTCTCAGAATGTGGGACATTGCAGTACCTTCCATTATTGCTTTTTATAGTCCATTAAGTCTGGGTTTTGGTGTAGTGTAAATCTGGGTCTTTGGCTTGCATGTGTTGTAATCCCTTAATTTTTGTCACTCTCAGAACCTCCTCAATTTGTCACAAAGCTGAAGGATCAGTCTGCTCCAATGAACAAGAAACTAAAACTTGAGTGCACTTTCAAAGGAGCTCAGAAAATGTTTGTAACGTGGTACAAGGACGGCAAACAAGTGTACGCTTCCTATAGATATAACACAAAGGTCACAAAGAACTCCTGCACACTTGAATGCCTTCATGAGAGCAATGCAGAAACTACAGGAAGATATTCTTGTGAAATCTCCAACAAATATGGAAGTGATGTTTGCTATGCTCAAGTCACTGCTGTGCCAGGTTAGTATGAGAAATTTCTGATCCCCTTTTCAAAACTTAAAATTTGTATTCATCACTACAGTACCAACAGAGGCAACATTTTATTTTTTTTATCATTTAACTCAATCCTCTCACAGACCCACCCCAGTTTGTGAAGAAGCTGAAGGACACTTACATCCCAATGAGCCAGAAGCTCAGACTGGAGTGCACTTTTAGTGGCTCCTCCAAAGCCTTTGTCACCTGGTACAAAGATGGCAAGCAGCTCTATGCCAGCTACAGATACAATACCAAACTGGTTGGGAACACGTGCATCTTGGAGTGTCTGCATGAATGCAACAAAGACACCTCTGGAAATTACTCCTGCGAAGTATCAAACAAGTTTGGTTCAGACATATGCTATGCTCAGGTCACAACAGTACCAGGTTTGTATGTCTTCAAGTTTCTCGGACTAATCAAAAACATGTCTTTAAAGTAATTGTGGAATGTTGTGGAAATGTACAGTATCTTTTAAATACTAAATCATTCAATGTACAATCAAATTTGTTCAGATTCTCCCCGCTTTGTGAAGAAGCTGTCCAACATGCAGGTGTACATTGGAGAAAAAATGACTCTGGAATGCACATTTACTGGAGCTCCCAAAATCTTTGTCACTTGGTATAAGGACGGCAAGCAACTCTATGCCTCTTACCGACACAACACAAAACTAATTGGCAATAAATGCATTGTTGAGGCCCTCCATGGCAGTACCAGAGCGACAGCTGGAAGATACTCTTGTGAAATTAGCAATTCTCATGGATCAACCATCTGCCATGCAAATATCACAGTGGGAACAGGTATGACCAGTGCTTGGAAAGACATTTTCTTTCTGGTCAGGTCCAATGTACAATTGTGAGGAGAAATGAAAGTACAAAAGTGAAAGATTTTTAACAGCTTTTTATGGTTGTCTAAACAGATTATACCACTATGAGGGTAGTTAAACAGTTGTTTTTCAAACTAATTAAAACATGTCTTAAGAATGGAATTCAAAGTCCGTAAATGGAATCCATGTAATCTCCACAGATGCCCCACATTTTGTGAAGAAGTTGACAGACATGGCTCTTCCACTAAACAAAATGTTAAGACTAGAGTGTGCTTTTACTGGAGCCCAGAAAATCTTTGTGACTTGGTATAAGGATGGCAAACAGGTCTACGCCTCATACAGGTACAACACCAAAGTCACCAACAACACGTGCATATTGGAATGCCTGCATAGACCAAACAAAAACACAACTGGAAGATACTCCTGTGAAATCAGCAATTCTTACGGAACAGCCATCTGTCATGCTCAGATCACTGCAGATCCAGGTTTGTTTCTGATTGATAGTTTCATAGTGTTAGTCCATCCACTTTGTCTGTAAAATAGTCAAGTATTTCCTACTAATGAGGTGAAATGTGAATTCTGTCAATTTAATTTTTTCTCTCAGAGCCTGCTCGTTTTGTGAAGAAGCTTCAGAACGTGTTAATCCCAATGAGCCAAAAAATGAAATTGCAATGCTCATTCACTGGAGCCCCACAGATGTTTGTCACCTGGTTCAAGGACGGCAAACAGCTCTACGCTTCATACAGATACAACACTAAGGTTACAGAGAACACGTGCACAGTGGAATGCCTGCATGAGTGCAGTAAGGAGACCGCTGGAAGGTACTCCTGTGAAATTGCCAATAAGTACGGGACTGATATCTGCCATGCTCTGGTCAACCCAATCACAGGTATGTATACATAACCTCCCACAGGAAACTGACAGTGTTTCAACTGTGATTTTTGAGTCTTTTACTGGCAATCAAAAAGATAATACTTGGGGTTGAAGTCACTAGTAATTTCTTCAATAGCTTCTGCAAATACCAACTTCTTCCAGGATACATGTAACATCATGCTGTTATTGGTTCTAGAACCTGCTCGCTTTGTCAAGAAGCTTGAGGATGTTAGTTTCCCTCTGAGTAAGAACCTCAGACTGGAATGCACATTTACGGGAGCCCCAAAGTTGTTTGTCACGTGGTACAAGGATGGAAAGCAGTTGTACGCCTCCTACAGGTACAACACAAAGGTCGTTGGAAACACCTGTGTCTTGGAGTGTCTTCATGAATGCAACAAGGATACACCTGGAAGGTACTCCTGTGAAGTAACCAACTCATACGGGACTGACATCTGCCATGCCCAAATTACAACCGTAACAGGTATGTAACTTCTCCATCATTTTGGAGAACTATGGTGACAACTTCCATAGCTAGACAGGTTAAAAATTAGACTGTTCCATCATGGGACTTTGCTGGAATGACAAATCAATATGATGCAATGCCACTGTAAAGAATTTCACATAATTGTCTTGCATTGTTCTGAACGCTAGTTTTTGATTAATGTGATAGGACATTTCACAACATTAATGACTGTTATTTTATATCAGAACCTGCAAGACTTGTCAAAAAACTGAAGGACCAAACCATCCCCATGAGCAAGAAGTTGAGACTGGAATGTACATTTGCTGGTGCTCCAAAACAGTTTGTCACATGGTACAAGGATGGCAAGCAAGTTTATGCTTCTTACAGATATAATACTAAAGTCACTGGAAACACATGTATCCTTGAATGCTTGCATGACTCCAACAAGGATACTACTGGAAAGTACTCTTGTGAGGTTTCCAATTCATATGGAAGTGACATCTGTCATGCACAAATCACAGCAGTCACAGGTTAGTGCAATCATTTAATGTATTGGATTATAATATTACTAAATAAATGACACTTTTATTGCACTATTTTGCTTCAACGTGTAGACCTAACATTAAGACCTAACATTACAGCATATACCATTGTTTTCTCCAACACAGAACCTGCTCACTTTGTGATGCCACTGCAAGATCTCACAATCCCAATGACCCAAAAGCTTAGACTAGTGTGTACATTCACGGGAGCCCCAAAGATGTTTGTGACTTGGTACAAGGATGGCAAACAGCTCTACGCTTCTTATAGATACAACACCAAAGTCACCAAGAACTCTTGCATCTTGGAGTGCCTTCATGAGTGTAACAAAGAAACTAGTGGAAAATACTCCTGTGAAGTCAGCAACTCCTATGGCACAGAGGTCTGCCATGCCCAGATTACAGCAGTGACAGGTTGGTTTGAAGAGATGTACAAATGGTTTCATGTACCTGTATGTACATTAGACAGATAAGATTCAGAATGAGGTTCAGAATTTATTGCAAAGACATTGTTTACGTTATTAGCTTTTAATATCTTTATTTTTGTTGTTAACACTTAAAATCTTACATTTAAATTCTCTCTGACATTTATTTCTCTCTGAATCATGCCTTTGTCTCAGAACCTGCTCACTTTGTGAAGAAAGTCAAGGATGTGACTGTTGCAATGAGCCAGAATTTGAGACTTGAGTGTACTTTCACCGGCGCTCCAAAGATCTTTGTCACTTGGTACAAGGACGGCAAGCAGCTCTATGCCTCCTATAGATACAACACAAAGATCATTGGAAACAAGTGCATTGTGGAGGCTCTGCACCCCTGCAACAGCGAAACACCAGGAACTTACTCCTGTGAAGTCAAGAATTCTTATGGAACTGACATCTGCCAGTGTACAGTTACCACTGCACCAGGTTAGTACCATGAGGGTTTCACCCTTGATCACATGGTCAGCAATGTGATACAGATGGTCAAAACAAATTCAATTTAACTCCATAGACAATACAAGGACTGGCTTCATAATGGCAAGTGATAGCAGATCCTTCTCACAGTAAAACTATGTTGAAAAAAATGATGTGTTGATGTCTTTCCTCACTGTAGTTTTCCCTCACTGTACCTCTGTGTATGTATCCACTATACATGTTGTTGAAGCCCGCTCTTTACTGTTATCTGATTCAGACGTCCCCACATTTGTGAAGAAGCTGTCCAACAGCATCCTGAAAAGGGGAGAGAAACTCTATCTGGAGTGCACATTTACTGGTGCAGAAAAGATGTTTGTCACCTGGTATAAGGATGGCAAACAGGTGTATGGCTCTTACCAGTACAACACAAAACTCAGTGGAAATATCTGCATCTTGGAAGCACTTAACGAGAGCACCTGGCACACCACTGGAAGATATTCTTGTGAAATCAGCAACTCGCGTGGAAGTGCCATCTGTCATGCTCAGATCAACTTTGGGACAGGTGTGTAACTGGTGTATTTGTGTTGTTGTGTTGTCAAATACTCAAGAGCCAAGAGCCATCTCAATGTAAATCAGTCAATAGCCCTGTTGTTCAAGGTCACTGACTGCTGTCTATAGGAAAAGAACCAGAAATGTGATGCAACACAGGCCAAATAACACACCAATAACTAATGGTAACTGAATGGGGCATAGTGAAATGAAACTGAAAGGTTCACTATTCGGTCTATGTTGTATCAGATTTTCTTGTTCTTTTTCCTGCTAACAACAGGGCTGTAGACTGACTCAGAAGAAAAAATAAAAGTAAAATAAACAAATATAGTTTTATAATATAATAGTTGATATTATTTGATAAATATATTAAAAATATTTGGAGTAATTAGTTTTCTTTTTTAATGGTTAAGGAACCAAAATAGACTTTGCCTATTTATGTCAGCATAGTGACATTTGTGTTGTGTGCAGGCCATGTAGACAATGCACTATAGTTGTAACTGACTGTAATGTTTCTTTTAGAACCTCCTATGTTTGTGACACCATTGAAGGACCTCACTATCCCTGTCAGTGAGAAACTGAGACTGGAGTGCACTTTCACTGGAGCCCCACAGATGTTTGTCACGTGGTACAAGGATGGCAAACAGCTCTACGCTTCATACAGATACAACACCAAAGTCATTGGCAACAAGTGTATTGTGGAGGCCCTTCATCCATGCAACAGAGAAACCAGTGGAAAATACTCTTGCGAAGTTAGCAATTCCTATGGAACTGTGATCTGTCATGCCCAAGTCAAAACACAGGGAGGTCAGTATCACTTTGCAGGATTTTAGACATGACATGCAATCTCTTAACTCTGAGGTGGATAACTCACAGTGGATGACATGCAATCTCTTAACTGTGAGGTGGATAACTCACAGTGGATGAACCATCACTCACATGTACTTAGTATGTTTGTTTGTGCAGATTGCCCAGATGACACATCAGACAAAGCAGTCTTGTCAGAACATTTGTCCTTGAGAAACAATACTAAACTAGTCATAAGTGTTACAGCAGACAAGTGATCATAGTCATCTTTTTTCCCTTATGCAGGTTTCCAGAAAGCACCAGGGACTGGAGGTTAGTATAAGTTAATATTTTAAAGTCATACTGCATGTGATGTCTTATGCTTCACTTTTGTAATTATACTGATATGACACTATTTATATTTGGAAGGGTGAAACTTCAAGGCCACTGATTAGTTCCTGATCAGTTGAGTAGTTTGCAACATTTTATTTGAAGGTACACCAGGCAACATTTTATACTGGTTTTAGATTGACTTTGATGGTTAGGTGGCTCTTTACTGGACGAATGAAGGATTTCTCGGGTCCCTCTATTGCCTCCTCGTGCAGTTGCAGAACGTGCAAAATGAGAATGAAAGCATTGCTCCTAGGATGGTCCTTTTTTCCATTGAATCAATATTTCAATTAATTTAGGCTTATTTAACAAATGTTTTGTTTTCCTCAGAACCTGCTCGCTTTGTGAAGAAGCTGAAGAATGTCCACATCACCTTAAGCCAGTATCTAAGACTTGAGTGTGAATTTAAGGGAACTCCTAAAATGTTTGTCACATGGTACAAGGATGGGAAACAGCTGTATGGCTCCTACAGACACAACACAACCATGACGGCTAATAAATGTATCCTGGAATGTCTCCATGACACCAAACTAGACACTGCTGGCCGATACTCGTGTGAAGTGAGCAACGCTTACGGAACTGATGTTTGCCACTCTGATGTTGCTATAGCCACAGGTTAGTACATTTTAAGTATATTTTTAATGTGAAAAATGTGTCCTCTCTTACTCTCCATAGCAGTGTATACTCTTTAATATTGAGCCTTGCTCAGACACTCATTAATCCAGTCCTGCCTATTTCACAGAACCTGCTTGCTTTGTGACAAAGCTTAAGGACCAGTTTATCCCAATGAGCAAGAAGTTGGTACTGGAGTGCACGTTTGCTGGCAGCCCTAAAATGTTTGTGACATGGTACAAAGATGGGAAGCAGGTGTATGCCTCGTACAGATACAACACTAAAATGACAAAGAATTCATGCATCCTGGAATGTCTACACCCCTGCACCAAGGAAACGACTGGAAATTACTCCTGTGAAGTTAGCAATGCTTGCGGGACAGATGTTTGCCATGCTCAAATTGTTGCAGTAACAGGTTTGTACATTATCCTCTTTTTATACTTGAAGTTGGACGTAGCCCTATATGTCCTTGACCTCCTTCTTGACGTTTTGATTCCAGAAACAAACTTCAACCAGTAATGCTGAACACATATAGAGAGAGGTGTTGGGAAGTAGTGCCTGACGTACCAGAGGAACTAGTATAGAAATGCAGGATATTAGCATTATCAATAGGTCTGGATACATTTCACAGGACTGGGTTGAATGAATGAGAGACTTGTGTGTAATTATTTTATGTGACATTATATCACATGATGTAGTAAAAGTGTCTAGTAGTAGTGTGAAATGTAATGTAACTAACAAACTAACTACAGTTGATACCAAGTAATATGTACCGTATTCATTTTATTAATGTAATTTTAAGGCAGACATAGTAATCACTAACTTATTTCTCTATTGAGCAAGTTGCCAAATCTTCAAGGTATTTTAGTCCATGCTGTATTTTAGTCACTTATGCTCTGAAATATCAGCATAAATAGCTCTGGTCCGAGGAGCAGGCATTAATATCAGCATTAATCCCCTCATCCTTTTGCTCATCTCAGAACCAGCAGAATTTGTCACAAAACTGAAAGACATGAACATTCCAATGAGCAAGAAACTAAGACTCCACTGCACCTTCAAAGGAGCACCACAGATGTTTGTCACATGGTACAAGGATGGCAAACAAGTGTATGCTTCCTATAGATATAACACAAAGGTCACAAAAACCTCCTGTACCCTGGAGTGCCTTCATGAGAGCAATGCAGAAACCACAGGAAGATACTCCTGTGAAATCTCCAACAAGTACGGGACTGAAGTGTGCTATGCTCAAGTCACCGCAGTGGCAGGTTAGTATCAGTAACCAGAAATAAGTAGAGCACAGTCTGGTGCTCTTTTGAATGTACTGAAAGTAATGTAGTGAATGTAGTGAGAAAATGTAACTGGCTTTACTGACAATCCTCTCACAGACCCACCCCAGTTTGTGAAGAAGCTGAAGGACACTTACATCCCAATGAGCCAGAAGCTCAGACTGGAGTGCACTTTCAGTGGCTCCTCCAAAGCCTTTGTCACCTGGTACAAAGATGGCAAGCAGCTCTATGCCAGCTACAGATACAATACCAAACTGGTTGGGAACACGTGCATCTTGGAGTGTCTGCATGAATGCAACAAAGATACCTCTGGAAGATATTCCTGTGAAGTATCAAACAAGTTTGGATCAGATATAAGCCATGCTGATATTACAGCAGTGAAAGGTTTGTATGTATCTGAGATCCCAAAATATTTTTCTAGATATTATTTCAGGATTAGTACGTCTTATAACGTTATGAAACTCAAAACAATCTAAATTCCTTGGAACTGTATAAATTTGCAATCTTCTAAAAGTTCAGATTTTTGTTTTTTATCCAGCATGTAAAGTAATCTTTGAATGTACTGTGGACTTTTTTCAGATGTTCCTTGCTTTGTGAAGAAACTGCCCAACATGCAGGTCTATTTTGGAGAAAAATTGACCCTGGAATGCACATTTACTGGTGCCCCCAAAATGTTCATCACTTGGTATAAGGATGGCAAGCAACTCTATGCCTCTTACCGACACAACACAAAACTCATTGGCAATAAATGCATTGTGGAGGCCCTCCATGGAAGCACCAAGGAAACTGCTGGAATATATTCATGTGAAATTAGCAATTCCTATGGATCGTCTGTCTGCCATGCTCAGATCACAGTGGGAACAGGTGTGTCCCATATTTAGACATATCATTAACGGAACATCATACCAGATTTTTTTTGTTTTGTTTTTGCATCACTAATAGCATTTGAAAGCATAGAATAGTATGCATCTAATTTACGTACATTTCAGTATATTAACCCTCTTTACATTTAGTTTAATTTCAGCAACCATTTAATGAATTGTGTTGTTTCCTTCAGACACACCACACTTTGTGAAGAAGTTGAAAGATATCAGTATCCCATTGAGCAAAAGGCTGAGGCTGGAGTGTTCCTACACGGGAGCCCAGAAAATCTTTGTGACTTGGTATAAGGATGGCAAACAGGTCTATGCCTCTTACAGATACAACACCAAAGTCACTAACAGTTCCTGTATACTGGAATGTCTGCATAAGTCCAATGAAGAAACAACAGGAAGATATTCCTGCGAAATCAGCAACTCTTATGGAACAGCCATCTGTCATGCTCAGATCACTGCAGAACCAGGTTTGTTCAGATGAGTCTGTAGAGTCAATCTATGAAAGGGACAAATAAAAGACAGATGCTCTTGACAGTCGTAACAATGAGCTGACATCCAACATCACGTCATCTTCTCTCTCACAGAACCTGCACGCTTTGTGAAAAAGCTTCAGAACCTTATGATCCCAATGAGCAAACATTTGAGGCTGGAGTGCACATTCACCGGAGCCCCAAAGATGTTTGTCACCTGGTACAAGGACGCCAAACAACTGTACGCCTCATACAGATACAACACTAAGCTCACAGAGAGCTTGTGTACAGTGGAATGCCTGCATGAGTGCAATAAGGAAACTGCAGGAAGGTACTCCTGTGAAATTACCAACCATGCAGGAACCGAAATCTGCCATGCTCAAGTCTTCCCAGTTGCAGGTAAGCTTATCTTAAGGATGATGGTGGAGTCTGTAAACCTTTGTGCAGTCAGCTCTTAGAAAATTCATTATACTCATGAGCTACACACCCCAGGACATGCATGTCCTGAATAAAATACATGATGCACATTGAAAAACTTCATCTGAGGTACCATGGTAATACATAATTCTACCATTGCTTCTAGAACCTGCTCGCTTTGTGAAGAGGCTACAGAACGTTACCTTTCCTCTGAGTAAGAGGCTCAGACTGGAATGCACATTCACTGGAGCACAGAAGTTGTTTGTCACATGGTACAAGGATGGAAAGCAGTTGTACGCCTCCTATAGATACAACACAAAGGTCATTGGAAACACCTGTGTCTTGGAGTGTCTTCATGAATGTAACAGTGATACACCTGGGAGGTACTCTTGTGAAGTAACCAACTCTTATGGAACGGACATCTGCCATGCTCAGATCACCACAGTTACAGGTGACTTCCACATTCAGGTTTTCCATTTCTCTTTGTCTTGTGCTAATGATTTCTTTACATTGTGAATTTACCAAATCTACAAAGGTCTGATATTTGTCTTAAAATAAAAGTTTTAACATAGTGTTCATTGAGCTCTTGGGGCCCTCATCTTTATATCAACAGTAAATCCAGTGACAACTTTACGTACATAATCCTTACTTGCTATTTTGAAAGGCCTGTTATTCCATACTTGTGAATGGGTCACTTTTTGTGAATGAGTCTGTTTTTTTTGTCATTGTTTTCTTACAGATTCTGGTCTGTTTATATGGCCTGCTGGGAGGAAACACCACCAGTGAGGTGGAAACTTCTGGAGGCTACCCAAAACCCGTGAGAGCAGCTTCCGTTGGGTGGAGAAAGACAGTTGTTATTTCAGCAGTCTTAAGGTTGTTTTGTGATATGTATTTATGGAGCAATTAAGCAAGAGATGACACCTCCACAGTTTAATCACATAGAACTCTTCAATACATATGCTGGTAAGTGTAGCCTATATGTAAAAACTAACATTAAATTAGCATTAACATTAAAGAATAACATTCAAATCTGAGTGACGTTAATTGTTACATTTTTGAATTCAATAATCCATAATCTGTTAAACAGACATTGTGTAGGTCAATTCAGCAGTTAACTTGTTAGCTTGACCAACCACTATGTAATATTTAGCTACAGGGTTGAATATTGATGATATAAGGACAAGATGGCTAATCAGTGCTTAGCTAATCTACAGTAGCTATCTAAACAGTGGGGCCTGAGGTTCATAGGTCAGCAATTGAACTTGTATCATCATCATATTTGTATCTTTGTCATGGCTGTGTTTGTATGCACACATAACAGCCGTCAGATTTCGAGGTGAAATAAAACTGCTGCAGTTCCCATCCCTGCTGCTTTTGCCTTCACAGTGACTGCTTGCTTACTCTTCCTGTCAGCTACCAGCTTGGCCAGGACACTAACAGGGGCCAACTGTCTAGATTGGCTATGCGTTTAGGCACACAAAGTCTGTCTGCAATTCCAATCAAGCAAGACTCTATTTACACCATAAAGACTCAACATACAGCTGACTTGTCCTGTTCAAACAGGTCTGTTCACACATCATTTTCTTTTTTTAGTGTAAAATGAATGAGGTGGGACAACAGTTATCAAAGCTGACATAAACCAACCTGAGGTGATGGAATGTTTTGACAACCAAAAGTCAGCAGAAAAGCTTGATTAGGGAGGTTCACTAAAACTCACACCACTGAAAAGAAAACTTCAAGTCTTGCTCTGAGCTTATGCCATCTTTTGTTGTTGTTGTTTTTTTCCCATTTCAAAAGCACACCACTTTGCAGCACACGCCCTCTAGAGGATATTCTAAAACTCATTTCACAACATTTTCAACTCTTTATGACTCTCTTCTCCTTAACACCCAAGAAAGCAGCAGTAAGCTGTTTTTGTTGGTACCAAATGCCCAGATTTCTCAATAAATCATGGCCACTGTTATGGTTCCCCTGAGGGCTGTCAAGGATGAGTGAGATCAGATGATTATCATCATGACAGGGAACCAGTGCAGCGATAAAAATGATGCTTTTCTTTGTTTATGTTTGTGCTGTGTTATAGTGCAATCATTGAAATCCAAGCATCTTCCTGGTCTAGGGAGATGATGGTGGACTACAAGACATGGAAACTCCAAACAAAATGGTCAAAATGCAAGTTTGGGTGGAGTGGGATGAAATTTTCTGTGTCTCTAGCCTCAAACTTGGTCAGGTAACTTTTTTCGCCCACTCATTCCAGGCGTAACATTTGCTTCGGCTCTTGCTCACTCTCGACCCACTACCACCCCTAAAACCTCACATGTTCCTCGTTCAGGAATGAGATGGGGTGGGGGTGCATATGAAAATCCTGCTTGATTCCTGCCAGTGCAAATGTCCTCAGGCTTCAACCGCTTCAGGAACCTTGCTATCGACCTCAGCAAACAAGCTTTCTGCTCACATCTCCTACCAGTCCTATCAGAAAGACTCTGGTGTCAGCATCAGCATTAAAGACCTTAACAGCCACAAGATAATGTATGAAATATAATCATAACTGACTCTTGAGCAGAGTAAACAGCCTTTGGTGTACATCTCTGTCATGGCGAGGGCAATGAGTCTAGAAAGGAAACATCTAGACAGGAACTAACTGAGGTGGTTACCATACTCAAAGTAGCAAATAACTGAATGAAACATGACAGAGCACAGGGCAAGGCTACATTTGGTTATAGTGTAAAAATCTAGCCTCTGAAAACCTGGCAAATTCACAGTGTGATGTAAAATCTATTGCAAAAGCAGCTTCAGTCTCACTCAGCAGAAGTATAAAATCACACTGGCAGAGGCACGTAGGCATGTTAGAGCAACAGCAGTGTCACCAACTTATAACTGGAGTCCTTGGGTTTGATTCCTGAATCTACTGTTATAAGGCTGACTCACCTAGGGTGAGAGTGTCCATTAAATGCCAGACATGGGTAGTGTAAATATCCAGTGGAAAATATTATTGTTACTGTACTTCGAAATAAATACGAATTTGGTTCCATTTCACCTGAAGGGCCTGTAGGAGGAAAAGCTTTGATCAAATGGTAAGTACAGTATGCTGACACTGAAGGTAAGTACAGTATGCTGACACTAATGGTAAGTACAGTATGCTGACACTAATGGTAAGTACAGTATGCTGACACTAATGGTAAGTACAGTATACAGTATGCTGACACTAATGCCAGACATGTCTGTTCACTCTTATTAACTCTTATTAAATAGCAAAACCACATGGCTCAGGTTCTTCCCTCTTCTTCCTGTCTTTGCTCTGTGTGGCTGTTTGATAATGAATGCTATAATGAATGCAATGATAATGAATGATAGTGAAAACAGATGCCTTTGAATGTTTGATTTAATTGCTCTTCACTTTCTTTCTAAATTGTTATTTATTATATATATATATATATATATTATATATATATATATACAGATGGTGTCATACAATGGTAGCATTTTGAACCAGATCAACAGTTGGAACAAACGGGCCCAGGGGTAGTGGATTACTGCAATCTGTTCACAACACCGGGGACATGCTTACTTGACCACCAAGAGCCAAGTAACCAGTCTGACTTCTTGAAGACTGAGGTGCTCTTTTGTACCCAACACATACTGCGTACAATAATCAGATTTGTCAAAACATAGAACCTCTAGGCCCACCAGCATTCTCTGTAAGAATTCTATATGGTCCCTTAGCACTTCTTGCTTGACCTAGACTAACTGGTCATCTGTCTGGTTCTGCTCAACAATAGATCCCCTGGACAAATACATTCCCTAGAAGAAAAAAAAGTAATTAAATGTAATTCAAATTAAGTACCACTTGAGGGTGCTATTTGGTTATAGTCCTGTTTCTGTGAAATTAACTAAAAGCAGTGACACTGAAAAGACTAACAGTCATAAATGAATTAATAATGAAACATGTCATTATGACAGGCTCATGACACTCTTATGTTGACATCTTCAAGTAAAGTGTTACCAAACAAACATAAACTCTACAGTATTCAGGGTTCTGACAAAATTCTGGAAAAAAAAAAGCTTTTACTTTCATTGTATATTTAAGTATACAAGTATACATTTACAGACTATTTAAAGACTACTGCTTTTAGAGTTTTAGTCACACTCTGTGGGTGACTTGAACTTCTACCTAAGTGTATTTTGGTTGGGTATCTGAACATTTGTGACTTTCAGGTACACTGGAGAGAACTATGACAAACTACAACAACAAAAATATTTTTTATTATTGTCATTTGGAAAGCACCTCCTGAGACGTGGCAAAGGCAATATTGTCCTGCCATAACAAGTTGGCATCATTGTTCCTTTATAAATACACTGATGGCTGACAACAGTGGTATTAAGGGGACTTTCAAGGACGTATTAGTGGCAGTAACAAATGGCTCCAGGCTGTTATTTCAGTTCTACACATTATAGTCATGGTTAGAGAGATGTGTGTGGACCAAGCAGAAAGACACACAGACAGACATTCCTTGCGTTTATGGATATATTCCTTAGGTGGCCAAAACTCTCTGTTACTGTTATGCTGCACATTGATTTGTTTCTGATGATTGAACAAATATTATTTCACAACTGAAATTTTGCTGTTTCCGTAAGGTATAACATCATTATGTCAAAATGAAGTTGCTGTTTAAAAGCGCACATTATAAACTGAAACAATTATTATCAGAGGTTCCCAACACTGAATGCACAGCAGGGCATAGCACACATATTCATGCCATTACCTTCTTCTCTGCTTACGACCAACAACTGTTTATCCTTTTAGAGCTCAGACCATTGCATACAGAGCATTACTGTCCGTATAGAGTATGAATGATTCATGTTGACAGATGAAATTAAAAATGTAGAATGCTAGAATAAAATGCCACATCACAGTGTATATTTGCAGAGGCTGGTGCATATAAAAGTGAACAGAGCCTCATTTTCCAAGGGATCCACAGACCTGGGATAGCAGGTGGACTCTTCATGTGTAAAGAAGTGTTTTGGAGAGAGTGCTTTGAACTGATCTGTGTTGTCATGCTGCTACTGATGAGGAGTCACATAAATCAGACTCTCCATGTCTGTGAAGTTCCTTCAGTCAATGTCTTTGACACTTGCATATCAGATAACCTACAGTTTCAATAGTGCCTTGTGATCATGTAAGGAGAAAGTGGCCTCATATGTTTGCATATAGTCTTACCAAGGGGACTGACTTATCCTAAGTTGGACTTCCCCGTGCATCCTACATTAGTAGCATAGTTTCCCTAGGCTACATTAGTAGCATAGTTTCCCTAGGCTACAGATGCAGATGTCCCTTTACGCAGGTGTGAGCATAAAATTACTCCCACAAACCACCCTGACATCTGAGCACATAGAACAGCCTTATGTGACAGTGATCTTGGATTCAGTTCAAGACATCATCATTTCTGTTGAACAATCCTAAAAGCCTAGATGTGTCTTGCCTGAGTTGAGAACATTGATGATGTTAAGTCTAATTTACAACACTTGTGCCTGTGACCTGTGACAGCTGCAGTAGTCTCTCCGCAACCTCCCTGTAGTCACCTACCAACGCTCTGCATAAATATTTTGTGCGTGCCTCCCTCTAGAGGTTTACAAGCTGTCAATGTATCAAGAGTCTTGCAACTAGAAATGATTCATTGCATCATTTTCGTAGTTTCTTTTTGTAATTATCGCTTGGATGTAGTAGGCTACAGTTTGAGACAAACAAGTTTACACATTCATGATTGTTTTTTTTTGTTGTTGTTTGTTTGTTTGGTACTACCCTCAATTCATGGCTAAGTTGATGTTAGCATACTAGCTATTGAAATAGGCTAATGTAGGCTACTCGTTTTCCTAGGATACGCTATCCAATCAGAAAGTTACATAGTGCTGCATGTGCAGTACACTACAAGTCAGTAGTGGCAGTAGTGGCTCTGTGGTGGAAGCTGCCATTGTTGTTATATGTTGCTAGAAACATCTGGAAGTTCTGAATCCCTACTTCACATTCTGGAAGCAGGAGGTGTGACATAGGCCAATTCAATGTTTACAGAGAAGACTATCGACCAACAATGGTAGCTCTACAGTCGAAACTTTGCCACTACTCACTTTCACTTTTGCAACAGAACTAAGTAGGGGAATACCATTACTAGTTTGTGCCAAACAACACAGAGAAACGCTATGGAAATTCGATGTGGGCCATTTGAGGCTCTAGTAGGACAAAATCAATTTTGAAAATTCCACCAAGACAATTTTTTAGGTCTCAAAAAAAAGGCATGTCCGGGCAAAAGAGGATGTCTGGTCACCCTATATTTGCTAGCTATCAATTTTTCATGTAATTGACCCCAAACACGTAGGCTAAATAATTTAATACCAACTCATTAATTAATTTAAAATGTTTCAAAAATGTAACAAAATGAGCTCAGTATATATCCAAGAGGATTAGGAAAGTGCTGCAGAAAATCCTCCAGGAGCTCACCCTGATGTGTCCTCGTACTTACTACTAAACAAGCACAGTTGAGGCCGAAGTGGTTGCTGACAGAGACTCTCTTTATTCACAAAACCAACAGGGCTTATGCCAAGACAATTGTCAAGCAATAGACCCAATGCACTGGCAATGTGAAGAAGAGTCACTGCAGTGAAGCTGGCTGTTCTTCCAGGAGAGCTGCGCAGGTCTGATTTTCCTCCAGCATTTCTCCAGCTTTTATAGAAAAATGAGCCCTGGAAATCTTCCCATCATTCTTATGTCATGATGGACCTCTCAGCCAATCAGAATCATGCTGTCCTCCCTAGGAAAGGGTTATATTGGTGGATAAATCCTCCCGATTTCCCATAAAAATATATTTTAATTAGTTTCATTCATCACTTTGTTTATGACAGTTGTGTCCTGAAGTCTGCCTCTCCCTGCAGTGCATCTTCCCCAAATCTCGTTAATGTCTGTGTGTGCCTGATTTAATTGCTTTTTGTTCATTCATTCATTCATTCATCATTTTGCTCATTTTGTTCATGACAGCTGTCTGCTGGAGTCTGCCTTTTCCTGCCCCAAATCACCTGGGTACCAGTCACTCATTGCCTCCCCATGACTCATAACATATTACTCATATTCTGCTATCTCTTGGGTCATTCCGTGTCAAATGGACCAATGGCCTTCCACTCGACCCTCTCAGAATTGGCTGATTCTCATATATTATGTGCCCACACATCTCAAATGAAGATGTGCAAAATTATACCTCAATATCTCAAGGATTTCTATGAAAAATATGCCTTAGAATGAACCCACCCCCTCTTCAAAAAAAGTGCCTATCAGGTGTAATGGATGCCAGCTAACCTAGCTGCATGTGTAGAATGTTAGTAAATTTCAAGAGACTCCAAGTCAGGTAACTGGGAGCCTGGACTTTACAGTCGACTGGCTAGGGCATTTGCCCCACAGTCAGAGGTTGCTGTTATGAGGTTGTGGGTTTGAGCCCTGGGCTGGACTGTGCAGGATGGGCTGTTACACAGGCACAACAGATGTCTTGTTCTCTCTCCTGTGAGATAGTTTCAATTCTACAAACCCATGAGCAAGACACTTTCATTTCCACCCCTCTCTATCTCTCATTCAAATTAAACTGGAAATAGCCATCACACTTATAAACCTCAAATGATCACTTCCCACAATTCAGTTTTTGCAGTCATAAATGTCAGGTACCATATACTGTCTTACGGTGGTTGATGGTAGAAGTGTTTGTGTGCACTAGTGTCATACTTCATATCATCTTTCCATTCTGTAGTCTGTTAAAGTAGCACACATGCCAAAGCACATACCCTAACAACAGGATGTAGCACACATGCCAAAGCACATATGCTAACCACAGGATGTCACTGTAGTGCATGCAGAAAAAAAACAAAACAAAAAAAAACATTTCCTGTAACAGAGTGGCCTGTGTTATGAAGCAAAGCAATGTTGTGCATGCTCTTTCACTCTGTGTTATTTTCACAGTCCCATTCTTTTCTGCCAGAATGCTCGCAGAGTTTTCGTCACACATATATCAAACACATATCACGCATGCTACTCTGTAGTTGTTGTAATGAATTTACATGAAAAAATAATTAAATTTTTTTAATTTACATGAATTTACATGAAAAATTTTTTATAATAACAATCTGTCAGATTACTCCCAGAGTGTTTTCATCACAGATAACATGCACATATCACATCAAGCTGCACAACCTGAACATTCCAATGGTGCTTGTTGTTGTGATGAAAGATCTGTGAGAAATTATTATTATTATTATTATTGCATCCATGTAACACCCATTAAAGTCAGTGAAATATCTCATGATCTCTTTGCTCAAATATGGCATACATGAACAAGAGATTCTACCAATTCCAATGGCATATCAGCATTCACCCGTGCGATTAGCAGTTCCTTTAATCCCATCTTTAAATCCCATCAAGTGTCTGCATTGTCTCCCTCCCCAGGCTGTAGAAGAAAGCTGGATGTGAACACTAGATTTGATGTTTCTGTATTCTGAGTTCAGTGTACACTGCCCACCAATATTGTCTTGCTGAGTGACAGCATGTGCAGTAGCAACGGCAGCATGGGTGATTTTGGTTGATGTATAAACAGTTTTAGTAGCTGTTGTGCATTCTGCAGCAAAGGTTAACTGCTCAGATGTGTGTTGGTAAAGCACACCGTATGAAGAGTTTGGACACTGTTTTGAGACAAGTGTGGAAATTGGCACAAACTATGCAGTTATGCAACACACAATGACTACTGTCATAAAGAATAGAAGATTACCTGAACCTGAGATAGAAGGTGATATTCATTTGTCTATTACAGTCATTTGACATTATATTGTTTACAAATATTTACACAATGTATTATACAATTACATTTCAGTGCAGATGAAAGGTCTATACAGGTATGTTGTTGTTGCAAAGTGACTCTGTAGGTTGGAAAGAGGCAAAGGTGACTGAAAGCGCTGTGCATCAAAATATCACTTTACAGCAATAAAGCTCACAAAAGTACTCAATGTGCTTCGGTTCTCTACAAGAAGTAGCCCAGACCCTGTTGCTGACCGTGCCCAGAACCTGTTGCTGACCGTGCCCAGACCCTGTTGCTGACCGTGCCCAGAACCTGTTGCTGACCGTGCCCAGACCCTGTTGCTGACCGTGCCCAGAACCTGTTGCTGACGTGCCAGACTGTTGCTGACGTGCCAGACCTGTTGCTGACCGTGCCAGAACCTGTTGCTGACCGTGCCAGACCTGTGCTGACCGTGCCCAGACCTGTTGCTGACCGTGCCCAGAACCTGTTGCTGACCGTGCCCAGACCCTGTTGCTGACCGTGCCCTGTGGAACCCTTCTAAGTGAAAGAAAATTTCTTTTCCATGAACACAGGTCTGCCTTTACATCAGATGCATGAACAAATCAGTAGTCATAGTCTGACTTAAAGGCTGATGCTACAGACTTAATCTGCAGTATAGTTACAGTATATCAAGAAGGTAAACCTCTTCTTTTCTACAGCAGAGTCAGTTTTGTGTCTGTCTCTATAGTTCCAAAGATGGGAAATACCCTCTCAGGGAAGGACTGGTTGAAGGTGTAGATGTGGCTGCGTCTTACTGCATTATAGAAGGACAGCTGACCCTCCTCCATGTCCAGGTAAACCCCCACCTTAGTGAGGGGATGGGGCATGGGGAGATCTTTGGCAGGGACAGATAAGGCCCTGAGTTCGTCCCTCTGCAGGCGGAGGGTCCAGTAGCCAGACTGTGTGTTCAGATCAATGAAGCCATTTTTAGGGGCCGTCTCCCTGGCCACCCCCAGTCTCCAGTCCTTCTTCCCAGTCACGTCCACCTCCCAGTAGGCCCTGCCTGAGCTGAAGCCCTGGGTGGCCTGCACACACCACCAGCCGTCAAACTTACGAGGACTCCTGGATGATTCCTGTCGGGGGTCCCGCTGGCTCTCGATAAAATCACCTACTCGCACTCGTTTTCCATCAGCAGAGAAGACAAAGTCAGGGTGGGCTGTTTCTCGATCCAGGGCAACATTGACTAGAACATTGGATATGCAGGGTTAAAGTCAGTTGTCTAGTTTAATAGCGAAAAGAAAAGTTGTGTGTTCGAAATGTTGTGAGTGAAACATATTTGGTTGTACTGTGGTTGGAGTCACTTACCACGTGATTCATGAAACAGGTTCCATACTGAAAGTGAAGATAAAAAACAGTCTTTTTAGCAATTGTGTCTATTTCACATAAGACTAGTAAAATAAAAAGTGAAAATTAATTGATAAAAAAAAATCCACACATACCTATTTCAGGAATGTGTCCTGCCGCTCCTATGAGGGGGAAGGGACAGATAGGGACAGTTAATGTCACCCGGCTGGACTGGTTTCATAATCACCATAATCATCTTTTCAAAGGGCATTTGTCTCACCTTGACTCCTAAATCTCTGCCTGCTTTTCAGCCACAGCTGTGGGATGTGACCCTATCAGAAGAGAACAAAACATTTATTTAGGTAAAACAAAGGCTGACATGAATAGCCAAGAGATGCTAATAAATAATGTGAAGGGCACAGACATACACACACACACACACACACACACACACACACCTTCAGGGCTGTTCCTGCAGCACACTCCACATAATGAAGTCCAGAGCTGGGAGCATGTTGGGCAACTGCCCTCTCTTCCACTGTTTCTGCAGATCCTCCAACACATACCTCACATCCTCTGCTGCACACACTGAACCCTGGGAGCAGAGTGATCACATACACACACACACACACACACACACACACACACATACACACACACAAATAAACACAAGAAGGGAAGGAAGGTAGATGTCAAAGAATGTCAAACCAGGTCAGTGTGTATTACTGACATTGAAAAATGCAGGATTTGGAATCTTGGACACCTACGATCACTGTACCCAACTTACATAACATGTGTTTGGAATATGTAAAGATACATTGCACAGTAAATCCATTGTTGTTATATGTAGTCGGATTGTTTTCGTAACCAACCTGAGGCTTTGCCTCCAGCTCTGAGGCCCAGATGGAGAGCAGTTTCTGGGCTGCCTTGAGGCTCTTCTCTGCCTCCTCTGGATGTTTCTGCTTCACCTCTTTATACTGCTCCCAGCTCCCACACAGTTCCACTGGCCCAGAGAACTGCAACACATCAGTACAGTAGAGACTTTGATAATAGTCTAGTTGGTATCTTTGACTTTTTTGTCTTGAGTATGTTGTGTTAGATGAGGTATCCTCAATGACCCACCCATAACCCAAAGAACAAGTGTGACACATGTCTGTCTGGTATCACATGCTGGTTACACCATAGGAAGCACAACTGAAACATACATACATGCGTACGGCCTGTTCTCATTTTTGACAGTCTACTAATTATATTAGAAGCAAACTGCTGTGTGTTATGCTCTGCAAATACTGCTTTTCACCCAGTGAAGTTTGGCTTAGCTTTAAGTCATGCATGCTGTACCTCTGATAGGTTCTTTAGCTCCTTTGCCCACTGCAGTATGAAGACTCGACATTCATCCAGACTGTAGCTCTCATGTACTGAGTTAGTCTGCAGACTCTCTCCACACTAGGATGAAAAAAACAAAAGTCTAAATTATCTAAATAACATCTTGATTTGATATTGGAACCTCTGTGTTGTTGGCTTAGTTTAGCATATGAGCAAAATTTGAAAAGTTCACATGCAAAACCCTCTCATCCATGTGCACTTAACACTTTACCGAAATATATTCATATAATTTTGATAAACTTTATTATCAGTTCAACTCCAATTGGAATGTTTTGGCTTGATTTGTTTTTACTTTCAAATTGCAGGATGATAGAGATTATTTGAAAATTATTATAAAACCAATCTGATTTTTGAATATTTCTGAAAACTGACTTTTGGGCTTTGGGTTTGATGTTTGGGTTTTACATTTGATCTCACCTGCTCTTTTGGTACACAAACAGTTAAGGTTTGTTATCTTACAGGAACAAGCTCTCAGAAGAGGCAAATAGTTTATCTGCCAATGCTGCAGGCACTCAGACCGGACAAACTAGTCATCTATTGGGTCTATGGTACAAAGAGCTATTCAGACATACCAGGACAACTCTGCCAAGCTGTGCAGCCAGATCTCTGATTATAGCTTTAGATTCATCCAGAGACTCAACCTGATGTCTTCTGGACTTTGAGATATGCAATGACTTCTGCCAAATGCAAACAAACACAACATAGCAAACAAACAAAAGCATTACAGAATTTCAGTTTCAACATGACAGTACAAATCAGAGACCAAACAGTATCACTGATGAGCAAGTGCTGACATGTACCTGAAGAAAAGTTTTTAGAGTTCTGAAAGAGGGTAGTTTAATCTTCTTCCCCTGGACACAAACCATGTGATCATCCTGTAAAGTTAAATAAATGTGATTTTAATACATAAACCAAGACAGCAAAAAAATACGGAACTCAAGGTATGTGCATTTGACAAACATGCAGGAATTTTGCACAGGGTGTTGCCGTGTTTGGTATGTTATGACAGGTATGTCCACAGATGGGTAGGTCATGAAAGGTGCATCCAAAGAGAGATTCTGCAAAATTGTGCAGTCTTTTAATATTTATATATAATGATATTATATGTAAATTTGTGCAAGACTATATGTACATTTGTGCAAGACTGTGCAAGTTCTTCAAAACAACTTGAAATTTTAACCAAGCTAACCCCAATAACCTCAGGGGGAAAAGGAACTTGTTTTGAAATACAGTCCCCTCCCCTTGAGGTTAAGTTCTGTGATGCTATCAGTTAGTTTTGCTTTTGAGTTATAAGAAGTTTTAAGCATACCTCCTGGAGGCAGAAGTTTGGTTTTCCAAAGGGTTGAGAAGAGGTTTCGTGATAAATTGATTTTATTCCATTTCGACCAAAACTGTGAAAACTCTGGCTTGTCCTGATGCTTACAGTATCTAAAAAATAGTCAGACACACAGTCAAACTTTCAGTATATGGAAATCAGCCAAAGAGAAGCAATTCTGGAACCAGAAAACACTTTTGCAGTAATGCAACAGTCTAACACTGTTGTAACAATGCAGGAATCATCTTAATCTAAATGCAGTTTATCATTTTAAATGGATATTGATATTGATTCTGCAGAGATGCTGGAGCAGAAAAACAGCCTTTGCATCACCTTCAGCTCACTGTGTGGAGTTTGTGTTTTACAGATTCTCTCTCTTACTTTCTCGGTGCACAGTATGTGTGTGTGTGTGTGTGTGTGTGTGTGTGTGTGTGTGTGTGTGTGAGGAAGACATAAACAGTATGTCAATCTTAGCCTAACACAGGTAGCCCATCACATCATGTTATATTATGTTTTTGTGCCTGTGTGCATGAATCCTACCTGTGACTGAGGAAAGCATGTTCAGCGATACTTGTGCACATAGCAGACATCAGAGGAGCAGCAGAGAACTCTGTAATAACAAGAGGGAATCAACAGTGTTTTGACATGAACAGGATGGGTGGGTTCAGGATCTTCACATTTAAATAAAAAAAAAATCAGCCAATCGCCATTTCAGAAGTGCTTGCATCATCTGTCACCACAGAAGGCACTTCATTTGAGGTACCGGACAAGAACACTCCTTCAATTTTTCCCTGATAATGTGAGTTTACCTTGTTTTCAATCCAGATGTTTATGTACTGATGTGTTTATTTTCATGGAGTTATTATTTTGTATATTGTCCATAACCACATGTGGCACATGTTGCACGTTTGTGGTAGCCTAGAAGATTTTGAACTAGCATCAGTCATGTCAAAGACTACCAAGTACACTCTGCAATCGTTTATTACTGCTGTTGCAAGGTATTATACAGTTTACTCTTTATATTGTTAATATTGCAATTGCATAACTAACTGTAAACTGACTGTTGTCCAACCAATATTATGGTGCTTGTGTGTCATTTGTTGTTTGCCTCATCCCTAAAAGTCATCCTTAGAGGGAGACCAGGACTCTGTGTGATAGAATCTGATCGATCTGATGTGATAGAAGTGTACTAGGGGTACTTTTTAGAACATATTTGCAGGTATCACCAAGGAAATGTCCAGACATACAGTATTCCTGTTACCTTACAAGTGGGTATGCAGAAAGGTCAGACATGATGACAGAAATGTCAGCCAATTAATAAGAGTGATGAGTGGATAATTATGACTGAAATGATCCCTCACCCACACAGGAAGCGTTTTAGGTGAAAAGTATATAAATAGAGTGTGTGGGCAAAAATACATCTCCAACAGAGATGAAAAGGGCACTCCGTGGGTGGTAAGCCTTTGATCACAACTGTTGGAGACATCTATAGCTAACGACAGACCCACATGCCAAGTATGATTAAAGCCCCCATAATACCCATAAGGTGAAGGCAGTTGGCGTGGTTTTTTCTTTAAGGAATTGTGTTTTCTTTAAAAAACACAATTAGGAAAACTATGACATTCATGGCATATTCTGATTCCCTGTTGGCTGCAAACTGAGAACACTACACACTAAAACTGAACGTAATTGTGACCGAGGATGTGGCTAAAACACAGTTGAAAAACGAACACAGTTCATACATTGTTGGATTATCTGTCATCTGATAAAAGAGTTGGCTGAAGACAAGTGACCTGAGATTCATCTTAAAACATCAAAGACACATGCTACATGAAAATTATTACTGATATAAAATTATTACTGTTTACATGAGGTGGAAGGTTTCAGCAGTTTCATTCTTATCTTCTGTCCATCAATATAGCCACCAGACTCCCCTATGCTCTAAAACAGATCCGTCAGTTAGTGGGCATTTCCATATAATGGCATGAAGGTTACCATAATGAGGCCATGAGACTCGAATTACATCAAAGGTACCCCTGTAGCTGTTTGAACAACTAGGAGCAGAGAAGTCAATGATAATAAAAGATCAAAAGATCAAAGGACCATAATCACTCACATAACAGCTTTAATGGAACAAAGGAATAATGGGAAGGAAATGGGAAATTGTCTATACAACCACCTGTGTGGGGTATAGATTAAATCTGATAAGATAAGACATACAGTTATTTATTTATTGTCCACAAGGGGAAAATTGTCTAGACTTTATTCCTGCTTACACAAGCCAAGGCAAGGCAAAAAACAGCGAATAATAGAAAATAAAATACATAAAATGATTGAGAAAAACAAGAGTTCAAAAGTAAGTAAACTAAATAAAATATATGAATATAAAAACATAATTTTAAGTGAATCAGGTTGCTGTAGACCACTGATGAACCACCTTTCTGCGGAAAAGAACAGAGCTCAAACCCACTTTAGACCAAATTCACACATTACAAAAATTTTTAACATCTAAACACAGAGACTGGCAATCTCCCTTTTCCAAGAGCTGATTCTAAGTCAAATTTTACCGACCCAGTCACTGGAAACAGTCAGCGTAACAGCATGTTTGCCTCTGTAGGGCCAACTAGGAAGGGGAATATTCAATTATTCATTTTTTATAAGGTACAATAGTATTGTCTCATGGGTTTCACAGAAGGAGCACCCAAGAGGAACAGGGGCAAGGAAAAACTCCCTTATGTTCAGTTAATCTAGGAAGAAACCTTGGGCAGATCCACGACTCAAGGGGCTAACCCAACTGCCAGGGGTCATGCAGAAAAATTACAATGAGTAGTAACCATGACAGACTACAAGTTGCCTATGGTTTTAGCTACGATTCATAATAGTTCATAATAGAGCATTATCCCACTTTACATTACATGGTAGTCAGTCCATAGGTGAATTATGGCTGGACAATGTAGCAGCGGCCAGACATAGTGTCAAACTCAAAGGAGTGAGATGGGTCATGGGGGTAACAATAAGGGTCCATTTGACAGTGCCATTGTGAGGGGGGTTAATCACAAAGGGAGTCGGGCCTAGCATGGGTGTCCAGGAAGGGCCTCTATGATGGAGGGTCGGTCCTGACATGGGCCTCCTGTAGTGGTTGGTTGTAGTCCACTCAGGAGGGGAGGGTGAGAGGAGTCCGCCGGAACAAGGCAGGGATGACACTCAGCAGAGATAACAGAGGCAACACGTAACACTTTGCGTAACACTTTGCAGGCCTATGTGGATGCCAATGCTTCAGTGAACCAGAATCTGTTGTGACGGGTGGTAGCTGAGCTGGACATGACATGTCTGTTGAGTCTAAAATAAAAAGCAAAAAGAAAGAGCAAAAGTTAACTGACATTGTAGTGGCATTTACTGGTATCTTGTGGATAAAAACACATGACCACCACATTGTAGCCTTCCAGTTGAGTGACAACAGGCAAACACAACACACATATGCATCTTTCAGTCTCTCTGCCTCACATGATATCAATTACAAGTTAGCATTTTATGGCTCCAGCAGTATAGCCAATGCATAGTCACTTGATATCAATGATATCTATTACATGTCAGCATCTTATGGCTCCAGTAGTATAGTCAATGCATAGTCACTTGTTTGTCTTAGGGAAAACCTTTATTATCCTAACAATGGATGTCTCATGAACTTTATTAGAGCGGAAAGGAAGTTGGATGCACAGAAATATGTTAAATGACAATCTCCAAAACTAAATGAGAACAGTTTGATCTGCACATATTGTACAGAACCTTAACTAAAACATATGTTACAATAACAACACGTGAAAAGTATGGGGAAACTCAAACTTTTCAGAATTCATTCAATAGAATTCAGAATTCTCCTTTATTTTTTGTGAAGAAAGGATGTCAGGCTTCAGCCAAGTGCGCTCTTTCACACCCAACTTGAAAGAGTGTACCTAGTAGTTGCCACAGGGGTAACCAGCCACATGATTTTTTTAAACTCCTGTCCTCGGAGCGCAAGTTCTGCACACTCGCCTTGCTTCAAATCTACCATGTTTTAGCCCTTTCCTTGTACTCTCATTCAATGTGTCCATCAGCTATTTAAAAATACCATATTATGAAGCATCTACAACCATCATTATGCTGCTTGTATTCTGCGAATAATGTCAAAGAGAAAATTTTAATCCCCAAACAGCTCTCGAAATCTTAACAAGAACCTGAGACTAGGCCACTGGTATGCCATCTCACTTCAGTGCGAACCAGTCTTGAACCAGTCTTGCGCATTCTGAACTTCTGCCTTGTGACTTAATGTATATACTTACACTTTGGCTACTAGAGAAGCAAAGAGACCAAAGACTCCATTCAACACAAATTAGGTAGTATTTGCAGCAGCTGCGGACTAATCTACCCACATACCGATACAATGATTAAAAAGTCCTCTGGCTTTGTCTTTCTATCATTTTGTTAATGTTGCTAATAGAGATATAGCAGGCTCATTCCGTGTGAAATCAACAAATGCATGACGCCTGACCCTCGGAACCCTTGGATTTGTTTCATCCTTTAAATGACTAATGCAATTGTACCCATCAGCAACTGTGCTGTTTTTAACCTTCTATCTACTTTAGTATATGAGATATCGGACCCTAAAAAACTGGGTCATGGTCATGGAAAAACTGTGTTTTTGACTTTATTAAGTTCAGTTTATTCAGTTCAGTCCATTAAGTTCAGTCCATTACTTTCACATACTTCATGCTAGACAACTGAAATTTTGCACACATGGAGACGTTCTGAACTCAGTGCTGCTTTTGATACCATCAAACACATTTCTAATCTCCCGTCTGTCTGCTACTGGTGTTTCTGGCCCAGCCCTAAACTGGTTTCAGTCATACCTCACCAACAGAAAGCAGTTTGTCATTCTTGGTCCACATCAGTCCCCTGTGTCCCCTGTCACTTGTGGTGTCCCCCAGGGTTCCATACTAGGGCCCCTCCTCTCTCTCATATACATCCTCCCTCTTGGCCAGATCATTCGCAGCCATGGCCTTAATTTCCACTGCTATGCTGATGACATCCAACTTTACCTCACCACTCCCTCTCCCTCTGACCCCCCGCCACATTCCCTCACGGACTGCCTTTCTGACCTAAAATTAAAACAAAACATTTTTTTCAAACTCAACACTGACAAAACTGAAATTTTTTGATTGGCCCCAAAAGTATCCTTTCTAAATCTAACAGTCTTACTCTCACCATCGATGGCTCTCCTGTCCACTCCACTACTGTTGTTAAAAACCTTGGTATTCAACTTGACTCCACCCTTAGCTTCAATCCTCATATCAAAACACTCACTAAAACCACCTTCTTCTAACTCACGCCTCATTTCACGCCTCCGTCCCATTCTCTCTGTCACTGATGCACAGACTCTGGTTCATTCCTTCATTATGTCCTTACTAGACTACTGCAACTCACTTCTCCTTGGTCTCCCTGCACGATCCTTACACAGATTGCAATACATTCAAAACTCTGCAGCCAGGCTCCTCACCCATACCAAACGATCTGCACACATCACCCCTGTTCTTCATCAACTCTATTGGCTACCAGTTCCATCCTGGATTAAATACAAAGTACGACTACTCACCTTCATAGCCCTCCACAACCTTGCTCCCCCCTACATCTGCAACCTCTTGATCCCTTACACTCCCTCCCGCTCACTCAGATCCTCTGACCATAACCTATATCCATTCCCTGCACCAGACACTCCACCCTGGGTGGCAGGTCTTTCAGTGCCATGGCCCCCAAACTTTGGAACTCCCTCCCTCAACCTCTTCGTGACTGTCCTACTCTTCCCCTCTTCAAAGCTCATCTCAAGACCTTTACACCCAGCTTCTCTCTGCTGTATCAACTGCCTGTTTGTTTTGTTGTTTGTTTGCTGTATTTCTTTATGCTCTCATTGTTTGTACTGTACTTATTCTTTGTTGCTTGTTTATTGTATTTTCTTATGTCCTTCTTGTTTGTACTGTACTTGATGTAAAGTGACCTTGGGTTTGAGAAAGGTGCTATATAAATTCAACTTATTATTATTTATTATTATCTTTTCCACTACCCCTCCATTACAGATAGCTGTAAAATAATTTTGGATACACTTCACTTCATGTTGTAGGCCTATGGTTCTGCTCTGCTTTGCTCAAGTCTGGGGAAATGTGGGCTAATCAGTCTCTTTCCTCGTCTAAAGTCAAATTTCTTTACGGTTTATGTAATTAGTTTTTTTCCACATCAAATTAGGTGTGTAACTAAGGGTCAGCTATGGTCACCGTGGTAATGCTACTTCCATTTTCTTGATGCATTCGTTGCATTACTGAACCACTGACTGAGAGGTACTATGCTTGTTTGCAGTTTATCTGTGCAGTTTTATCTAATTCTTTGTTTCTATGGTGAAAGAAGATGGTAAAAACATGTAAACCCATGTCTAATCATTTGTCTTAGCTGGAACAAAGACAAGCTTTTATTTAGAAAACTGAGTATAAAGTGAGCAAAGTTGACAGAAATGAAAAAGTCAACAAATACTGTCAAATTGAGTTAATCTAAACAATTAATGGATGACATGAATGATTTGCAGCGTACCAGTTTTTCGTCAGACTAGATGGGTCTGTGAGGGCACCCATGATGCTGTACCACCTACTCAAGTTTGAGCCCCATTTTGGTGAACCGTGAGAAGTTTGCATGCATTTCTTTAGGATATGTCAAAGTTACAGCTATGCCTACAATGTGGGTGGCAAAGGATGACATTTAAATGTTTGAAGTGATCTTTTTGATTCACTGATTGGTTGCATCTCCGACAGTCCAGATGATTCATTCAATAGCATAAGTCTACCTTATTTACATCCTGTGACATTCTATTGAGTAGACCTAAGTTTATGAAAAGTAAATTAAGTTACAATATCAGTAACCACTATTCCATAGTAGCCAGTTTGGCTAAAGGTACCAATCCCACATTTTGAGAATATACAAAATAAAACATGGGTTTTGTGGTGGTGTCATTGTTTTTATGGTTTACTTTGTCATACCTTGGGAAAATGTACTTAAAGTTATAGTATTTAAAGTAGGTCTTAATTTATTTATATTATCTTTACATCAGATTTGCTTTATACCACACATCTACTGAATTGTAAAGAATGTACGAGGATACGATGATAATATTTTGCATTATAGGTCCTGGATATAGTATCATTATTCACATAAAGTATGAAGCAAATCCATGATGGTCAGGTGTAATAACGGTCAAAGAGGTGTACTGTTAATGAAATTAATGAACCTGGTCAAAGAGGTGTACTGTTACTGGAATTAATAAACTTGGAGGAGGGAACTCCACTCTGTCAAGGCGTATTTGTCATGATCCTGTTCCCGGAGACCCTCCCCCCCTGCTGGACTACTACTGCATTGCAGTCTCTGTGTTTGTTTTTGTCTTCCATGTGCTTCTGTTTTGTTCACCTGCCCTGCCCCTTTCTCTTCCCCTGCTCCACACCTGTGCCTCGTAATCCTGTTTCCCCGTAATGAGTGTCGGCTGCCTCTTGTTTGTCCCAGTGCCCCTGCTCCCTATATAAACCTGTTTGTTCCATGTTCCCTGTCTGATCATCTGACCGTGTACCTTGATTGTAAGTCTGTTTCCTGGGCTGTTACCTGCTGTTGATCTCTGGTTTTTCCCCGCGCTTACCCTGGTCCCTGTGCCTGGCATTTTGCCTTTTCTGAGCCTTTTGAGTTTTTGCCTTTTGTGCCTTGTGGATACTTTTGAGTTTGGATTGCCTGTTACGATTTGGATGTAGCCTATAGTTCTTTGTGATTCCCTCCAGCCCGTTTTGATCCCTGAATGACTTTGAACGTTATCGATCTTTTGTGTGTTTTTTCCCCGAATCCTATTTTTGGAACCTTTGTTGGATTAGCTACTTTTTATTGTTTTTTTTGATCTAAGCGTTTTCTCCTTTTTGTACAATTTCTTCGTTCACTGTTAATAAACCGCGACGGATCTGCATTTGGCTCTCTGTCTGAATCCCTCTGAGCTTTACAGTATTTCCTCCTTGTCCACTGATTCCATAGTAACAGCACACCTTGGTGGTCGCTATCCCTTACATAATGTGTCTATAATTAAAATTTGTTCTTGTTTATTTCTCACATTGGGGTTTTTAAACTTCAACTTGCACTTTAAGTTTGCTGACTTGGTGATCACAAGTGAGTTTAGTATCTATTCTAAGTCCAAGGAATCTGAAATTACATAGTGCATCTACGGTTTCATGTCTGATAATGATGAGAAGATGGTGAGACTGTTTCTTTTGTTTTGTTGCCATGGAGGTGAAGGTGATTCTGCTCATTGGGTGAAATGAGAAACAGCATAGCTGCTGCTGCTGGTGTTGGTTTTCCAATCCGGATTCATCTACCTCACCACAAATGAATACTCATCTGTCTTCACTTGAAACTCATCTGGCACAACCTGAAACCTCCTACTGCACATTGGAAGAGTCTGCTGGTAGATTGCATCAACAAACGGGTTGAGAGTGCACATTAAGCCCTCCAGGGTGCTGATTAGGTTAAAGTGGAACCGGTGATTCTATTTGTGGCTGTGTATGTCATCACAGCAAAAGCAACCTCATTATTTTGTAGCCTCAGCTGGCAGAGTTGCTACATCATCACACTGAACAAGGTCTTTTACAGGGCACTGTAGAACATACAACTCACTAGCGCCAGCTGTACAACAGAGTTGTACACAGTGTTGCTGAGTGAACACACAATGTGTCCTGCTGACACTGAGTTCATATTGAATGTGTATACAGAAAACAATAGTCATCTACAAGCCTTTTGTTCCATAGACAGAAGTAAAAGTCCAGGTGGTGGACCTTATTATATTATCATTAATGGTTTATGTCTAGCATCACAAACAAAACATGTCACCGTGACAGCAGCAGTGTACATCTAAGCGCAATCACCTGGCACATAGCAACAAAGCCTGCTCTAAATTTAGATGGCAATCTTTAAAAGACAACAGAGGGAAACTAGGCTATGGAAAGAGTGAGTGTTTTCCACCTGCTATTACACATTTACCCTCATTTGAGAGTGCGTGCTACATCAAACAATTTTCCAACTAGGTGTATGACTTCATGGTTATATTTTCTCATAAAACAGAGGGCAGATACACTCTGATTACAGATAAAGCTTCCTGCTTCATAATAAAAGGAACAGGGAAATGCTACTGAGTCATTCACATAGTGAGGAGCTTGGGGTCTTTGAGTCTTAAGAAAAGATGGTATTGGAGCCGTGTAGGGTACTTACCTGGAATTAATACTCTCGCAGCACACTCCACATCATAAAGTCCAGCGCTGGGAGCATGTTGGGTAATTGCCCCATCTTCCACTTCCTCTGCAAATCCTCCAACACATACCTCACATCCTCTGCAACACACACTGAACCCTGCACACACATGCCCCCAACACACACACACACACACACAAAGAACAGACCAAGGGAGAAAGTCTGACCAATAAAAGGAGAGACATTTGTGTATGGAAAATGTTGGTCTGAGAATATCAATGCAAAACACTAGTATGAATATACATGTAAATACTCTCTCGCATACGGACAGACAGAAATAGAGAGAGGTTGTCAGCCTTGATCCCCCTCAGAGACAAATACCCAAGGAGACACTGACCTCTGGCACAGATTTCAGGCTAGCCGCCCATTCTGATACAGTCTTCCTTGCTTCCTTCTGGGCAGTGGTCATATGATCTCTATGCTGCTTGTCTGGACAGAGGTCATTCTGTCAACAAATAAGGAGAAATTGATAGCAAACCCTGTACATGACCTGCAGTGAGCACTGCTGGTTAGCAATTTCCATGGGCTTGACCTTACATTACTCTTATTTTGCACAAATTAGCTTATGCAAGTCAGCAGATTGGCTGTACTGGCCATATCAAGGCCAAGCAAGAAAAGTTTATCTGACTCATTTTAGCCCACTATAAATGCTGGACACAGTTCAAAAACTCGCGTCAATCAGCTTACTACAATTATACAAAATTTAATTTTAAAACCATGAGAAAGATCCCATGCATAACCATCAGCGGATCTTTGGACGTTTTCACGCATCTCATGATAGAGGAAACAGACTCCCTCCCTCCCTCCCCCCGTGTGAGAGAGAATGAAAGAAGTTCTATGAGGAAAGTGTGATCACAGTATCTGGTAACCCAATCTAAAGCTATTATGTTCTGAGGCCTGACTGGGCCACTGATATACAATACCCTGCCTAACTGCATTAGAGGGGAAGCATTGTCATCTTACAACGAATGGCCCTCAGTATAGACTTATGTCCTCTATCATATGACTGTGGCATGAGGATAAAAAAGTCATAACAAAGAGCTGCTTTATCCGCAGTAGCAGTCACCTGACAACTCTAGTTTGAGCCCACTATTTTGTGTCTGTATCACTCCAGATAAAATTGTGTAACCAGTCACTATCTTTTTATTTTACTTTTTTATTTTGGTTAAGATGCTGTATTGAGGGTGATTGGCATTAGTGCAGCTATATGGGAGAGACTTACCACTGATGTCTTTCTGTCTATACAAGGAATATTTTTTAACAAATCTGCCCATTTGAGGATGATGGAGCAGCACTCATTCAGGCTCCAGTAGTCTTCATTGATGCTAGTTAATAGACAAGGCATTTGTGCCTGACAGAGACGGAAAAAAGAGATGCCAGCTAAACAGGATGAACATGAATAAATTGTACAATAACAGACCAATGAAGAATGAGAAGTTGATAATGAAGTAACAGAAAAATCATCTGAATATATAGTAGCCTACCTCTGATATTCTGTTTATTTCTGTTCCAACATTTTTGATTAGACGTCTATTTCTATGGTCTGATGTATGCGCTATACTCTGAGAAAAGGACATTATAGAATGACAAACACTGAAAGAACAGACAGTCAAACTAAAATGTAATTAAAAATACAGCTGCAAGCAGGTGGCCAAGCAGCAAAGCAGGCCGGTGTTGCCATGGCAACAGAACGTGGTTAGGTCAGACAGATGGCCATAAGCACTCACAGCAGGTTTCATGTCAAAGTTTGGCTGAGATATAAGGCGACTTCCAATCTAAGTAGGGAGAAAATGATGTCATAGGATGCGTTGGAATAGTTTCAATGCACCATTTCAATTCACCATTTTCCACCAATCGGTTCTATGGGCTGCCATAGAGTTCCATTCGAGCAGATGCAAAACAATAATAAAAAGAAAACTGAGGGAACACAATGGTTGCCTCGCAGCCTCGCTGCTTGGGCACCAGTAAGTACAGAATCTGACCAATGCCTAACAGCGTGTTGACGAAACACAGACAGAACAGTGATTAGTCCTATTGCTCATCCTCATGCTCCATTGACTCATGTGATGGTTAGTAGTCATACAGATGCCCAGCAACACAGCACAGCACAACACATCTCTCTCTCTCTGTTTACAGTGACAACAGAAAGATTGCGCTAGTGTACACATTAAAACCAGATAGATCTGTATTGTATACATATAGGCCTTACCTTGATTAATCTGAAGACACTGTTCATCCATTTGGTCGGTCGGACCTGCGGTGCAACACGTTGATTACAATGACGAATTCACACACAAATGATCATTAAAACATAACGTACAAGCGTGTGTTATGTTGATAATAGTTAGGCTACTTACTGTTCTTTCTGAAATATTAGGTTTTCCAAAGGGTTGAGAACATGTGTCAATACATCGTTGTCTAGAGATTTTACCCAACACAAAAACATCATTTTCAGAAACGACGTCTCGCCCGATAGCCTAGATGGAAAAAAAACATGTAAAAGTTATGCTCAGTCACATAGTTTTAAATAGCCATCTATGTGGTCTGAAAAATTACCATCGTCACCGTCTGAGAGCAAACGTGACGGACTTGAAGTGGCAGAGGAATTTTGTTTTGGCAACTAGGCGATTTTCGCAGGCAACACTTCCGGCCGAGAGGCGATGCTGCAGTGATTGTTTACATAGATGGACGGTGCATAAACGGTGCCGCGCCCATTTCCATGTATCTCTATGGCCAAGGAGCCCATTTTCTGTGTAACTTTTCACATTTAAAATTAACGTTTCATCTAAGGCATTTTATTCGAAAAAAAATACCTTCCCTTTTCATTCAGGCAAAACCAGAATCTTCCCAGCCAAAGACATATCTTTTAAAATGTTATTTTAATATATAAAAAATGGGCGTGGTTGACCCATGATTGACAGCTGTTGCTAGAGATAGCACTTACCAGCCTCACATAGTACTCTCTGCATTGGCCACCAATTAGTAAGTATATCTATACACAATAAGAGGAAAAATTGTAGATACAGTTAAATGTTACTAATCATTTTAATACTTTGAGGCATATGTACTTACACAGGGACATGTTGCTAAGCCTAGGTCTGTGATATAGTGGGGTCTGTCATGTCATGCCAGCATGTGTAGGGAGAAACTCACTCTTTCTGTCTGTAGCATGAATGTTTTTCAGCTCATCTGTCCATCTGAGGATGAAGGAGCATCACTCACTCAGACTCCAGTGGTCTTTATTGATACTGGTTAGTAGACTTGACACCAGCCTGACAGAGGAAGAGGAAGGAGGGATGACTTATCAGCTGATAAACAGATGATTGGCTGGTAATATGCTAAAGATGCTATGCTAAAGGAGTTAAGCATGTTCTAATCTAAATATAAGAAGGGAAGGAAATCAAAACACTTTGGTAAGCTAGTATCCAAGTTTGCATTATCCAAACTAGAATCCTTTATGCTTGAGACTAGCCCTTAAATAGAAAACTGACCATAATGATGTGCCAGAGAAAGAGTTGGTCTATCTCTGAAAGTTTGTTCATCTCCCTAGCCAGCTTGTCCAGGAGATGTTTACTGTGGTCTGTGAGGTTCACTTTCTGCTTTAAACATTAAATATTAAAACTGCATACTTTGTAGCCTTCAATTTATATCTGACTAATAAATTGTTGATATTAGGTCTAACCTCTGTCCCCACCCCCACCACACACACACAAACTCTTCTATCTGCTATATGCAGAGGGTTGTCTGTCATTATTCTTACCTTTTGTCATCTTGTTAATAGACCTCGGGTTATATGTGCAATGTTCCTGGTAAAGGATACATTTAACTTGCAATACAAGAGTCAACCAGCTTTGGAGACATCCGGTGTGAATTAACAGGTCACTGAATGCTGTTGGTAAAGAGAACATGAAAATTTGATACCACATAGATCTATTAACAAAGTGGCAGCTTATGACTACTGTATCGAGCATCTAGCCGAAACTGAAAGTAAGGTCACTCTGGCCACTCCAGCTGAAGGGAGAGCAGCGGAATGTAACGTCAGTCTGACTGAGTCTGAACACTGACCAGAAACAGACCAAATTCTGGATTTATATAAGAATTACAGCTGCATAATTGGAAAGTACTCAAAAGAGACTTCACTGTCCTCACGATTTGTTGTTTTTATGTCCATCTGTCAGAAACCATTTGTTTAGCCAAGTCACAGAAATTTAAAATGCTTCTCTTTTTGAAACTGCAGTGCGTTATGTAATTTTCAGGTTTCAGATTGAACATAGCCTATGACATAACATTTGTGATATGAAGATATGAAGGAACAGCTGTCATGGCCTCTGGGTTTGCAGTATCTGCTCTGAATGAAAACGTCAGATTGGACATCACGGCCGGTAGCTTTACAAAACATAGCTGTCATAAAAAAAAATTACAAAATCACCCATAGAAACCCAGTGCACATCAATGAGGTAGGTTTTCCACATAGCCTAACGTCAGCCAAGAAAGGACTTTGGTAAAGCACTGTTGTTCTGACCGTTAAGAGTAGTCCTAGTAAAAAAGGAGAAAGGTCTGTCAAGAGCAGACCCACCCTACCAAAACTGAAATGCATAGGGTATAGAACATTTTATAATAAACCATGGACATTTGTGACAATTAATATCTGTGTTGAATTTTCTAAAAAAAAGTCACATATATGGCCAATCTGTAGTCAACTGCCAAAAAACTCTATGTGAGCATGTGCAATACTGCCACTGAACGAGAACCATGATGTTTCTATGGCAACCTTTTCCAGCTACACTGTTGGCACCAATGACTATATATATAGACACCCACATTTCTGCTTGCTTATGTATTAACAAGTCATTTTAAATTTCAAGTGCCACAGTCTTGCTCCAATGGTAGATACTTACAGGCTTTTGTAAGTATATAAAATTTGAAGTCAAATATTCTTCTCCGTCAGGTCAGAATACTTTTCTGTCAACAAATAGCTTGTTTTCGGAATCAGAATCAGAATCGGAATCGGCTTTATTGGCCAAGTATATTTACATCTACAGTGAATATGACTTTGGTAGATGTTGGCTCTCTGTACACCTGACATATAAACATGTAGTAATATACATATAATACAATGTACAACACAATAAACACAATAGACAAATCAAAAACATGTGGACACATATTGCACAAGGGACAACCATATACCTATAGGCACCTAATATAGACAGTAATATACATATAGGCATGTAGTGACCAGTTGGAATAAATAGGGAGAGGGGTAAGTAGGAGGGAACACACAAGGAGGATGAGCCTGAGAGGTTGCCCAGGCTGGGACACGTCAGACTACAACCCTCCTCTTGTGCCATGTGCAAAAGGACAATATACATAAGGGCATAACAGTAAACAAACATTTGAGAAATGAGGTTGAAGGGTAATCTGAACAGTCTGTGAAATTATTAATTGACCAAGGTGGGGGCATGGACCAATTTGTTATGTACTCAGGAGGGCGATGGCAGTGGGGAAGAAGCTGTTCTTGTGTCTGGTACTTTTTGTGTGCAGGGATCTGTAGCAACTGCCAGAGGGGAGGGGGTCAAAGAGAGTGTTTAAAGGGTGAGTGGGGCCTTTGATGATTTTTCCCGCCCACTTCCGGGTCCTTCCATTGTACAAGTCCTGAAAAATTCAGGTATTTAATACTAGTATTTAAATATAAATATTATTTATTTAAATATATTTAAAATCAGGTCAAAGTGCTTAGATACAGTGTGTGCAAAGGCAAAAAGAATTAGAAAAAAAAGAATCACTTTTCTGTACTTTTTTTCCACCTAGGACTGACAGCATCATTTCTGTAGAGAGGTCTGGCCAGTCTGCACTGTACTTTTGCAATGCTTGTCAGGGTCAGACACAATCAGAGGTAGAGCACTGTTAGGTGTTAGCCTGGATCTGTATAGACCTTGTAATTGACTTGTTTCTTTGGGAGTCAGTGGACCCGGATTTGTTGAGACCAATGACAAAAGACAAAGACAAACCAAAAAGTTAATTGAAAAGATAATTACTGGCAGACACAAATGCAAAGTAAACAGAAGTACACATGACTAGAACACAGGAGTGCAATATTCTTATTCTGAAAAAGAAACTGCACTCATTCATACTGCAATCTGAAAATTCACAGCACGTTTGCAGTTTGGACACAACTGGTCCTTTTTCACATGTTAACAGATTAAACCATGCACACCACACACATCTTCCACTTGAAGAAAGTTCTATTTTTCCACGTTTCGCGCATGGCATAACGCAGTCTCCTTAAACTTTAAACGATAGCTTGGGCAGCCGGTTCTCACAGGAGACCATTTCTAGTCTGAATACACAGACTATACACTACACACAATATCACTACTTTCTATGCTGCCACTAGAGAGTGTAATTTCTGAGAACATCACTACTTGGTATGGCCACTACCCTTCTCAGATGACCCTGCACAAAATAATTCAATGTGCCAAAAAAATCACCAGGACCAATCTGCCAGGGTTACAGGGCATATATTCCAGGCAATGCCAGACTAGGGCAAACGGAATTATCAAAGAAATACATCACCCCAGCCAATGTCTTTCAAAAGCTGCCCTCTGGAAAACACTTTTTTCACTTTTTTCACAAGGCCAGAACTGAGACCAAGAAGGAGCTTCTTCCCCCAAGCCATACAGGTTATGAATGCATAACCTACTCAGCTTTTTTCTTTTCTATATTTATTTATTTATTATTAGATATTCTTTTTTTGATATTCTTTATTTGAGTATTAGTCGAGCTGGGCGATATGGCCAAAAAAGACAATCTTGGAATTTTTCACAATAAATCAGATTTTCATTTTCAATTAATTTTTTTCCCCCACTTAAGAACAAACTCATAGGGATCTTGGCCTAGAGGAGGTGGTCATTTCTGTCATTCACACATTGCGTTTGCCTACAATGCTTGTCTTTCTATATGTGACTTAGAGACAGACAAAGCACAACAATGTGCTTAAGGGGTAAAAAATATGTATTTTTCCCAAAAAATCTTCTTAAAAAATAATCCCTAATTTTGTGGATGGTAATGAACAAATTGACTGGCATTCAGTGGCAGAGCCAGACTTTTTTACTTGGGGGGGCCAAGGGGGAGCCAAAGCTATTTCAGGGGGGCCAGTTTATAACAATGCATTTTCAACTAACACAATCAATTGCAATCAAAATCTTTTCATACAGTACATCTTAAACACACAAGAAGATAAGATTTATGTATAAAAGTCAGTTTATTAATATTGCACACATACAAAATGTGCAATGTACAGGTAAACACAAACAAATGCCCTCAAAATCTCTCTTTAAATGACTGACTAATTCAAGTACACGTGTGCTCAATTCAAATAGGCATACATCCTCCATCTCTCACTCTCTCGCTCACACACACACACACACACACACTAGCATCTTAGCACTTTTTTTAGTATGAACATAGGTTGTAAACATGAGTTTCTTAACTCATGACTCTCTAATCAATAACCACACACAGTATTAGCCTGTATAAACAGTGAACAATATTAAAATAAAACGGGCACACAAATCAAGCAAACTCGGCATCGTTGTGGTTCTCCATCTGCGTTGTTCTCCGCGCTACTGTGAATTTGTCACCCGAACGTTAGACAATCTTCTTCTCCTCCTCTTTTTTAAAAAGTTAGCAGTAGTGGCTGAATTATACCTGTTGATGATATAGAGCGCCAACTACTGCACAGGAGAAACATGGCAGTTAACAGATTTTACCAATTACAGGATTCAGCAAGTCCTTCTCGTCAAGACGTGCGGTGCCGCGACAGGGGGGGCACCTGGGGGGGCCAATGAGATTTCAGGAGGGGCAAATGCCCCTGTGGCCACCCCCCTGGCTCCGCCCATGCTGGCATTGCAATGGAACACAGGTGAGAGATGACCGGCCACCTTACAAAAATCATAATAGATTGATGTAAGCTATGGTAATAAGGGTCTAATGATAAATGGGTTTGGTCTTACTGTTATTTTTTCATCCTAACAGAATTAATAACACCTACAATTTGGTCAGGCCAATGCACTATAGATGATCAAGATAGGTATGTATCTCAAGGCAACAGCTACAACTTATTATGAGTTATGTGACAAAACAAATATGACTGCCACTGAGCTGCACTTTGCAAGACGCCCAAGTTACGTCGGTCTCGATTATAGCATATTTGCCAAAATGTGTTAAATCCACCTTATGCCAAATGCACATATCTCTGAAAATTCAGACAATGGAAATTTGGCATGATAAAGGTATGTGTGATGTGAAGAGATGAAGCTGCAAGACTTGGCAGCTGTGGTGACTTGGTAGCCTTTTCATTTTTCCAGACTCCTGTGTATCCTGTGTTATTGAAAACAGAGCAGCACAGGTCTTTCTATGTCTCTTTGTGACAACTGATGCTGCATGTCGTATGCACATTGACAGCATTGATGGGCTTTATTTGATTACACGTGTGTTGCACTGGTCATTTCAATGATACTGAGTCATGTTAGGCTGCTACCCAACTGAACAGCAGACACAGTAAACAGTAAACAAATCCTGAAATCCCCATGTGTAATCCGGCTATGTGCCTGAAATCCCCATGTGTCATCCAGTTATGTGTAAACAAAGCCTGTGCAACCAGCTCTGACATTAGTAGGCAGGAACAGCTGGTCCTATCTGTGTCATCATGATACAACCTCTATATTTTTGTCTATACCTGCAGAGTACTTCACAAAACAAGCTCCTTAGATTTTTTTTTTTTTTTTTTTTGAAGAGGGAGTCATTACTTCCCACCTATCTGTCTTGTTTTGTCTTCCTGGTATTCTATGGTTCTGTGAGCCAAAAAGCCATTTATACATACTCTTATACACGCTTACTCATGGGAATGAGCATGTGTTTCTTGTTTGATTTTATATCATATTTTATATTTGGCATTTCCATTTCAGTTTACAGAGCAACAGTGAACCCAACTCTTCTCGAAAAACTGCATTTATCTTACTGTCATGTACACCTTTCTTGCTGACTTACCAAACCAACCTGATCAGAGAACCTTAATTAGTCATCAGTCATTAAATGTAACCAGAGATGTTAGCTATTCTTCTAGCTATTGAAATGTCACTGCATGGTGAACAGTTGGTGACTATTGTTTAACGCTTACATGGCTGGCCATACAAACAAAAAAAAATTTAACTGATGATATTTGATAACTGATGATAACCAAATTTAGCATGCTTTACATACAGTAAACAAGTAGAGAAACAGATAGGCCAAGGTTTAGTAGGTTTTTAAAAAAGACTAATATAACATGTAGCCTCTAAACTAACACAATTTTGTATGCAATGAAGAAGATACCAGGCACAACTGAAAATACACATGATGTAAAATCTCAAGAGCATGCTTCTATGGCATCACCATGTAATTAAAAGCTGTGTAAATGCCACTAGGGTGGCGTACATTTGACATTTGAGTTCTTATTTTTCAATGAATTGCTTCTTTGTCTGGTCACAAAAACAACATATAAATAATAAAACAATAAGGTCATGAGTCATGACGTGTGCTGCTTACACATGTTAATAGTGTGTGGTATGTCATATTTAGCACACATAACGCATCTGCATTTGTCAGCAAATAAAGACACGTTTACTGTGAATCCCGCACATGAGCTGTTGTGGATACTACTGGTCAGCATGTTCCATGGGCCTGTCCTGACTTTCCACTGCATTTGCACTAATTTGTTTATGTGTGGGTGTGTAAGAGGCAAGCAGAAAAGCAGTGCTGGTCAACTGAAAGCTCCAGCACTGCAGAGGGCCTAATTTAAAGGCCAGCCAAGGTGCCAAGTCCATAACAAGTATGCAAAACTACTAGTTAATATTGAAGCACCATAAGCAACATCCTCAGCATGAACATCAGTGGGTTTGCTTAAAGCTCCATACACAACACAATGGTTAGTTCACATAGGAGACATTTTGTGAGTGTTGTTAGCCTTTTGCCTTAAGTGCTTAGCCGAGTTCAAAGAAAAGAAGCTGAAGCATACATGATAATCACTGTGGGTGAACCTTGACTCAACACCCAGCTAATGTTTATTCCTTCCTGTCTGATTTGCTTGGGATAATGTATCTATGGTAATAGTTTTATAAAAGAATTTATGCTGATGACATTTCCTGTGTCCTTGCCCTAATGTTCGGCCCTTACATGGGAGACAGGAGGAGTGTACAGTGTCAGTAACTGAAGCTAATATTTATCTATATTTTTGTCTATTCACCATAACAAAACACATGTACCCCATTAACAGCAAGACTGCTGAGTGGGAAAAATAGTTGCTTCATCCTGCATCCTTCACCGCCTTTAGTCATTATGCCGTCTCCTCTATCACACTCTATCTTTTTGCTTTTACTGTAAGAAGCTCTGTCATGTTATTATCTGGAAGAGACTTTCTGTCTGTGGATGAGTGGATGTTTGTCAGCTCATCTGCCCATTTGAGGATGAAGGAGCGACACTCCAAGACAAGGGGTCCTCATTGATGCTAGTCAACAGGTATGGCACTTCTGCCTAATAGAGAGATGTGAATGCAGTGAAATGAAATGTGAGACAATACAATCTGAAGGTAGGATACTGTACCTCTGATATTATGTCTATTTCTCTTCCATTTTTTTATTAGAGGGTCTAGTTTGTGGGGTACTTTCTTATTACAAATTATTACAAATTATCATAACGACTTGCAAGTCTGTAAACACTAAGCCATAATGCATGTGATTATCGTGTAAGACAGAGCAGACACGGACTTATACTGTGGTTAAACACATTTTCCTCTTGAGAGCTGGAATCATGAATTAGATTACAACATGACGTAAAACTAGGGTCTAGCCTACAGCATGCATGTGGCTCTTCCAGTTACTGCCCAGTGACTCCGTGTGAAATCTCCATTTTCAGAACTAACATCTCATCCTTCAGTCTATGTAAATGGAACAAAGCACAGTTTAACGCTGAAGTGCAGGCAAATTTTAAATTTTCTCATAGTCAACACATTAGCATAGTAACTTTCGTCTGACAGAGCACTGAAATTAAATCGAATGCTGAATCAGATAGGGTGGGGCTGTAAACTGCATCTAAACAGAGGCAGAGCCAGAAAAGGGCTGGGGTAATCTGATCAGGAATCTGATTGGCCACCCCAGGTGCCCCCTTGAATTTCATTCGCTAATACTGATGATTGACAGTTCACTGCACGTCTTTGTAAGAAGTCTTTTTTCAAGCTGGGGAGCAAGAAAGGGTGAACATTTGTGTAGTCAAATCACTGAGAGGAAATGGAGAGGCCCTACAGTGAAACTATTATTATGATGTAAGTTTTAAGGAGTAGCGCACTACTTAATCAGATAAAAGATGTCAGTTCCTAATTGTGGAAAGTGTGCATTAGGATTAAGGTTAACTTAATAAAGTAATCTCTATGTGCGATATGGTGGCCATCAATATTTACATGGATAAATTAGCAACAATCAGAGTTAAGATGCATAAAGTAATATAATAAGGTATAGCTACCAGTGTTCAAGACTCACAGTATTCATCACACATGCACACCACGCACACCACAAAAAAGCGCATTGCCTAATTTGAGCTTTCAAATGGTACTAGTTTGTTGCTGCAATAAACGGTTCACATGATATTTACCTTGGAAATTGCATTGCATTTTTAAATTTGTGCATATCTCCATCTATGTCTAACACACAATTTTCTCTCCAATGGATTGCTCTCACAGTATTCGTCACACATGCACATCACACACATCAAATAAAAGTGCATAAACTGAGCCTTCAAATGATATTAGTTGCTAATTGCTGTGATAAACGGGTCGTGAGAAAATTAACTTTGAAATTAGTTCATCAATTAAATCATTTAACCAATTGAGCATATTGCATGCCTCTCTAAAACAACACCCCTTTCTCTGTTGAACTGCTCTCACACTCACAGTCTGCGTAACACATAGCACATGGTCTACCATACAGTTTATGATGTGAATGGACACAACCTGAAATTTGCGATATTAGTTGAGTTACCATGATAAATGGTTCACCAGACAGATAACGCATTAAGTTGCTTGTATTCATATTTTATTTAGATTAAGACCTCTAGAAACTTTAAAAGAGATGTCAAAACATCTAAACAATCTTATTGAATCCAGAGTTAAAGATATTTCGAGCACAGCTATAGTCTAAAAATATAGGCTACATTCTTCTTTCATACTGTAATGCAGTGTGAAATGTTCAGAGAGCTTGTTTGCGCTTCTGTAAAGTGAACTATTTACTTCAGGGCTGTGATCTAACTGAACGTTTATAGTCATTGTTGCATTCGTTTGGAAGATGGTATTTTTAAGGTAGTCTAGCGTACAGAATGAGGATGTGTATAAGTTAGCCATGTGAAATCAACAAATGCATGACACCTAACCTCCTGGATTTGCTTCATATCTAATCTTAACCAATTCATATACCATTTCAATCTTAACCATATAAGATATTAGTCATTTGTTCTTTGCGATGCTTTTGAACTCTTATTCTACAAACATTTTGCTAATACCACAGCAGTTTTATTAGGCATGTTATTGCATTTGGCAAAACTTGACAGTGCAGGAACATTTTTAATAGGATTTTTCACAGACTCCCTGGCAACGTGCTGTAAGTTTGAGAACCAATCCTTTAGATGACTAATGCCATTGTACCCATCAGAAAAAAAAAAAATCATATAATTTTCTTGCCATTTTCAGCAAAGCATTACTTGGCAAATCTGCAACTGTGAAAGAAGAATCTCTGAATTTAAAGATGTCTACTACAATAGGATAGTTTCTGAAAATTTCAGAAATGTAGCATGAAAACTCCAAGAGTAATACCTTATGGAACATGGACATTTTTTCAGAGCTCCATTTTATTCAGACATGAGGCAATTTTTTAAGACCCCAGAATCCATGATGGTCAGGCATAATTTTTTTCTGAAATGTGTAGATTCGGCACTGAATGACCCATTATTTATCTGATGTGTATTTGTCTGCATTTTGCAATGCAATATGTTTTTATCAAGCCAGAGAAAAGAGAGATGTTCTCCTATAAAAACCAAGACAGGAAATTATAAGTTCAGAAGAAAGTTTTCCCTTTCCCCCAGTAAGTTACTTGAGCGTCAAAAAGAGGGATTTTGAGCAATTTGAGAAATGTGTGTGTGTGTGCGTGTGTGTGCATGCGCATTTGTACGTGCATGCCCGAAGCATGGAATGCTATCGATGTGATAAGCAAGCTCCTAAATGTAAAGTGATTTTTGCATAAAAGCACTGGTGTCAACCGTGGGAAAATTGTTCTCTCCAAACATAAAATACATCAGAGCTCCACACATGCAAACATTTTTTCTTCTTTCTCCATGTGTATGCAATAATAGGATAGCTCTGCTTAAATTATAAGGGGGTGTTCACACCTTGATTAGTTTGCCTAAAATGAACTCAAGTTAATTTCCTCCCTTGGTTCAGACTTTTTGGGCCGATGTGAATACAAGCACTCAAACTCTGGTGTGGACCAAATAACCCACCTGCAACTCGGATCACAAAAAATAATTAAGAAAATATTGTACCCAACCCGCTTCCAGACCCCCATATTTCTAAAAGTAGCCTAGTCTATGTTCTTTATTAACTTATAGCGTCCTCGTCTGTAGAACTTATCTGCTCAGCAGACAAGGATATGTTGGCTAAATGCGGGGAGGCCAAAATCCCCCTCAGGACCACGATGGCTCCGTTTAGTGCACCTGCTCGAGTTCCTCCATAATACCGTATGAGTTACGTTACTTTCGCCGGTCTCAAGGACAGGACATTTTAGCCAATCACAAGTTGATAAATGCCTCGCCTACCGTTTCCACTATACTGCTTCCATTTCAACTATACTTTCTCACACACACATATATTCTTCTCACACATACATACATTCTTCTTTCACATGCACATATTCTCTTTAGAGATGAAAAATATGAATGTATAAGAAAGGAAAATGTACGTATGTGAGAGTAATATATATGTATGTGAGAGTAATATATATGTATGTGAGATGTGTACAATATATGTATGTAAGAGTAAAAGTGCACATATGTGAGAGGAGAATGTATGTATGTGAGTGTGAAAATGTATGCAAGAGGAGAATGTATGTATGTGAGAGGGCCAGAATGAATAATGTATTGAGTGGCTTCACATACACTCATACAGCATACACACACATACATAATGCAATGCAATGCAATCTTAGAGGGTCTTTACATTATCTTGGCAGTTCTTTAGGAGGCTCTATTCTACTCCAGTGTTTCCATGGAAAACAATGTAATGTCCAAGTGCTCACAAACTGTAAGTGCTTTTGTGTAAATGCACACATACAAGTCTAAAGGTCATTTTGGCTGTTTCAGCAGACCATAATCTGTGGAGACAAATGGGGGCTGAGCTGGATATGAAATGGCTGCTGTGTCTAAAAAGAGCAAAGACCAAAAGAGAAAGAGGAAGAAAATCAGAGGAAGCCATTACTGGGAGTTACAGTAAGCCATTACTGGGAGTTACAGTAAGCCATTACCATGACAAACTATCGGAAAGCACACAGAAGAGAACAGAGATAGAAAAACATCACTCATCATCAACAACATTCTGAAAATGACCTGGGTGTGTACACAAACGTCAGCAACATAGGGCTGATGGTGACAATTAAGTCCTCTCCATGGTGCTGATCTCATTATCACAGCCCCTTTATGTCTAGGCATGATTGCTACTCTGTTTCACAAAACAAGTCCCTGCAAAGTTCACTGAATTTCTTTAGAAGCAGGATAATGTCTATTCAGCAAAACACCCCCTTTCTTTAGAAGCAGGATATTGTCTATTCAGCAAAACACTGCCTTCCTCTTACCTTCTTCTTCCTATTTAGCCAGAAATAATCAACCATGTGAATAAATAACTGTACATTCCAAATAATAAATAAATAAGTGGATATTTGAAAAATCACTTATTTTTTTCCTGTATTATAAGAACTTACAAAATTATGTTTGTGCAGGTGAGCTCAGAAACAGAGACAGAACAGTTTGTATATTTAAGCAATAAGCCCCGAGAGGTCATTCTGTACTGTAAAGATAGCACAGCTGAGGGGTGTTGTTAGACTCGAGGTGAGCGGAGTGATGCTTAGTGCCGTTAAACCCTTCAGCTATGCTATATTCACAGTATAGAATAGATTCAAGGGGTTTATTGTTTTTCTAAAACAGTTACCACACATACCTGGCTGCATTTCATTAGAAAACACAAATGTAGAGATTTCTTTCTAAACATCAATTCCTCCTCCAAGATGTACATTTCCTTCATCTGAATGTTTGCCAAGTAACGCACAAATGCAGCCAAGTTAACTTTTCACTGGCGCAGCAATATAGAACGACATGCGGTTCCAGCCGTGCTATTCTGGGGAATATACAACAGCATCAAATGCGATTCAACCAATTATAAACAAGGACCAGAACTATCTGTTTTAGAATTATCTATATGTGTTTATTTCTGGTACTTTGAATGGAAATTTGAAACTTTAGTTGGGGGTCATATGATGTCTTTAAAACACAACAAAACAAAAAGTTTGCAGGCAAATACAACTTCACTAATCACTCTTTGTCAGTAGCAAAATTAAGACGGAAGCTCAAAGTACTGGTCTATTTACATTCCATGTAATTACATTCTAATGCTGTTGTATTCCTCTATTGAAGTGTCTCTAGCTCTAGGGTGCTGTACTACTGACAACTGTGTTATTTCCATGAAGGGAATTCATGTTCTTACACAAAAAATGGTCTATTTGTAACATCCGCAGCTTAAATATAAGCACAGTGGAAAGGGTGTGTGGTATGTGTGTGTGTGTGTGTGTGTGTGTGTGTATGTGTGTGTTTTACTTCTGCAAAATAAAAAAATGGGTTATTCCTGCTTTCCTGAATCTACCTGCATCTACCTGGTGCTCTTTAAATAAGGAACAAGGAAATACTACACTTCAGTGAAGGAAAGGATAAGTTGTCTGTTAGGAACTGTATGGGGCAGTGTACAATTACCTGAGCAGAATGTTCCATTACCACGCTCCACATGATGGAGTCCAGAGCTGATAGCATGTTGGGCAGCTGGCCCATTTTCCACTGCTTCACCAGATCTTCTAACACACCTCAAAAATTCTTTTCTAAACACACTGAGCCCTTGGGGATCAACACACACACACACATACAGAGAGAGAGAGAGAGAGAGAGAGAGAGAGAGAGAGAGAGTATACTAAGAATAAGTGTATTAGAAATATTTTGACAATGAATATGAATGAGTCACTTGATGTGGTATTAGGATTTCATAAAACAAGAGACATTTTTGCACAAATGCAACACAAGTATGCAATTGCATTTAAACAAAAACACATATTCCTCTTTTAACAAATACAACCTCCCTATCGCCCTGCCATCACACCCACACATGGAAGCACAGTGAGAAATGCGGGAGTTTTGTATGACTCTCTGGTCTTCGTATCTTATCTTATCGCTATTAGCAAGGAGGCTAATCGACATGCAAATGTGTAGCCTTGTAAAGACTGGTGCTAAATACAATCGGCATGTAATGTACTGTGTTGTACAGTGATATAAACACAATATATGAATATAGTCAAATAAAAGACATATTATCCGTAACAATAATTTGTTCCGCTGTAGTTTATAGTCAGTTTAGCCATTCTCCATCTCTCTCATAGGCAGAGCCTTACCCTCTCTCCGTCTCTCCATTGAGCTGTTACACTGAGAGCGCCACCTGCAGGTTTGGAGCCCTTCCGTTGTGATGACTTTGAAATGCAGCATTTTTCCTTTCCAGATGTTTTCTTGGTTTTCGTCATTTTGTGCTTTGCAGAGCATTTGATGATGGTAAATCTGTCTTTGTTTATTGCAGCGCGTTTTTTTATTTGCACCACGTTCTTTGTTTGTACCTCATTTAAACTTGTGTTTGAGTTTGTGAATTTGCATCGTTTCTGTACTTGAAACTGTTTTCTCTAACTGAGAAGCATTGGTCCGTTGCAGTGCATTTGGCCCTTGTCGGCCACCGTAGATTTGAGCAGGCAACACTTATGGCCGAGGAGGTGTTGCTCACAATGACTGTATACATAGATCAACCGTAAAACTAGACGGAAGTCTAGTCACCCCCTGGCGGCTGATTGCAGTACAATATATAACCCCACCCATTCCCAATGTATCTCTATGGCCAAGTAGCCCATTTTCTGGGTAAGCTTTGACCTTTAAAATGAATGTCTCATCGAAGGCACTTTATTACGACCGCCGCTAAAAAGCGGTCATATTGGTTTTGTCTATTTTTTTTTCCACCGATTTTCCAGGACACTGAAACGCTGAGGGACATGAATCTTTGTTGGATGTAGTAGGATGTGAACGACTAGAAGCTTTTGGACCCAAAGCACCCCCCCCCGCTGTGCCATTGTCCGTCAAAAGGGGGACACGGCCAAAAGTTTTTGCTGAATAACTCAATGAACGTTTCACCCAACAACATGAAATTTTTGTGATATGTCGGAGTTACCGAGGAGTATTGACCCAGCCCATAAAGACTGACTTGTAGCATAGCGCCACTTAGTGATATGGGTCAATGCAAAAATTGAGATTTTGAATTGCCAATATCTTGGGGTGAGAAGGTGGGAACTGCACAAAATTAGTTGTCTACGATCAGCACAATGACCTCTGAAAACATAGGAAGTACCATAAAATTTGGCCCATAGGAGGCGCTGTAATTGTACAAAATGTCATTTTGCCTATTATTTATGGAACGCTAAAGGTTGCATCCAATTTTTTTTTACTTGAAATCCATTGACCCTCACACATTGAAAACATTGGTCAATGCCCAGTTCCAATAAAAACAATTTCCGTGAAATTTTAAAATTGTGAAAGTGAATGTAAACGAACCCATCATAGGCCGTTCATGTGAATCTCACCAAATTTGGTATATGTCATCTATAGACAATGCTGACAAAAAGTTATCAAAGGATTTATCTTGAGATGAAACGTTTCAAAGTTACATGTCAATCAAAATTCAAAACGTAGCTTAAAATTATTTAAAAGTCCATATCTTGGCTTCTAATTCGTCAAATTTGATCAGAGTTGACATGCAAACTCTAAACAGCTTTCTATTAATGTGCACCAAATTTTGTAACATTTCATCACAGGGGGCGATGTTTCTCGTGGAAGCTAGATGTTCAAAAACAGTTTTTGTTAAATAACTTGTCAGAAATTTTGCCGAAGAAAATGATTTTATGTTAGTATGCCGGTGTTACAGAGGCATATCAACCCAGCCCATAAACACTCACTTGTAGCATAGCGCCACCTAGTGATATAGGTCAATGCAAAAATTGGGATTTTGAATTGCCAATATCTTGGGCCGAGAAGGCGGCAACTGCACAAAATTTGTTGTGTACAATCAGCACAATAACCTCTGAAAGCACAGTAATACAATTTGGCCCATGAGGGGCGCTGTAATTGTACAAAATGTTATTTTGCCTATTATCTATGGAAAACTAAAGTTTGCAAAAAATTTTTTTTGTCTTCAAATCCATTGACCCTCACACACTGAAAACACTGGTCAACGCCCAGTACCAATAAAAAAATCTGTGAAATTTTAAAATTGCGAAACTGAAAGTAAACGAACTCGTCATAGGCCATCCATGTAAATCTCACCAAATGTGGTATGTGTTATCTACAAACAATGCTGACAAAAAGTTATCTAAGGATTTACCTTGAGATGAAACGTTTCAAAGTTACATGTCAATCAAAATTCAAAACGTAGCTTAAAATTATTTAAAAGTGCATATCTTGGCGTCTAATTCGTCAAATTTGATTAAAGTTGACATGCAAACTCTAAACAGCTTTCTTTTCTTGTGCACCAAATTTTGTAACATTTCGTCACAGGGGGCGATATTTCTCATTGAAGCCAGGTGCCTAAAAACAGTTTTTGTTAAATAAATCGTCAAAAAATTTGCGTTAGTATGCTACAGTAGTGTTACAGAGGTGTATCGACCTCACTTGAACCATACCACCACCTAGTGATACATTTTTTTTTTAGTTCATTTTGAGTTTCCAATATCTTGGACCAAGAAGGCGGTAAGTGCACAAAAGATGTCATGCACGATCAGCACAAAGACCTCTAAAAGCATGGCACATACCATAAAAGAACTTCTTACCACTGTAGAAAGATGATGCTTTCACAAATCACTCTTACACGAACACACAGAATGTCATTCATTCAAAACCCAGATCCATTCCCACTTCTAGCAAATTATTTCCACACAAATTCTCACCTCACAACACTGACCTACCACAAACTCATCATACCCAACGGTTCCCACATTTCAATACACTGCAGTGGTCATAGTTCGAAAATACCTTCCCTTTTCATTCACACAAAACCAGAATTTTCCCAGCCAAGTATTTTTGAAAATGTTATTTTTATATATAAAAAATGGGCGTGGTTGAGTCATGATTGACAGCTGTTGCTGCAGATAGCACTTACCAACCTCACATTGTTGTTAAAGTACTCTCTGCATTGGCCACCTATTATTAGATATATCTATACATCAGAAGAGGGACATCTGTACATACAGTTAAATGTTACTAATCATTTCAATACTTTGAGGCATGTGTACTTACACAGGGACATGTTGCTAAGCCGAGGTCTGTGATATAATGGGGTTTGTCATGTCATGCCAGCATGTGTAGGGAGAAACTCACTGAGGTCTTTCTGTCTGTAGCATGCATGTTTTTCAGCTCATCTGTCCATCTGAGGATGAAGGAGCATCACTCACTCAGACTCCAGTGGTCTTTATTAATACTGGTTAGTAGACTCGACACCAGCCTGACAGAGGGAGAGGAAGGAGGGATGACTTATCAGCTGATAAACAGATGATTAGCTGATAATATGCTAAAGATGCTATGCTAAAGGAGTTAAGCATGTTCTAATCTAAATATAAGAAGGGAAGGAAAGACAGAGTTTTGAATCAAAACACTTTGGTAAGCTAGTATCCAAGTTTGCATCATCCAAACTAGGATCCTTTATGCTTGAGGCTAGCCCTTAAATAGAAAACTGACCATAACAATGTGCCAGAGAAAGAGTTGGCCTATCTCTAAAAGTCTGTTCATCTCCCTAGCCAGCTTGTCCAGGAGATGTTTACTGTGGTCTGTGAGGTTCACTTTCTGCATTAAAAGATTTAAACAATATTAAAACTGCATACTTTGTAGCCTTCAATTTATATCTGACTAACAAATTGTTGATATTAGGTCTAACCTCTGTCCCCACCCCCACCACACACACACAAACTCTTCTATCTGCTATATGCAGAGGGTTGTCTGTCATTATTCTTACCTTTTGTCTTGTTGGTAAAGAGAACATGAAAATTTGATACCACATAGATCTATTAACAAAGTGGCAGCTTACGACTACTGTATCGAGCATCTAGCCGAAACTAAAAGTAAGGTCACTCTGGCCACTCCAGCTGAAGGGAGAGCAGCGGAATGTAACGTCAGTCTGACTGAGTCTGAACACTGACCAGAAACAGACCAGATTCTGGATTTATATAAGAATTACAGCTGCATAATTGAAAAGTACTCAAAAGAGACTTCACTGTCCTCACGATTTGTTGTTTTTATGTCCATCTGTCAGAAACCATTTGTTTAGCCAAGTCACAGAAATTTAAAATGCTCGTCTTTTTCAAACTGCAGTGCGTTATGTCATTTTCAGGTTTCAGATTGAACATGGCCTATGACATAACATTTGTGATATGAAGATATGAATGAACAGCTGTCATGGCCTCTGGGTTTGCAGTATCTGCTCTGAATGAAAACGTTGTCAGACTGGACATCACGGCCGGTAGTTTTACAAAACATAGCTGTCATTAAAAAAAAAAAAAAATCACCCATAGAAAACCAGTGTACATCAATGAGGTAGGTTTTCCACATAGCCTAACGTCAGCCAAGCAAGACTTTGGTAAAGCACTGTTGTTCTGACCGTTAAGAGTAGTCCTAGTCCTAGAAAGGTCTGTCAAGAGTAGGGCTACCCTATCAAAACTGAAATGCATAGGGTATAGAACATTTTATAATAAACCATGGACATTTGTGACAATTAATATCTGTGTTGAATTTTCTAAAAAAAAAGTCACATATATCGGCCAATCTGTAGTCAACTGCCAAAAAACTTGATGTGAGCATGTGCAATACTGCCGCTGAACGAGAACCATGATGTTTCTATAGCAACCTGTTCCAGCTATACTGTTGGCACCAATGACTATATATATAGACATCCATCGGCTTTATTGGCCAAGTATATTTACAGCTACAAGGAATTTGACTCTGGTAGATGTTAGCTCTCTGTACACCTAACATATACACATGTAGTAATATACATATAATACAATATACAACACAATAAATACAATAGACAAATCAAAAATATGTGGACACATATTGCACAAGGGACAACCATACACCTATAGGCACCTAATATAGGCAATAACATACATATAGGCACGTAGTGACCAGTTGGAATAAAATAGCGAGAGGGATAAGTAGGAGGGAACACACAAGGAGGATGAGCCTGAGAGGTTGCCCAGGCTGGGACACGTCAGACTACAACACTCCTCTTGTGCCATGTGCAAAAGGACAATATACATAAGGGCATAACAGTAAACAAACATTTGAGAAATGAGGTTGAAGGGTAATCTGAACAGTCTGTGAAATTATTAATTGACCAAGGTGAGGGGATGGCCCAATTTGTTATGTACTCAGGAGGGCGATGGCAGTGGGGAAGAAGCTGTTCTTGTGTCTGGTACTTTTTGTGTGCAGGGATCTGTAGTGGCTGCCAGAGGGGAGGGGGTCAAAGAGAGTGTGTGCAGGGTGAGTGGGGCCTTTGATGATTTTTTCCGACCGCTTCCTGGTCCTTCCATTGTACAAGTCCTAAAGGGAGGGCAGGGGGGCACCAATAATTTTCTCTGCTGTCCGAATTGTACGCTGTAGTTTGTGTGTGTCCTCTTTTGTGGCAGCTCCAAGCCAAACTGTGACGGATGTGCAGAGGATGGATTCGATGACAGCAGTGTAGAAGGTGGCCAACAGCTCTTCTGATGAGATGATGGTTCCCAGAAACTTGAATGAGCCCACATTTGACACTGGGCTGTTGGATATTGAGAGGGGGGCAGCAGTGCAGGTTGCTTCCTGAAGTCCACGACCATCTCCACAGTCTTAGTGTTCAGCTCTAGGTTATGTTCTTTTAACAAGTTGTATTAAGTTAACGCAAGATAAATAATACTGAAACAAGCAAAATAGTGTCCTATAACTCTGCTTCAACAAGTAAATAGATCTTAAACTGTATACAAGATTAATATTCTAAATTCAAGAAAATCACGCTATTTATTTATTGATTGATTGATTGATTGATTGATTGATTGATTGATTGATTGCAGTGTAGGCATATGGCAGCCAACCTGATCAGTGGAGTTAAAGGCAGAGCCACGAAAGGGTTATTATTTACACATGTTGTAAAGCTGATGGGACTATGCAATTTTAAACAATGTGATGTGTCTACATCAGGGATGGGGAATGTCTGACCTGGCAAAGCCTTTGATTTGACCCGTGAAGACAAGGCCATTTGGCTGAGAAAAAAATGAAAAAGCGTCCCTCTGAAATGAATATGTGTTATGGGATTGACAATACAGAATGTGGTATGGAACTAGTAATGTTTAAACTTATTCAGAATATTCAGAATGTGAGATTGAAAATGTTATGACTTCCATGTTGAAAGTGATGTGAAATTGTTATATTATGCTTTATTGTTATATTATTGGTATATACTGGTTTTCAAAATGTTGAACACTTCTTGCTTTCAACACAAAAGGAAACAATGCGATAATTCATGACTATGAGTTGACAAGATAACTTCACACACTAATGTTAGTTTATTAGTCTACCTTGTAAAGTCAAATCACTGCAGTGAAGACATTTAAATAACAAATAATGCATTGACAATGAGACTTAAAATGTCACATGGGAAAGGAGATGTATAATCTTGTTAATGTTATAATGTAGAAACACTATACAGAAAGAGATGGATTACTGTTTTAAATGTACAATTTTTGATCAAATGGATTGTCAACACCACCTTTCTCAATCTGTTTGAAAATTCTAGCAAAGCATTTTTAATTAGCTATGTCCGATTAAAGTGGAAGTTAAGGGTCCAAGTGCGTGGCACTGCTACCGGCTTCACATTTACTGGGGAGATCCTTAGAGGAGAGACTTTACAACCAGAGCTTAAGTATGGAAACACTTTCTCATTGAAAGAGTGTGTGAATATGTGCAAGTGTGTGTTATTATCAGGGTCAGAGAATGAGAGCTTTCCTCTGTCCCAGTCCAGCTGCACTCTGATCCTCTGGAGTTTCTGCTTCACCCTTAGGAGAGAGGGGGGGTGGGGTGGAGCCTGTGCTCTATATCTACCATCTCTATAAAACACAAACCACCGTCCACTCAACGAGGTAAAGTCTCCCTTCCTCTGGAGAGACTCTGTCATCACACCCACATTCCACCATGGATTCTCCCCAACCTCCACATCCCAGCAGTGAGTCCCTGAGTTAAAGCCCTCAGAACCCAGGACATTTGCAAATTTATCAAATCTTTCCACGTTATCAGGAAGCTGCTGCCTCTCATCTCCCAGCCTTACACTGGTCAGGTCCTCAGACAGGTAAACATTTGAGTGAGCAGTGTTGGGATCCAGAATCACAGGAGCTGCACAATGCAGAATACAGTATATTATACATCAGTTTCCATTCATAAGTGTGTGTGTGTGTGTGTGTGAGTGTGTGTGTGTGTGTTTCTAAATAAATACTAACTGTGGTGAACAATCTCCTGCATCTTCTCCCAGACTCTGAACTTCAGGTTGCCCAGGTGCTTTGCCACATTGATCAGAGCTCCTGAAACCCTCTCTGGATCCTGCAGTGTGCACTGGGCTCTGGAATAACATTCAGGAGTCAGTGCTGCTGTGAGTTTGGGTTCAGAACCACAGAGAAGAGAGAGACAGGAGGCAGATCACTCACCTTTCCACTGTGCTCTTGTAGTTCTGGAAAACAGCAGAAAAGTTACTACATGCACAGTGTTATAGTTACATATATTTCACTTTTTTGGCGCAAATCAATCCACTGCCTGTTGTTCAATGTGTTGTCGGTAGAAAAATAATGGGAAAACATGGCACAACAAACACTGAATAGCAGCCATCTTTAACAACTAAGGGCTGTTTTATGAGGCATTTTTCTTTGCCCCATCAGTTAGCATTAGCTGCCACTTTGCTATTCAGTCACTGGACTAAATTTTCTCTATTTTTGTTACCTGTTGACACCACGCAGTGATCTTGAACAACAGCCTTATGGATTGGTTTACTTTGGTTTTACTTGGTTTATTTCCTTAACAGGGCTGCCAACTCAAACGCAATGAGCGTGAGAAACACACATTGGACTGCCTCAACACGCCCTCAAGCCATACTGCCAAATCCCCAGGCAAAAATTCTGCTCTAACTTAACCTATAATAAGTGCTTGTGAATTATTCATCTCAGGAAAATTGCCTGCAAATTTCTAGTCACACAGACATCTTCCACATATCAAGTGCAACTGTGCAATCTGAAGACTCCAATGATGCCAGTCACTAATTGCTGTGATAAACGGTTCACAAGAAAAATAACTTTGAAAGTGCAATAGGCAAACTATATATCAAAGCACAAGAACACATCAGAGAACAATTCAGGTACAATTAAGTTGCCTAGTCCAGCAAGAAATTAGACCTGCATGACATTTCTGCATAGTCTCCTCCAATGAGTTTTCCACTGAACCCAGTGATGGGAAAAGGTCTACAATGAAGAATGAGTGTCCCTCATTGACTAATTATTTTTGCAACAGTTCAAAAGAACTTTTAGTTTATTTAGTTTGGTAGGCTACAGCCACAAATAGGCAGCCATCTACACTGGGCCTAGTTTTCTAGTGTGGAGACTGCTAAGTCCAGACTTGGTGCTTTGTCTTTTGTTTGGTCACATGCTGGATACTCAGACAGCAGAGGTTCTTGAAAGCTTGGCAAGTCAGGATGTATAGACTATGAATCTGAATGAATTTAGACACATCTCCAGCAGCCCACCCCCAAATCCGGACAGGAAATCCCATGTACTGAATCCAAATGGAGGGAGGATCCCCATCCCCCCATCCAGTGGGAGGACCCGGAATGCAGGGAACTTTTGCATTTGAAAAATCAAATGAAATACAAAATTCTCATGCGCACCCACCTTTCTGTAGCTGTGTGCACAGCTCAATTTCGTCCCCATCCCAATAAATCTCACTCCAAGGGTTTTTGAAAAGTTGGTTGCCCTGCCTTAAATGGGATAATAAAGCATAATCTGAGTTTAGACTTGACACACAGACAGTGTGAGAAATAAAGGTCCTTCTTACTTGCAGGAATGTGACATCATCAGCTCCCATCTGCTCTTCTATGGCTCTGATAGTGTCTGAAAGAGATGAAATCTCTCTGCTCATCTTCTCAATCTTCTCCTTCATCATCTGAGTCTTCTGCTCCTCTTCCTCCCTCAGTGCAGCTATCCTGGCTGCCTCCTCATCTCGTAGAAACTGGTGAAGCTTCTCAAACTCCTCCTTTATCTGCCTCTCTGTGTGCTGGGCCTGAGTCTAGATTAAAAGCATACATTAACAAAAGTTCCTTTGTATTTTTTTTGTCATTAAAGCTCATGTCTAATAAGATCCATGTCTGACCTTGATATGGGCTACTGTTTGGAAATTGATGATTGTGACTTTTTCAAAGGCCTGCAGTAGATCCTGCAAAGACTGTAGTCTGGTCTTAAATTCCCCCTGGAAGAAACAAGACCTATTTGTGAAGATATCATATTTTTTACATAACTCAGAGAGAATTTCCCCTATAGAAACGAGTTTTCTATAATTGTTAGATATTATTGATCCCTCGACAAAAGCAACGAATGCAAACTGCTAATGGCTGTGTGTTGTATGCAAATGATCTTGTAGAATACATGCAAATTAAACATATGAACCACATCATACATCACTGAATCACTACTGTATCGTAAATTCATTACTATGCATAGGCCTATGGTAAAATAATATTACAAATATTATCCTCCTTATTCAGCTTTACTGATTATGGAAATGGACTGCATTTATATAGGGCTTTTTTGTACTCTTCTGGGCACCTCTACACAGACACACTCACATTCACTCCTTCACACCAGGGACAGACTGGCCATCTGGCATGCTGAGCATTTTCCCGGTGGGCCGACATGCTTTTTTCTTGGTCTGACTGTCATTGGTCCCTTATATAGTCATAGTTCAGCCCGGTCATAAACTCATCCCCCTTCTTTGGGCCAGCATACTGCTTATTTTTTAAAGAGTCAGTCAAATGTGTTTTCACCTGACCAGCCCATGACACACATAGATCATTTTCTTAATTACCAGTGTGCCGGCATTCTGTGCTCTCTTGAGGCTGCGTGCGCACAACAGAGCCGAATGGAGACAGTTGAGGCTGATAAGCGTGACACTAGCAAATGGACAGATAGTGTGATTTCAAAAGTGTGAGAAAGCTGGACTCCTTCAGATGCCTCCAAAACATCCATCTGCCCAGAAAGTGAGTGCAAAAAAAAGAAAAAGAAAAAGGTTAAAGGCTTAAACTTCTTTGCCATAGCCGTGTATGTTTTTACTTCACTGACATTCTCGCATTATGCTACATAGCCTACAGGCTACCTGAAAATTTAACCTGGAACTTTAGTACTTCAGTGCTAAAGAACTTTAGTTCAGTAAACCCATAAGGATTCTCTTGGGTTGTTTTGGTCGTGAGAGGCTCTTGGGCTGCTATTTGATTAGCTTCATGGATGTTGCATTTTTTCCATGTCCTACCATTTTTCATAGGTCCGGCATAGGTCCTTAAATTTCCAACTTAATTGTAGTATAATGTCATAGTAGTCTAAAGCCCAGACAATATGTAGTTATGCCATTTGATGTCTGATATTGTTGTAGGCTTACAAGAATTGGGCAACTGTGTCTATCTAATCGAAGTCTAAAATCCAATAGCCTGCTGCTCCACTAAATTCATAGAGTATCCACCAGAAAGACCACATGCATTATACATGTGATGTTTTGGTGGGCCAGTCCAGGCCAAAGTGCTGAATCTTTGTCCCATTCACACACCGATGGCAGACGCTGTCATACAAGGCACCAACCTGCTTATCGGGATTTCTTGGGGGGATTATTTCACCCAGGGACACTTGGACAGTCTCCGTCATGTGTTTTGGTGGCATAATCTAGCCTCTTACCTTCAGTTCTGTTGCTGCTTCATCTATGGGACTGAAGGTGTGGCTTCTGTGTGTCTTTGAGTCTCGACACACCACACACACAGGCTGATGTGTGTTCACGCAGAAGAGTTTGAGCTTCTCCCCGTGCAGACCACACACAATTCCCGAATCCCCTGGAGCTGTGTTTGAAGTTGCGCCATTCGCTCCCTGTGATAGACTCTCACAGAGGTTCTTCAGTAGGATGTTTACTGGAGGGCAATCCTGTGAAGATTTCCGCCCGCAGACGGGGCATTCCCTGCTTCCTCTGGTGCCCCAGAGGGTTTGCAGACAGGATTGGCACACACTGTGATTACACGCAATAAGCACAGGGTCTTTGAAGACTTCACCGCACACAGGACATGACAGATACACTTCGAAGAGAGATTTATTGGAGGCCATGTGTTGTATAGTTCTACAGCACGAAATTCTCCTTTGGAAAATGGCTAAAAATGCTAATACGTTTCACTACCGTTCTCACTACTCTTACTAAACTATGAAATTACACACAAGCCTGTCCACATCCACAATGTCTTTGTGAAGCACAAACCTACAAGACTGATCATGAGACGAAAAACAGAGAAAACAAGATGGAAGAAACTGCCACTCACTCTGCCTTGACTCCCGTTAGGACTTTGGAGTTAGGACTTTGGAATCATTCACTCAGATGTAATTACATGCAATGACCACAGGGCCTTTGAAGACTTCACACGCAGGACACGAGAGATATACTTCAGAGGGAAAGTTATTGGAGGTCATGTGTTGTTGTTGCCCAGCATGAGATTCTCCTTTGGAAATGGCTAAAAAATACCTTACCCACAAGCTTGTCTATCTGCCTGCAAAAGTAATCCTGAGACGAAAACAGAAAACAAGACAGAAGAATCTGCCACTCACTCTGCCTTGATTCTCTTTTCAGAGAAGTTGAGTTAGGACTTTGCAGGACTTGGAGTCACTCACTGTAAAAGGGGGAGGGGATAGAGAAGTATTCTTCTGAATTCTTACTAATATAAAAATTACACATTTCAAAAGCGCACATTATAAACTGAAACAATTATTATCAGAGGTTCCCAACACTGAATGCACAGCAGGGCATAGCACACATATTCATGCCATTACCTTCTTCTCTGCTTACGACCAACAACTGTTTATCCTTTTAGAGCTCAGACCATTGCATATAGAGCATTACTGTCCGTATAGAGTATGAATGATTCATGTTGATTCAGATGAAATTAAAAATGTATTTAGGCTAGAGTAAAATGCCACATCACAATGCATATTTGTAGAAGCTGGTGCATATAAAAGTGAACAGAGCCTGCAGCACCTGTTGCAAAACAGCAGATTATGCTAATTTATGTACACCACTTTCAGTTTCATTTTCCAAGGGATCCACAGACCTGGGATAGCAGGTGGACTTTGCATGTGTAAATAAGTGCTTGGGGAGAAGTGTTTTGAAACTGATCCTGTGTTGCCTGTGTTGCTCCACGTGAGACAGATACATTTAGCTCTTTAAATTGCTACTCACTTTCAAACCAAACAAGAGAGTGGGCAAACACTTATTAGTAGCATAAACAGTAAGAACATGCTTCCAGCAACACCCATACATGCTCTGCTGAAGTTACAAGAGAGGGCATCTGAGGACATGTAACACACACACACACACACACACACACTCACACACATTCTTCCATGCACACTCCCTCATCCACCTGCCTTCTCTCAGAGCCAAAACAAACTGAGCTCAAGGCCCCTCTTCTGCCTGACCTCACCTCTCTGACTGTCCTTTTACCAGCCAACAACTACCGTCTTCTTAGGAGTGTAAAGCAACCAAATAATGTATCCTATTTTCTACTTAACATTGACCTTAAACTATCATATAACGTTCACCAATATTCACCACAAAAGGCAACGGGCTCATAGAAAGCAGGTATAAATAACAAGACAAACAGATAACAGGCCCTGATCGATGCTCTGCCACAAATAATAAATTGGTGATGCTAATTAATGGCTTTGCTGAAAATGGCAAGAAAATGATATGATCATTTTTCTATCTATTTCAGACTCCTATATCTTGTAGATGAATGGCATGAGATCTTTAGTGTTTCTGTGCATTACACACAAGTTATTGTACATTCTTATTTATACAAATATTTTTCATAGAAATACTTGAGATACTGAGGTATGATTTTGCACACCTTCCTTTGAGATGTATATGCACATAATATCCAAGAATCAGGCAATTCTGAAGGGGTCGAGTGGAAGGCATTGGTCCACTTGTCACAGAATGACCCCAAGACCAGGTCACGTCTGTATCAGGGGTGAACAAGCATCATATCATGAGTGTCATTCTCTCTTTTGTTTCCCTCAGGCCCCAGATGTTACTTCTGTTCTTCAGCACTGCTGTATAAATAGCTTTAGTGGTATCATATAACCAGGTGATCATCACGGTAGAGCGGTTTTGTGATATTTCATATTCTATAGATAGAGCATGGAACAGACTCAGTATTATGCACTCTCTCGCTCTCTCTCACACACACAGAGAGAGAGAGAGAGAGAGAGAGAGAGATACAGAAATAGACAATGAGTCATTGATATCATCTGTGCGTGCAGACAAAAGCCTTGAAATTGTTGAAATACAACAGCTTCACAGTCATTGTGGTGGGAAACTAACTTCTCATATGGAGATTAGCAACAGAAACCTCATAGTTTCTTTTTTACAGGAATGACTGCATTCCATTGTAGATGATATAACAGACTCAGTATCATACACCAACAAACAGAGAAAGACACACATACAGCCACACAGAGACAGCAATAGTGAGAGAGAACATCACCAGTAAATGAGACATGAGAAATGCTATTCTGTCACTGGAACAATCCCTTACTGTGTCCACATAAGTGTATCACATTGTCTGATGGCTTGTAAGCTTCTTCTCTGTCTGTATAAGGCTGAAAGTGTTGGCATTGGAACAAAAGAGAAACAGATATGTAGTGTCAAACTAAACTAAACTTCACTTTAATGTCTGTCGTTGTTGGAATCCTGCTGGTTGTCTGAATCCTGTTCAACTGAACAAAACATAGAACACCAATGCCTGTTCCCACTTCCAGTAAATTATGCTGAGCTAGGCTAATTGTCTAAGACCGTCTCTACTAGCAACCGTGTTTTGAAGTTGATTGGTCATTATGACGGGGAGTCTATATGAAGTCAGACTTCTCGAGACTCTGGGGTTTTCTACAAGAATTTAAATGCCTGTGACACCTGCATATAAGCAGTAACATAGATACTCTCAGTTTCAATCCAGCACATTCATTTATGGTGTGAGGGCAAAGTCTGGGGATTTCCATGTTATTGTCATTATTTGATTAGATGAGATTTCTACAGGCTACAGGCTACAGACTCAAATGCCCCTTTGTATAATAAAATGATTCCCAAAAACCAAATGATACTTGAGCACAGCCTTGTATGGTAGTGATCTCGTATTAAGTTCAAGGCACTCAATTTGAGGTATCCTTTTAATCAGACTGTTGTGGCACCATCTTCAAAATAATTTGGACAGCATATTGTCACATAATGGGTGGATAAAACACAAGTGTTATTCCCACCAGCACATGTTCCAGAAGTGCCAGTAAGGACTGGAATTTACTTGCAGACAACACATTCGTGTATGCATCATGAATGACATGCGTATTCTGCAGTCGTTTAGTGTGTCTGTCGTGCACGTCGTCACAAGCGAACAAGACAAGTCCGCAAGATGCAAAAAAAAGTATGAGGTGATGGTGCGAAAAAAAAACTGACCGTAAGAAGCAACATTGACAATGTTGCTGGGGGTGATCATGAGAGTAAACAGTGATCTGCTATTACTGTGGTCTGTCCCTATGCAGATACAGTTCAAATCACATGAAACTCTGAGATAATTGCATTCAGCATGGATGAGGGTCACAAGATGGAAAGGATGTCTTGTTCCATGAGTTACTGGACACAAATTCCATTTCCTCTACTTGGTGCAACACTCATAAGCAGCTGATCACTGATCCTCAAACACATGTTCTCTCACAAAGTTCTGCTTTAAGGGCCAGGAAAAAGCAAAAGAATGTGAAGGAACATGCGCTGTGTTGTCTGAAACCGGATGCGTTGATATTGCAGCAGCTACTACTGTTGCATAGTCAAAACTAAAAGAAATACACTTAACACAATACAGTAGTCTGAATCTAACTTTATTTTTCATTGTATTAATTACTTGTTGTGGGGTATCATTTGAGAACCTCTAGGTGACCATTAACCTTTATGCAGAGGAACATAATGGAATGTAATAGGTAAGGGCAAGGGACAAGATAACATGGTACACTGGTATACACATTGTATTTTCTGTTCTAAAATACTACAGAAGACTGTAAATTACAAAATGTAATAAAACCTCTGAAAACACTTGCCGTTTCCAAAATAGCATACTGCAGTGCCACTTACTGTGTACAAAATAGCATACTGCAGTGCCACTTACTGTGTACAAAATAGCATACTGCAGTGCCACTTACTGTGTACAACTTGTAGAAAGCCTGGTGCATACCATCAGTAGATGTTTTTCTTTTTGTTTTTTTTTAACCAAGAAAATGTGTACTGTGTTATTTTTACACAACAGCGCCATCATTACAGTAAACCAGTTCAAAATATTACTTAATATGTTGCATTTCCTTTACATAATTATAGATGAAACTATTTCCAAACATTTACACGAACAGCATTAAAAGACTCTCCCCCACCAGTCACCAGAGTCACAGTGTGAAGCATGCAGCATTTAGAAAGACTAAACCTTAGCCTGGCCACACCTTCCTACGCCTTCCACTCGATTATCCATCTCCCTACAGTGCTAGTCTGGATTTTAGTCAAGGGCTGATCCAATCTTTTTAAACCTAACACCTGAAGCAAGCAGTCGTTTCTTACTACCGAATGTTCAGACCCTCTGAACGAAACAAAGTGTAGAACATGGGACTCATGCTCATGCTTTTTTAATCAGAAACTCCCAGCCACCACAACTTTTAAACTTGTGCATCAGGCGCTGCCATCCTGGGAATGAGCAAAAGCATCACTGCACACTCTCAACATCATCTCTTATCTCCTTGACCTTATACACATTTTTCTTTTTAAAATTTTTTGAGGAAAAAAAGTTATTATTTCCTCCACCTAATGGTCAGCTGTTGGTCTGTCTCCACTGTTCCAAACACAGGGTAGATCTTTTCAGAGTTATCAAAATCAGCCTTGAAGGTATAAATGTGTTGTCGTTTTTTGGCATCAAAGAATCTAACCTCTCTGCCCTCTATGTCCAGATACACTCCTACTCTGGTGGGGCTTGGCCGGTTTAGTTTGGTGACAGGTTCAGTAAGAGCAATGAGATTGCCTAGCTGGAGGCGAAGGGTCCAGTAACCTGTGGATGTGGTGAGTTTGGTGAAGCCATGTCTGGGGGCGGATTCTTTCACTACACCTATCCTCCAATCACAGCATCCCTTCACATCCACCTCCCAGTAGTACTGGCCTGAAGTGAAGCCCTCTGTGCCCTGGATGCAGTACCAGCCATCATACTTGTGAAGGTCACGCTGGAGCCATGCATGTTGTTTTTTTTTGCTCTCCTCGAAGGTGAGAGACCTCACTTGCCTCTGGTCACTGGAGGTCTTGAGGCTGGGGTTCGCTGTCTTTGGGTCCAGTGTGATCTTAACTGCATAGAAAGGGAAACACCAGAGAAAGTTTTAGTGAAGCAAAAGGAGACATATTTGGAACTATTCAAGTTTGCTCCCATAGGAGGCCTAACGTGTTATGTTGGTCTATCTTGGAAACACATTATAAATTTGCAGCTGCCTTTGGTGACGGCAGATAGCACAGAGACTACAAGAAGTTTACTGTCACTGTGTTCGTAACCATCATAGCCATGGATTTGCATTCCATTTCCATTGGAACATTCAAATAATGCAGCTTACCTGCTGATTTAGCCAACTGCCATTCTGAAAAGATACAGGGGCCTAGTGTTAGTAGAGTATTGACACAAGGGAAGATACAGGGGCCTAGTGTTGGAAGAGTATTGACACAAGGGATGACATAAGGCATACTGTTCTGCGAGGTGGCCAATATTGTAGACTAAGCCCCGACAGAGTGATGCAGAGGCCCGACGGGTAGCAGAGGGCTTACTATGAATTGGCTTATTCCTCGATAATGGCAGCCTAGCAGAATGTTATCCCATTTATTATATGGCTACCTATTGAAGATATCCATAACATTACATAAAGCAGTGTTTATTATGGCTTTAACAGGTTCTACATAAAAGTAGTCCAAGTGACAGATAAGGTGATTAGTTATGGCAATGTTCTGATTCACTTTCCTTGATAGTGGTCTGTTATACTCATAGACAGTAAAAGAAGTGGACAGAGGAATCTCGTCGATCTCAGTGGGAGACGTTAAGGGCAAATATTCAATTTCCAGTTAGGTCCTAGGTCCCAGTTAGGTGTCTACTGTGCATACTCCTAGCCGACGTAGTCACGTTGATCTGACAAACCCAAACATGGTAACCTGGCTAGTAGATGTAGCAACAGAAATTCTGACATATGACACAGGCGAAAATCTTCTGTCTGTGAAATGTGACCGCCCTGAAGCGCTGCTAAGCATTGTGTTTAAATTACTTGAAAGGTGCATTCCATAATAAAAGCCATATATTACATTCATACTCCATACACCAGTGGGGTCAGTTTTTCCGCAAAAAGTCAGTTCAAGTTCAAAACAAGAAAACACACAGTCACTTCTTCAGTCACTGCATACTCCACACCACAGCCTCAACCACATTCCCAAACACATCCACAGATGTAGGCCTTTTCCACCCAAGAAAATGGGCAATATTCAATTGCCTTCAAGAGAGTTTGTGCTATTTCATTATGTATATATGACGCTAACATACCTGACATACCGCATAACATACCAGAACACTATCAAGAAAGTACGGTAAATTACTTCCTGTGCGACAGAAAATCACTAGTCATTGTTGAATTTGTGTTGTCACTCTTAGCTACACATAAAAGTTTCTTGGAAACTCCAAATGGACCAATTTTGATGGATTTTCCCACTCAATGCCTTCAGAATTGCCTGATTCTCGGATATCATGTGCTCACACATCTCAAAGGAAGGTGTGCAAAATTATACATTGGTATCTCAAGGATTTCTATGGAAATAATGCCTTAGAATGCACCCATCCCCTGTTCCAAAAAAGTGCCTGTGAGCAGTTTTGCCAACTTCAGACTACAATATTACCAAAACTATTTGAGATTCAAGCACAGGCTTTTGTATGCAAGTAGTCGAGGTACTAAAGTCTTTCTGCAATCTATCAGAAGCTTGTCATCTGTCACACTTGTATGCACACATTTAGTGTGTTTAGCGAGTAGTTTAAATTCAGCCCAAAAATGGCAATCAAGACATCTCTTCAGTACAGTTATGAGGCGCCAACAGTTCAATCAGAATAGAAACAGAATAAACCAGCCATCAAATCAATTAAAATTTCAATCATTCATTCATTCTGTTCTGATCAAGGAGTTTACATGGATCATTTTTATTCTGATTGTGCTGTTTTGCCATTTCTAATTGGATTAAAAGTGTCCATGCACCTACCATTACCACTAAACATAACTGTGAAAATATATAGGCCTAACACAACAGCTGGAAGGATATAATCTATCCTATATCATATTTGAGTTATGATAACAGAGTTAAGAAACCAAAACAGAAAATGAGACTAAACTAATGGTTTCGTCAAAAGGAAACCAAAACACACAGGTCATATAATAAAACATCACAGGAAATAACCTTGACTTACCATCAAGTTTTTCTTTTGTTTTACACAGTGTGACCTGGGGAAATGATTATATGTTCAGAGTCATATTGTTATTGAGCTCCATGTTAGTTGTATTTGCTGAGTAAATATTACTGACTATGAATATCCTGTGTTTGTTTTCAGGGATTCAACAATACATAGGCCTACATCTTTGTCATGTTTGCCATTCCTACAAATTTTACTAATATTCTTTTTTTTTTTCATTACCTGTTGTGAATAAGACGCCTTTGCCACATTCCTCAGGCATCTGTCATGTTCTGCATTCTCACTGTGTTTTACTAGCTGTTAACAGAACAGAGAAAATTGCATTTTTACTGAGCGGTTTTATATGTAAACCTATATCATATACTAATATTAGGGATGTAATATCGGTTAAGATGGAAAATGAATTGCTTTAAATGAAATGAATATGGTTTTTTATCATTATTATTTTTTAAAAGAGAGCCATAATTAAACTACTTTCTGTCTGCCCACTAAGAGAGGGCTAGCATAGGTTACATAGCACAACTACTGTCCAGTTTGTGCGAACACCGACCATCACCGCATCATGTTAACCGGAGACATTTAAACTAATGTGGGTGTTTGCTAAATTAGGCTGTAGGCCTGTGACACAAAAGATGCAGTGGGTCCACCTTTTATAACAAGGCTTATTATTTTAAATTATTGCCAATCATGTTTTGCCTGCATTAAAATAAATATATGGAGCAAATTGTATCATATTGTACCGTATTGTGACATTAATATCGTGAATCTAATCGTATTGTGGGTTGAGTGTATTGTTACATCCCTATACACTGTAAACCCCAACTGCTCAGTGAACTCAAAAGATTTGTGGAAACTGATTACCACTAATATTCTGAAGTTTTACACTTTTGAAGTATTTCAAGTTTTTGAAAATGTTAAATACTTCACACTCAATAAATCTGTGCTAATGATTGTTAGATTTGAGTGCTAGTCAGTTACTAAGACTTTACCATGACAGTTTGTTTGATTATCTCTCATCACGTGGTGAAACTGCAAAATGACACAATAAAAGATACAAAAATACACAATCTTCATCATGAAAGTGCATTTATCCTTCCCTTAATCAACCCAACAGGGGTTTATATGATATTTACTCACTATATATTTCAGCAAAGGATTATGGGATTCAATTTCAGCTCCTCCTCCAGTGCACCAATTTGAGTTGTTTGAACTTGTTTTGAGTTGATTCAGAATTAGCTGTTACTTATGTATGGTGAGAATTAAGCTGAGGAACAGTGTCTTTAACTCACTCAACAATGGGGCAAATGTCCTTAATAAGATTTATCGATGCAATGAGTATTGTAAAAAAAAAAAAAAAAAAAAGAAAAAGTATCACAATTTCTAAAAGTTGTATTTTGATGGCTTCAGTGTATTGCAAATGATCATGGGAACGAAGGAAAACTCAAATTTTTTGAGGTAACAATCACAGCTTTTTAGCATTTTTGGGAAAATGTACTTAAATTTTTAAATTGAAAACTTGAAATGTTAGTGGTAATGAGTCTCCACAAAAACATTATGTCAAACGTCAGGGTTTACAGTATGTAATATATTATTATTGTCTGTCATTCAACATTCGCTTTGTACTTACCTGCTTCAGTCTATTCAAGTCATTGGCCTGACTTCTAAGTATACATTTTGATTCATTCAGAGAGGTGGTATCTGTCAACTGGAAGATCTTGTTCTTGTTCTTCTGTTGAGGAAACTGTGTTTATTATGAACGGATGAGCATTGTCTGTAACCCCAAATAGGTCACATTTATGACATATGAATTAGTTGAAGTTGAAGAAAGTGCCTATGTAGTTCAATACATGGTGTATTTTCCTACCACCAAACTAGTCCTATTATTGTTGTTGTTATTGTTTAAAAATGGCCAATGATTTTTGGCCAATGAGGTTTATTTCCTACACTGGCACGAAAACAACTTATATCACTCCAGCCCTCCCACTTTGGCCCAGAGCCAACTGAAAGTAATCAAATACACTGCAGCGAGTATCTGGAGGAGAGTGTTGAACATACTAGTGCACAAATTAACTTTACACTCATTTTAATGCACAAGGCAATAGGGATACTGAAAGACGTCAAAATGAAATGAGTTCATGTAGTACCCCCAATGTTATATATATGTTATATATATGTGAATGCAAGTCCAGCTTTGTATTTGGCAGATTTCAGTCATTAAATTGAAACAACCATCAATGCCTACCTTTAAAACAGGGTGAAGAAGAATATTTTTGCACTCTTTAAGAATCTAACAGGGAGTCAAACAAAGACAATAATATTATGACCTTTGAAGTCTACAAAAGATCACTTCTGAGATTGAATACTTCAACTGTAAAATCACTGAAAAAACATACCTTTAATAAGGTGAGTTTTGGTTTGAGGAATGGTTCTGAGCTGCAAATATGTTGAATGTACTGCTTTTTTGGTGTGCAAACAACTACAGTTTGGGAACTCTGTGAAAAAGCAAATGTCTCTGCAACAGAGAGAACGGCAGTGGCAGGAGGGAAGTGTACACTTGAGAAGAGTGTATAAGTATAGGCTAATAAATATTACATATGCATGGAGTGTAACTACATCTAACTCCAGCAAACTATTTTAAAAGGAAAGTTCACAGTGCAGTTCAACAAACCTGAAGGACTAAATCATTTCTATATTTATTTGTATATTTTCATCACAAATTTACACAATTGTACAAAATGGGTTAAAAAAACAGCTTAAATGAACTCACGATTTTTTGAAAACGTCATTTTATAACTTCCTTCACAGAAACATTCCAACTGTCTTGTCTGCACAATCCAAACAAAGCAAAAGTTCACATTGCAAGAGAGCTCAGACAGCAACTTCCTCATTCATGTGTGAAAACAACCCCACCCTGTCACGTTGCAAGAACATGTGAACACATGCAAGAGCTTGTCCCAACAGAAACAGAAACATGTTCATCTGTCATCAGACAGCTTCCTCATTCAGACAGCTTCCTCATTCAGGGTGAAAACAACTCCACCTTGTCAAGAACACGTGACCACGTGAAGAGCTTGTCCCAACTGACCTTAGTTATCTGGTATTTATCTGGGTAGGACGTAGGCAGCTGGAATTGAGCCCTGATTGAATCAGGTGGTGGTCGCTTGGCGCTGCACCTTTAAATCTAGGAAGATGGTGGTGTCTTGGATTAGTGTGGGCTCACCTACACAGACTTGTGGTTCTTATATGTGTGTCTGTGTGGGAGGGAGGCCCACCGTGCTGTCCAGTAGTCTCTCCTTGCTTGTGTTGCTGTATTGTATTGTGTGTTGTGTGTCTGTCTGTTTGTTATATCTAATGTTTGTATTTTGGGCCAGTGGGTTAGTGCAATATTCGGGAGGGGTAACAATCTCTTTGTGTTGTCACTGGTTTGCAGAGTGCAAATGATTGCCTTGTGTGTGTAACCCGTGATGTGCCTTATATCTTCTGTGTTTGCTTATTGATACATGTTTGTTCTCTATTTGAGTATTTCTTATTTAAGCACCTTAGTGTTGTCCCCGCCCCTGAGTTTGTTACCCAAAAGCCTTGTGTTTGTTTCCTTTGTGTCCATCTGAATATTAAACTGTCTTTATTTTTATAATACTCCAGTCCCTCTCTCTCCATTTATTTCCCTTTGTTGGGATAACCTGCCTGTAAACTCCTAAAGATCAGATTGTCGGTCATCAATTTGTGACTGAACTAAAAGGCCCCCTAGGGGTCACATCTGTAAACATGTTTTCATTTTTTTATATTCATCAAACAGAAACATGATCATCTGGAGAAAACGCAATGCATCAAAATAGCGTCATCACCTGCTATGGGAACTCCAGTCAGAGAATATGTTCAGCTGAACGCATCAGATCTCAAGTCCTGCTTTGCAAACTGCATTCTGAAGGTCTCTTCTCATCCTAATAATGGATTGTTCAAACCACTAAGATCAAGAAGACAGCCATGTAGTCACAAGGCCAAAACTGAGAGACTCGGGAGAAGTTTCTGTCCACAGGCCATCCGAAGCTTAAACACACACTATACTGACTTTGCACACATTCACTCCTCAACACTCACAAACACATACTAACACATTGCAAATGCAAACACACAAACACACATACCTGACTTGCAGCACTTCATACATCCCTCATTACTCCATGGACTTGTCTTGCATCTCTCCACACATAACATTCCTCTCCACCACCCATCAACCCAAAGACCTTGTTTGCCCTGCCCTGTCCCCCCATCCCTACATACATAAAGCACACTGCAATCCCCCCCACACACACCACTGCTATCACCAGTCACACCTCCCCCCACATAAACACAGCACACTGCCAAGTCAAGTCAAGTCAAGTGGGTTTTATTGTCATTTCAACCATATACACTGCATACTGTGAGACAAAATAATGTTTCACCGTGGATTCAAGTGGTGCCACATTTAAAATCTATAAAAAGACATTCGAGACTTTGCAGGAAGTGCAATGTCCACCTCTGGTTTTCAGCGTGTTTTTTTTTTTTTTTTTTTTTCACTATTTGTAAATACAGTCTGGATCCAGTGTTTTTCAGTGGTGGAAAGTAAGTTCAAATACTTTGTTACAGTACGTAACTACATTTTTCACCTATCTGTACTTTACCTGAGCAGTTTACTTCACTACATTTTGCAGCTATTATCTGTACTTTTACGACACATTTCTGAAATGCATCCCATCACCTTTTAGTAGGCTATCACTTTTTGCTTAAATCACCTAGGCTGCATGGCTGTCTCAGGCATTTCAACCAATCAGATACATTATTTTGTGTGAAGCTTGTCTGGGCCAGAGTGCCTTTTTCTGACCTTAGCATCACCATTGTTAGCACTCATGCTTGCTAATTACAACTTGCTACCTGCTAGATCAATTAGTGTCTTTTTATGGGACAATACACCTTACCTGATGTGTTTGTCCTGTGTGACTATTGGTCTTCTCATGTGAATAAGTAGTCCAGTTGTTGCTGTGAGACATGCTGCTCCACTCGTATGAATTTGCCTCCCAGTTTGATTAGCGTTATCTTCAATAGGTCAGCCTAATGTTACCTAAGCGACTGTATATAGCCTATTCCACTTTACAAACTGTCAACACTGCTGTCAACAGTTACGAGGATGAGATGGAGAATTTGGATGTGATGGAGCAGCCCATGGTAGAACGAGCCATGATCTCTCTGACCAGTTTATCTAGTAAGGAGATGGGAAGGTTATTGTCCATTTTGAGATCGAAAATGTACACTATTGACTGTATGTAAGAGGTCAAATATTCCAACCATGGCATTTTTTTTTTCATTCTTTTTTTCTAGTCAGACCATCATTTAAAAAGCTGAATCAGAATTAGTGGACGTTTTGTCTTTTTCCGTCAGGAAGCAGTTTTGCTTATCAGCACCATGGAAAATTTGGAGTTTTGTGCAATTTCATATGAGAGCTAATGCTATAGGCCTATTTTTTGTTTGAAAATATAGACCATATAGAGACACCATATTGCACCAGTACTTTTACTTTTACACTGTGTGCAATAAGTATTTTGACCACATCATCCTTTTTATGCATGTTGTCCTACTCCACGCTATATAGGCTTGAAAGCCTGCTACCAATTAAGTATATCAGCTGATGTGCATCTGTGTAATGAGAAGGGGTGTGGTCTAATGACATCATCACCCTATATCAGGTGTGCATAATTATTAGGCAACTTCCTGTCCTATGGCAAAATGGGTCAGAAGAGAGATTTGATGGACTATCATCAAAGATGAGCTTGTAGGACCTTTTCGGGTTGAGGATGGAGTCAAACTCTACTCCCAGTCCTACTGCCAGTTTCTGGAAGACACTTTTTTCAAACAGTGGTACAAGAAGAAGTCGGCATCTTTCAAGAAAAACATGATTTTCATGCAGGACAAAGCTCCATCACATGCCTCCAAATACTCCACAGCGTGGCTGGCCAGTTAAGGTCTAAAAGATGAAAAAATAATGACATGGCCCCCTTGTTCACCTGATCTGAACCCCATAGAGAACCTGTGGTCCCTCTACAAGGAGGGAAAACAGTACATCTCTCTGAACAGTGTCTGGGAGGCTGTGGTTGCTGCTGCACGCAATGTTGATGGTGAACAGATCAAGAAGCTGACAGAATCTATGGATGGAAGGCTTTTGAGTGTCCTTGTAAAGAAAGGTGGCTATATTGGTCACTGATTTGTTTTTGTTTTTGAATGTCAGAAATGTTTATTTGTAAATTTTGAGTTGTTATTGGTATTTGGTATTGATATTGGTTTGCCTGGCAAAAATAAATTAGATGGGTATATATTTGGTTTTAATTAATTTGCCTAATAATTCTGCACAGCAATAGTTACCTGCACACACAGATATCCTCCTAAGATAGCCAAAACTAAAAAAGCTTTGATATTTAGGAGTCTTTTGGGTTGATTGAGAATATAGTAGTTGTTCAATAATAAAATTAAACCTCAAAAATACAACTTGCCTAATAATTCTGCACACACTGTAGTACTTTAAGTGCAAGTTTTTTAAAAGCAAGTACTTGTCGTAGTTCTACTTTTAATTGAGTATATATTTTGCTCCTTTAAACATGACTAGAATTCTGTGACGCGCATTCAGGTAGGCTTGGTGGTTATTTCTGATATATATTCCCTGCCTTAACAGTGAAGTAGGAAGGCAAATTAAGAAATATTACTCTTGCCAAAACTTGATGTTACAGTGACATTTGACTACATATTGTGTAAATAAAATCTTATAAACTATTTCAAACAATATGTTACTGAAGAGTTCTGTATTTAAGATACTAAAGTGGCCAATATAAGCAGCTAGCCTTATTAACAACAGGGTTTTTAATGAAATTGCATTTGGTCATTTCATCCCTGACCTCTATTTATTTAGATATAAAATGAAACATCCAACTTTGGCAGTATGGTTGTCCCATTTTTCTGATGTGCGGCTACAATACTTATGATTTGGACACTTTTTGTTGTATTTTTCCTATAGGTATTATGTTCTCTTTTTACGTTATATATATTGTGTGAAGGACAAGCTAAGCTTTCAATCAATAAATGAATACGCTACATTGCTATATGTAACATTTGTGTCATTGTCAAAAATGTAAGAGAACATCCCATTTTCAAAAACGTCCCCCTTTACCAAAGTAACATGTCTTCAGCCTTTGGATTACTGTTACGATCCTCATATGGTTTGCAAGTGTGTAGGAGTAAGAAAATAAAGTCATGAAAGTTGAACAAAACTTTTATTAGTGGATGAAATCATTTACAAAACATTACTAATGGTTGATGAGGTAGGTAAGCAATGATTAGAGTATCATGTATTGACCTCTTTTTGAACTTTTACAGCTCGTCCTTATTGCACAAAAGAATCCAACAGAGTTTTGAATACAGAATTCAGCACAGAGGTTACATTTACAATATACATTAGTGAAAAAGAGCTTCAGAACCACTGAAGAATTCAGTGACAGTTCCTTCCTTCAGCATCTTATCATACAGTCATACAGTTAGCATACAGTCATTTCTTCCACTGCCTCAACACCTACCTCTAGTCCTCTCCAACAAATAGAGACAGTGTGTTGAGGGAAGCAGGGTTAAGTTATGCCAAAAGCTTGATGTTGATATGTTGAAATATTGTCTATGATTTTAGTTTCTTTTAACCTCAGGTATGCACTCAGAACCTCCAATCTCCGCTTTAAGATGAGTGGGTTAAATTAGTTCTTCCTCACAGTTGTTTGGGGTATTTTCCTCCATCCACAGCCATACAGGGAGAAGTGCTGGAGGAAACCTTCAAGAAATAATGGAGATGACCATCTGAGCATTTACTTACAGAGACCATTAGCTATGCTGTCACATCTTACAATGAAGCTCTTACAAGGAAGCAAACTTGTTATACAAATCTGTGAACTGCATCACTGTCACAAATATCATATACTGGGTAGAATGCAAAGACCTACTTCTAAAGGTCAAACATTTCCAAAGGCTTATGTGTACACTACAGACACATAACCCAGAAAGGCAGAAAGCGCTCAACCACTACACAGTGGATGCGGGCAGTGGTGCAATCCACGGTGTACAAAAATCAGGTCCTGTCATGCATCTTGCTTGGAATATTTTTGAAAGTGGCACAGAAACTACTGACATTTTGGAGGATGGTAAAACAGAGGGAAGCCCCTGCTGCAGGATAAGTAGCCTAACTGAAATTATTTATTCATCAGCCAAATTGGCTAGTAAGTTTTAGGGTTTTTTTTCCCGCCAAAATACATTTTATTTGAAGGTGTATGTATAGTGACACGAGCCCGTCATAAACATGATAGCCTATGACATGACACTGGATCATGAACATTATAGACACTTCAGAAATATTTATGTAAAGTTACAAAAATCGAGTGCCATAAATAAAATGTTCGTGATACCCATCATGCCCTGTTTATGTCAGGTTCATGTTACTTTTATGTAGACAATAGACAGCTTCAAATAAAGCGTTACTCAATAAACCTACGCCTTAGTGTGTTGTTTTGTCTGCTCGTAAATTACAAATTAGGGAACTTACCTTTTCATCATCTTGAAGTTCTGCTGAGCATTGCTACTTCGTGCTACGTCTCAGTTTTCTTGCTTCTTCTGGGGTCATAGTTTAGGCTTCAGGAAAGGTTCTGAAAAAGCACGTTTTAAATTTCCTGGGCTCTTACCGATACCAGATAAACATCGGCTTGTGCGACGGTAAACAATGTGCAAAAGGAAAGAACTCGCGTTTAAAATAGGCGTGGGCAGAATCGTGTTAAACATCATAACAATTTGGTGGTGTTGCTGAACATGCCAGCAATTTACAAAAAAGGTATTTCAAATAGAAGGTATATAAAACGATCATGGTAGCCTTTCAGGCATTACCCACATCACAACAAAGCGACAGGCAATGCGCAGTCAGTCCGTAGCTCGGTCTTTCATACTTGCTTCGAGTGTTGATGTTGGCAGCATACTTTCAGCTTATCCCATAGGATGCGTCGTCATAGGCTACTAGCTGTCACGTGGTTTATTAGAACTGCGCTGGCTCAGATGGTAGTTGGTGGATGGTAAGTAGGCTATTGTCTGACCTGTCTGTTTAGACCAGTGTGTCCAACCTTGTTTGCCTTGTGTACCCCCTGAGCCTTTTTGTCATACCACGAGTACTCCCTCACTCATATGTGTTGATGATTCTCCAAAAGTAGAGCGTAAGAAAACTATTTATTACTGGTGCCAGAGGCAATTGTAGACGCAGTTTTGGAACCGACACCCTCTAGTGGCAACACTTCATTTTACTCAGCTGATTTCCCAGAAATGGTTAATGGGAGTCACTCACAGTTGTATAAGCAACATAAGACTTTACATGGCAGCTTGCCCTGTTGTTACAGCAAAGTAAATATGTTAGATAAAAAGATTTTTAAAAGTGTGGGAACATAGGCAAATAGAGGTGAAACACATGGCTACATATTCTCAGAAATTAAGAATTTTGGATGTATAAGGCAGGATGTATAAGGCCACCCCCCCCCCCCCCAAACTGGTTCATTGCAGTTTTGTGGACGGCTACTCGGAGGAAAATCTTTGAATTTATAGGTTGTTGGTTTCACGGATGTTTACGGATGACACTTGTCTTTTGACGGGGGAAACTTTAGAGAGAATTAAAAGACTACAGTCTCGGTATCGGCCCGTTTAGGTTATTTGGGAACACAAATGGGAAGAGATGGGAAAAAACACCCTGATGTCAAACGTTTCATGTCTTCATTTGAGCCTGCCCCTCCTTTCGCTTATCGAGATGCCTTATTTGGCGGGAGAACCTCGGCTATTTCTCTTTGCTACTCCGCATAACCCGGAGAGAAAATTAGATATGTAGATTTCGTCAGTCTTTACCCAAGACTGAGATTTTGACAGGCTTTACCCACTGATTCAGGCTAAGGTCTATCCTCCTAGAGCTCTCTCTTTTCCTCTCTTGCCCTCTAAAACCAAGAATGGAAAACTGTTTTTTACTCTTTGTAGCCAGTATCAAGTTAAACAACAGGACAGGAAGCTGCACTCACAGCCCCGAGGAGAGAGCCTTAATGGGCATCTGGGTTACCCCGAAATTCAATAAAGCAATAGACTTGGGATATGAAGTGGAAAAAATTGTGTGTGTGTGAGTGTGGCATTTTTCTGAAAAAAGCTTGGATCTATTTAAAGGATATATTCTGTCTTTTCTAAAAGGGAAACAAGAAGCCTCAGGATACCCCTCTTGCGTTAACGAGGAGCAAAAACAGAAATACCTCTCAGAGTCAGTTTAGAGCTAGAGATCACAATCCTGCCAAGAGACAAGTTTCCAAGACCTGCCTCAATGTTTTGTACGGAAAACGTGCTCAAAAGCTAGAGTACACCAAGACTAATTTAGTCAGTACAGCGGAAAGAAATTTTACTTTTTATTTTCCAGAAAATATCAATTACAAGAATTTTCTTTTCTGAATGAAGACATAGCCTTGGTTCAATGGAAGTACTCTAAGTCTGATTTAAACCCAGCGCCCAAAACCAATGCCATCTTTCCTTTTGTGGCAGCCTACGGCAGGTTAAAATTGTATGAAAAGTTAGAATTTTTGCAGGATAGAGTGCTTTATCATGGTAGCGATTCTCTGATGTACGTTTCCTGTTCGGGGGATGAGGAAATAGAACTTTGTTCCATACCTAGGTCGTTTGACTAACGAATTAGAAGAAAATGATTTCATTCAAATGTGGGTTAGCACGGAAACTGAAAAAATAGATTTTGATTCCATGAAAGGGTTGGTACAAGACTACCTTCAGAATCCGACCTTGAGTGTTCCCCTTGTGACATCACCATAAACCTAAAAAAATGAGAGTTCTCCTTCCAAACCAAAACAGTTGAAAAGAGGTTTTCCATAGTGTATGACAAGAGAAGACTGCTGCCCGACAGTAGAACTTTTCCTTTTGGATACTGATAAGATCAAACATGTTGTTCTGAGATGGAATATGACCACCATCTACAGCTTCCATTTAGCGCTATACTAGTACACTGTAAACCCACATTTTGTTTGGACCCAAATAAATGAGTGATTTGGACATAAATATAATGATTTCTCATTTGTAACCCAATTATTTTGAATTAGCAGAACCTTTTATATGACCTTGTACATACAACCAGTGTCTTTGAATAGAATTAATCAGAAAATTAGTTCCATTGTCAACTGGAGCGATTTCATTGGCTAGTTCGAAAGCCTGTACAGTTAGCCCCTCCCCCACTGCAACGTCTGTCTTCGGTGAAGTTTTGCAAAGCCTGGAAGGACGAACAAACTAAGTGAGGGGATACTTATGAGAGAAGAGGAGGCACCGCCAAAAAAAGGGTAAGCGCGCGATTCACTGTTGTGTCAGTTGTGTGTGTAGTCATTTCAGTGTACTGTATGTTGCGGTGTCGTCCACTCATTTGAGAATCTCCACATTTCCTCCCGCTTGCGAGCGCTATCATGTCATAAGGGCTATTTGACGTATTGAGCGCATGAGCGCATTTCTGGTCCTTTCAACGGTAAAGTTTAATCTGGCTGCATTGGTTTCAGTTTTTCTTCGTTTCTTGGTCATTTAGCAAAATGCAACGAACTTTTTAAACTTAATCTGCTAGCCACTATTGCCATGTGCACCGTGTTCCTCATTTCAGTGTCTCTTCTTTTATTCTGTGAATGCGTTTCGTTTTAGTCTAGGCTAGGTCGCAAAACATTTTTTAGTTTAGGTATTGTCTCATTTCTTAGCTTCTTATTTTACGCCGTGCATCGGGTAAGGGCTTTGCTATTTAGCAAATTGCCTCAAACCTTTTAGCTAAGGGGCTAGTTGCTAGGATACTGTGCTTCGGTTTGACAGAAGGCTATGCACGATGATTTGGAAGTGCAAGTACTGCGATTTTGCTTGTGATAAAAGGGGACAGATTTTAAAACACTACAGGATTAAGCATGGAAGCCACAGCAGAAATGAACCGTTTCCTTGCCCACATCAGGAGTGCTTGTGCACATTCAGAGGTTTTGGTGCTGTCAAGACTCATTTGTCTCGCTTCCATTTAGAAACACCTCTCCAACCTGCCCCACGTGCAGTGAAATTGCGTTGTCTGCTATGTGAGTTCCATGAGCCGTGCAATGATGCAGCATATTTCAACCATATTCGTAGTAGACATCTCAGAGACAATCAGAAGGTTCCGTGTCCGTTTAAAGGATGCACTTTTGAGAGCAGGGTGTACTCAACATTTAATGCACATAAAAGTAAGGAGCACAGAGGGATGACGATACCAATGATACAGACGATACCAATGGATACAGACGATACCAATGATGAAATTGAAACACCTGTGCCAGATTGTCAGCACTTATGTGAAGATTTGGAGCATAAATTGGCAGCCTTGTTTCTAAGGATGCAAACAGTGTTGCATGTTCCAGAAACATCGGTGCAAGAGATCATTCAGCAACTTGTTGAGTTAGTCCAGTTGTCCCAGGCCCCCCTCTACAATAAAGTTAAAGGGGTTTTACAGAAGTACCATACAAACCTTGATGAGGCACTTGTTAGAGAGGTGGTAGAGACTTTCACAGACAGCAACATTATCACTGCATGCTGTGGCAAGGATGGATGTCTAGCTACAATTAAAAGAAGGGCATCATATGTGCTGTGTGAATTTCCACTGGTAATGCCAATAGAATATGTGGTGGAGAAAGGCAAGAAAACGGTTGCATATGTCCCACTTTTGCAGATGCTTCAGAAATTGCTGCACAAGCAAGACATTTTCCAAAAGGCTAGTTCAGTTTCAGTTGATGTCCCAAACGAGTACAACACCTGTAGAGATGGCAAAAGGTTTAGAGAAAATGACCTTCTATGCAGTGATGAGTTAACACTTGCACTTTGTCTGTATATAGATGATTTTGAACTGGCAAATCCACTAGGGACATCAAAAGGGAAACACAAGATGTATGCTGTGTATTGGACTATTGCCAATATACCAGTCAAGTACAGGTCTACACTCCACTCAATTCAGCTTGCTCTCTTATGTAACACAACGACTATCAAAGAATGTGGTTATGAGAAAGCACTTTATCCACTCATTTGTGATTTAGTCTCTCTTGAACAGCATGGTGTCTACATTGAGAATTTGGGTAAATGTGTCAAAGGAACTGTTTTATTTGTGTCTGCTGACAATCTGGGTGCACACTCTCTTGCAGGATTTTATGAGAGTTTCTCCGTTGACAAGTTCTGCCGGTTTTGCATGGCATCCAGGAGTGATGCACAACGCCAAGAGGTACGTTCTGGTGCATTTCAGTTCAGAGATAGACATACACACAACATGCAGGTACAACAGACATTGCATGATCCAACTTCAGGAAAAAATACGGGTGTGAAGGGATTATGTCCACTCACTGCAAAGCTGGAGTTCTTCCATGTAATTGGTGGTTATCCCCCTGATGCTTTACATGACCTTTTAGAGGGCATAGTTCCCATAGAATTGTGCCTTTGTATTGCAGAGCTGGTAGCAAAGAAATACATTACTCTGGAGTTGGTCAATGAAGCCATCAGGTCATTTCCTTACTCGTATACAGACAAAACTGATCGCCCACAGCCAATCGTGAAGGGATTTGATAGGAAAGGAACAATAGGAGGAAATGGCCATGAAAACTGGTGCCTAATTAGACTCCTTCCTCTTCTTATTGGCCATTGCGTTCCTGAGGGGAATGATGCTTGGGAAGTACTAATGCTTCTGAAGGACATTGTTGCATTAGCTCTGGCACCATGGCATACCAGTGTGTCAGTATACATTCTTGAAAGCAAGGTGGCAGAGCACAGGGAACTTCTACAGTCTACATTCCCAAGTTTCAGACTGCGACCCAAACACCACTACCTCGAACATTACCCTGAACTTATTAAGTTGTATGGCCCACTGTGTGAAGTATGGACAATGCGCTTCGAAGGGAAGCATAAGTTCTTCAAAAAGGTTGTTCGGGATACTCAGAACTTTAAAAATGTTCCTATGACTCTTGCTGTAAGACACCAAAAAGCTATCAGCTACCAACTAGACTGCAGTTCTTTTTACAGACCAGAAATAGAGATGGCCAAAGTAACATCTTTGTTGGTTTCCTCTTTTCCAGAGAGCATTCAGAATGCACTTCATAAAAAAGTCCCCAATACTTCTGCTGTTCTTGTTGCATCCTCCATCTGTATTGATGGAATAGATTACCAAGTAGACAGTGTGCTTTCAGCTGGCTCATGTTCAGGCCTCCCTGAATTTAAGCAAATCACTCAGATAATTGCTGTGAACACTGAAATCATGTTCATTTGCAAGGTCATGACAGCTTGGTACTCTGAACAGCTTCGGTCATATGAACTTTGCAGTACAGACAGTCCAGCATTTTGTGTACTTCAGATTACAAATTTCAATGACCCTTTCCCTCTTTCACCTTATAATGTACAGGGTAAACTAATGGTAACACTGAGGCATTTTATTCACTGTTGAATACCTTTTTCTCCTTTTCTGCAGATGGCTTCATCAACCGCCATTAGAGTTATACTGACAGAAGCTGATATCCGAAAGATCAAACTGACTTCAGAACCCAGCTCAGTTCCGGATTTGATTGTGTGTATAAAAAACACACTTGGACTTGACTTTGATTTTACTTTACAGTTTAGAGACCCAGAGTTTGACAACGAACTCTGCAACCTCACAGATTTATCTGAATTACCTGAGAAGCCAACAGTGAAGGTAATTCCAGTGCTTGACTTGATCTCGCTTCCATCAAGCTTAGCTGAAAATCTGAATGACACTGTAAGTACAGCAGATACCGAGCTGCTGTCCACTTCATCAGTAGAAACAAAAAGGCCATGGCCCGATGAGTTCTGCATTCCTAAATTCTCAGTAGATGTTAAGTACAGACTCCGTCAGGGCAATTTGACTTATCTCAAGGATGGAACATACCTTAAGGCCACAAAAGAGTTGAAACATGACATCCTTCACAAGCTGGCAGAAATGATTTACTCATTCAAAGCATACCCGACTACTCATGACCTTGACTTAGTAGCCAAGGCATTAACAGCAACTCATCCATGCCTTCTTGAACCGGCATCCCCATCTGGTTACTGTGGGTGGAAGCACAGCCTTAAGGACAAAATGGGCAATTACAGGTCAAAAATGAGATCACTGGGACATGAAGATGTCAAAGTCAACGCAGGGAAACGAGGACGAGACACTCCGAATGGTGAACCCCCACACAAAAACATTAAAAAACCAAAGAAGGGGTAAGTCAATTACCTACCGAATATCCCAGACGGACACAATACAGCAAGCCTTGAAGAAGCCAGAGAACTATTGGTGGATGAGATGAAGAAAAAGAACCCAGATGGAACACTCATCCGTCAGAAGATGGACGTAACATTGTCTCTGCGGCGGAAGGAGGTTGTGCAGGATAAACCACCTGTTACCCAGATACTCCAACGTTGGCCAGCACTATTCATGGAGAATCAGGTAAGATTGTGTGTCTGTGTGCGCGTATGTACGTGTATGTACCCACATAAAAACAGTCTGAATGAGTAGTGTGTCAGTGTCTTGATATTAACTGTTGATTTATTTGTATGTTACAGGTGTACCAAGAGTTTTACAGGGTCGTGGGGAAAGGCCTGAAACAAGAATTCTATGACTCCCTTGATCGCCATTGTCCTGCACTTGTGGACGTCATGAAGTCCAAGAGAGGTCTGAAGGGACAGCTGCTGGATGTGCTTTTACGCCAAACACAGGTTTGTTAATTGAATGATCAGTTTCCATATACAGCTGCCTTGATGGAGAATTTTCTGAAGATCCATTTTCAGCCTGGTCATAATATGGAAATGAGGACTTATTTATGAGCTTTAATACATGTCCTCAGTCATCTATGAAACACATTTCATGTCTTTAATAAAACTGATAAAAAAAAAATCCTGCCAGTGTCAATATGCAGTTATATTGGCCAGCATCTCAGAAAGCCGAACAAAAAAATGCTGTGTCATCGGGTACTGATGCATCAAAGGTAGTGTAAGCACTGCAACTGCGAGTTGACATTGATAGTTCTACTTGGGATTAAGTACTACTTGGAGTTCTTTGAAAATGCAGCCCTGGCTGAATGTGAATATTCCCCTTATAGTGTTTACAATGTAATTTTTTTTTTTTCATTGCAATCCAGACATCAGACATTTCTGACATGAGATGCCTTGTCCTGAGAGGGCTTCCGGTGCTACTTGGTGACAACCCATCAGACTTCTTCAAGGCCTGCTTTGTAAGTCATACCACTTATTTATGGATTTTCTTTGTATACATATAGGAGGTAATGGACTCATACTTTTGGACAGTTTAGTCAACTTAATGGAGATGCATTTTATTTGTGACTGGTTCTAGGGAATGGCATGGCATGGCTCCCCTAAATGTTCCAGATGGGCATGGCTGACTTCCTTCACTGCATATTTTAAGACATACTACTATGTCATGTGATATCCATGCACATTTTGACCTATTAAAACAGATTTCTCATTTTGATTTTAGGCTGTCGATGATGATGACTCCTACAAACACGTTCCAGTTGGAATCCTCACTTTTCATCAGGAGGCTGTTGCACAGCATTCCCTCAATCCATCCTCCTTGGGTTTGGTTCTGGAGGGAAAAGTTGTGATGGACAATCTGAAGAACTTGCCTCAGGCCATGTGCCTACTCTTTGGCTTGACTTATGCACTGCACCTGAACTACCCAAAGTGCATGGTAAACACCTTTCACTTCATTCAGCAGGTTCTCTTGGGCTTGGGTAGGAAGGAGTTGAAAGGGAAAGTGCTCACTTTGACTAATCAGTTGGCCATGTAAGGTAACATCTCACAAAAATGAGAAGGTTGGTATTTGAAATTTGAAAACATTTTCAGGTGGTTTAGTATGGAATAGAATGGTTACGATTGCAATTTATGTACATGGTACTGATTTGAGTATGTTCCACTGCTATGGTAACACCCCCACCTTTACAGCCATTGTAGAGGTGGTGGGGGAGGCTGTCATCACAGTGGTGGAAAAAAATCTCAATTCAGTAGCATGTGCCTACATTTCAATCTTAACCATTCTATGTCAAACTATGTGAAAATATGTGATAAGTAAAAACGCCCAGCTTGTCCTTAAAATTAAAGGCATTTTTTGTTTCATATATATGTATATTCAGATATACACATAGCCGAAAGCATTGTTTTATTTCATATTTAGTTATTTGATATACCTCATGTATTGTTGGGTCAGTTTTTAAGATGATTTAAATACAATAAAACATTCAAAGACCATGTCATTCTGTTCTTTTTCCATAGCTCTTGGCATATGCTATCCATTTCAGATGGAAATGAAGGAAAATGCTATTTAAGTTTGAAAGTACACAAACATATCAGTTTATTAAAGTGCACTTTTAGCGTTAGCCAAATTAAAACGTTTAGTAAAATAAAGTGCACTTTTAGTATTAGCCAAATTAAAATGTTTGGTAAAAAGAACTAATGTGTATTAAGCATGTAAACAAACTATTCGTTTTAATCTAACGAAAAAGTATGGATTAGTACAACATGCGGAATAGTTTATTGTACTGAATTAAACAATGCGGTGCACCTTAAAAAGATTTGTTAACTCAACCTTAACTTTTATGTTTATTCAACGATCCCGAAATCAATTTTTTTGAGGCAACGAGTTACCTCAATTTTTTTAGGTTTATTGAACATATTTGGGTTATAGGTCCTTGCGGGTGCGGGAAAAGTTATTTTGTTAAACAAGCTCTGGCAAATTGTCATCGAATTTTCAGTAGAAGGCCCGACAATATCCTATGGATATATTCTTATCAACCCATGTATGATAAGTTGCGGAGAAAACTAAAAATTACTTTTTTCAAAGACATGCCTGAATCTCTCAGCGATGAAACTCTCTTTCCTCTTGGATTACATCATGTCCGAATCCTGGACGACGTTGTCTTACGGCTCTCAACATCCGGAGGTGTTAAAATTATTTACAGAGTTGATCCATCATTGACAAATATCTGTTTTACCTGACTGAAAATGTTTTTCACCAAGGTAAAATAGTCATACCATTAGTCTGAATTGTCATTACATGGTTCTCTTTAAAAACCCCAGGGATGAAAAACAAAATATGTATTTTGGCAGGACAAATGTTCCCCTGGCAAAAAAAAAAACTTTTTTAGAAAGCTATGAAGATGCTACCAGCATGCCACATGGGTATTTATTGGTAGACTTTAAACCTCTGGACAGGATTACTTCTCAGTCAGTTTCCTGCCTTTTACAAACCAAAAAGGTAAAGCTAGAGAAGTAAGAACACCGAGAGAGAGAGAATATGTCGGAAAGAGTTAAAAGGAACCAGAATTCTTACTTGAGCTTACTTAGTGCTGACTCACAAAAGAAAAGGGCTTTTAAAACACTGTTCTTCAGACTCTTTATGAACTTTGTTAAAATGCTTTAAATGGCAACATTCCTCTCAGTTCCAAGTAGTTTAAGAAACTGAAAAGACAGGAAAAGCATAAAAAAATTTGAGTAAGACAAAAGAAAGTTTTGCAAAAGGGATGATTTCTATTACCTCTGCTGAGCACTGCCATCCCTATGTTAATCAATCTCTTTACTAAGACAATGAGAGAAGGTGAAAAATTATTTCTGCTTTCAAAAGATCAAATGAACAGACTAAGATATGGAATTACGTTGGAAAAGACGCTCAGGGAAAAAGCCGAAGATGATTTGGATGAGAGGTTTTACAATGTACAGATCTAAGTTCTCATGAAAGTTTACACTCAAGTAGATATCTCAATCTGATCAAACAAGGTTCTCAGGAGAGACAAGAAATTAATTTCTCTCCCTCAAGAAGAGTCACTAGCCTATGAGGAAAAAAGTCGCAAAGTTGTTAATCGCGTCATCCAAGAGGCCATTCATCATTTACCAGCTAGTCAGACTAAAAAAGCACAGAATATTCGCAGAAAACTGACAGAGAGCGACTCATCTTGTTTACGATGAACACAGACAATTTATTTGTCAGGGAGTAGCGGTCAGAGGTTCTGATTTGGTAGATTTGATCGAAAACATTTTGGCCCCCAGAAAATTTCTGTTCAAAATAGACTCCCGGGCTGGCGAGCCTTTCTGAAAGAAGTGGCCGACCATCACATCCCACTCTCTGCCTTGACTAACAGTGATGCCAGACAAGAAATTCAAGTCATAAGAGGAGAATTTCACATTGCCTCTACACCTGTCTTCGATTCTAAAACTAAATCCGCATTCCCCTCACTAGAAGCTTCTTTAGCCTCTCCCATTCTCCCTCCCTGAGAAATAAAACAGAAAAGAAAAAAAAACAGTTTTTGGAAAGCGTGGATATATGACGTGGGAGGGAGGCATTTGGGTACGACTTCAGCGACTCTTTCTCTGTGCCATCTCGTTTAGTTGAGAGACATTCGTGGCTTGTTACCCGATTTTTTGTTTGTAATTATTTTGTTTTGTTTTCTTTCTTTTGAATTAACCTGCTTGAAATAACTTGATAATGTAACCTGTTTGTGTTGTTGTAAAAAAATAGCAAGATGAAAATGTCATTTTTATTATAAAGTTTATTGAAAATAATCAATTTAATGTGAAATCCTTTGAACATTTGAAGGGAACATGCATTTTGATAAGAGTGAAGGAAAAAAGGAGCGGCTTTCAGACATCTCTGATATTTTCTAACAAACTCATCTACCATTATATCATTTTTCTTGGGATCTGAGGTATACAGCTCCATCACTTTTTCCACGTTTAAGCCCCGGGCTCATTGACATAGGAAAAATATGCAGTGTTGGCTGCAAAGACTGGATGTCACAGGCTGCAGGGGGTTGGTCTTCTCTGATACCTAGGTAATAGATCAGAGGGCCACACCCCACTAAAGTTTTTACCCAACAAACCGGTGAGTAAACTTTCCTTTTTTTTTAGTTCAGGCAAAATTTGTAAAAATTGATGAGATGAGAGTCATAGGGGAGATGAAAGGCTCACTGAATCTCATTTCCAGACGTAAACAGCCATTATTGACAGGACTAAGAACCCCAGAATTCTCCTTGTTGATAAATTGAACAAATAGAGGCAGTAACCCGCCCCCCCATACTCGTTTTTAAGTTAAGACCTTTCAGTTAAGGTCTAAAAGATGAAAAAATAATGACATGGCCCCCTTGTTCACCTGATCTGAACCCCATAGAGAACCTGTGGTCCCTCATGAAATGTGAGATCTACAAGGAGGGAAAACAGTACACCTCTCTGAACAGTGTCTGGGAGGCTGTGGTTGCTGCTGCACGAAATGTTGATGGTGAACAGATCAAGAAGCTCATAGAATCCATGGATGGAAGGCTTTTGAGTGTCCTTGTAAAGAAAGGTGGCTATATTGGTCACTGATTTGTTTTTGTTTTGTGTTTGAATGTCAGAAATGTTTATTTGTAAATTTTGAGTTGTTATATTGGTTTGCCTGGCAAAAATAAATTAGATGGGTATATATTTGGTTTTTATTAATTTGCCTAATAATTCTGCACAGCAATAATAACCTGCACACACAGACATCCTCCTAAGATAGCCAAAACTAAAAAAGCCCCACTCCAACTTCCAAAAATATTCAGCTTCGATATTTATGAGTCTTTTGGGTTGATTGAGAATATAGTAGTTGTTCAATAATAAAATTAATCCTCAAAAACACAACTTGCCTAATAATTCTGCACACACTGTAGTACTTTAAGTGCAAGTTTTTTAAAAGCAAGTACTTGTTGTAGTTCTACTTTTAATTGAGTATATATTTTGCTGCTTTAAACATGACTAGAATTCTGTGACGCGCATTCAGGTAGGCTTGGTGGTTATTTCTGATATATATTCCCTGCCTTAACAGTGAAGTAGGAAGGCAAATTAAGAAATATTACTCTTGCCAAAACGTGATGTTACAGTGACATTTGACTACATATTGTGTAAATAAAATCTTATAAACTATTTCAAACAATATGTTACTGCAGAGTTCTGTATTTAAGATACTAAAGTGGCCAATATAAGCAGCTAGCCTTATTAACAACAGGGTTTTTAATGAAATTGCATTTGGTCATTTCATCCCTGACCTCTATTTATTTAGATATAAAATGAAACATCCAACTTTGGCAGTATGGTTGTCCCATTTTTCTGATGTGCGGCTACAATACTTATGATTTGGACACTTTTTGTTGTATTTTTCCTATAGGTATTATGTTCTCTTTTTATGTTTACATTGTGTGAAGGACAAGCTAAGCTTTCAATCAATAAATAAATACGCTACATTGCTATATGTAACATTTGTGTCATTGTCAAAAATGTAAGAGAACATCCCATTTTCAAAAACGTCCCCCTTTACCAAAGTAACATGCCTTCAGCCTTTGGATTACTGTTACGATCCTCATATGGCTTGCAAGTGTGTAGGAGTAAGAAAATAAAGTCATGAAAGTTGAACAAAACTTTTATTAGTGGATGAAATCATTTACAAAACATTACTAATGGTTGATGAGGTAGGTAAGCAATGATTAGAGTAACATGTATTGACCTCTTTTTGAACTTTTACAGCTCGTCCTTAATGCACAAAAGAATCCAACAGAGTTTTGAATACAGAATTCAGCACAGAGGTTACATTTACAATATACATTAGTGAAAAAGAGCTTCAGAACCACTGAAGAATTCAGTGGCAGTTCCTTCCTTCAGCATCTTATCATACAGTCATTTCTTCCACTGCCTCAACACCTACCTCTAGTCCTCTCCAACAAATAGAGACAGTGTGTTGAGGGAAGCAGGGTTAAGTTATGCCAAAAGCCTGATGTTGATATGTTGAAATACTGTCTATGATTTTAGTTTCTTTTAACCTCAGGTATGCTCTCAGAACCTCCAATCTCCGCTTTAAGATGAGTGGGTTAAATTAGTTCTTCCTCACAGTTGTTTGGGGTATTTTCCTCCATCCACAGCCATACAAGGAGAAGTGCTGGAGGAAGCCTTCAAGAAATAATGGAGATGACCATCTGAGCATTTACTTACAGAGACCATTAGCTATGCTGTCACATCTTACAATGAAGCTCTTACAAGGAAGCAAACTTGTTATACAAATCTGTGAACTGCCTCACTGTCACAAATATCATATACTGGGTAGAATGCAAAGACCTACTTCTAAAGGTCAAACATTTCCAAAGGCTTATGTGTAGGTGTACACTACAGACACACAACCCAGAAAGGCAGAAAGCTGCCTGGATGCGGGCAGTGGTGCAGTCCACGGTGTACAAAAATCAGGTCCTGTCATGCATCTTGCTTGGAATATTTTTGAAAGTGGCACAGAAACTACTGACATTTTGGAGGATGGTAAAACAGAGGGAAGCCCCTGCTGCAGGATAAGTAGCCTAACTGAAATTATTTATTCATCAGCCAAATTGGCTAGTAAGTTTTAGGGGTTTTTTTCCCGCCAAAATACATTTTATTTGAAGGTGTATGCATAGTGACATGAGCCCGTCATAAACATGATAGCCTATGACATGACACTGGATCATGAACATTATAGACACTTCAGAAATATTTATGTAAAGTTACAACAATCGAGTGCCATAAATAAAATGTTCGTGATACCCATCATGCCCTGTTTATGTCAGATTCATGTTACTTTTATGTAGACAATAGACAGCTTCAAATAAAGCGTTACTCAATAAACCTACGCCTTAGTGTGTTGTTTTGTCTGCTCGTGAATTACAAATTAGGGAACTTACCTTTTCATCATCTTGAAGTTCTGCTGAGCATTGCTACTTCGTGCTACGTCTCAGTTTTCTTGCTTCTTCTGGGGTCATAGTTTAGGCTTCAGGAAAGGTTCTGAAGAAGCACGTTTTAAATTTCCTGGGCTCTTACCGATACCAGATAAACATCGGCTTGTGCGACGGTAAACAGTGGGCGAAAGGAGAGAACTCGCGTTTAAAATAGGCGTGGGCAGAATCGTGTTAAACATCATAACAATTTGGTGGTGTTGCTGAACATGCCAGCAATTTACAAAAAAGGTATTTCAAATAGAAGGTATATAAAACGATCATGGTAGCCTTTCAGGTATTACCCACATCACAACAAAGCGACAGGCAATGCGCAGTCAGTCCGTAGCTCGAGTGTTGATTCGAGTGTTGATGTTGGTAGCATACTTTCAGCTTAACCCATAGGATGCGTCGTCATAGGCTACTAGCTGTCACGTGGTTTATTAGAACTGCGCTGGCTCAGATGGTAGTTGGTGGATGGTAAGTAGGCTATTGTCTGACCTGTCTGTTTAGACCAGTGTGTCCAACCTTGTTTGCCTTGTGTACCCCCTGAGCCTTTTTGTCATACCACGAGTACTCCCTCACTCATATGTGTTGATGATTCTCCAAAAGTAGAGCGTAAGAAAACTATTTATTACTGGTGCCAGAGGCAATTGTAGACGCAGTTTTGGAACCGACACCCTCTAGTGGCAACACTTCATTTTACTCAGCTGATTTCCCAGAAATGGGTAATGGGAGTCACTCACAGTTGTATAAGCAACATAAGACTTTACATGGCAGCTTGCCCTGTTGTTACAGCAAAGTAAATATGTTAGATAAAAAGATTTTTAAAAGTGTGGGAACATAGGCAAATAGAGGTGAAACACATGGCTACATATTCTCAGAAATTAAGAATTTTGGATGTATAAGGCAGGATGTATAAGGATGTATAAGGCCACCCCCCGCCCCCCCCCCCCCCCCCCCGAAACTGGTTCATTGCAGTTTTGTGGACGGCTACTCGGAGGAAAATCTTTGAATTTATGGGTTGTTGGTTTCACGGATGTTCACGGATGACACTTGTCTTTTGACGGGGGAAACTTTAGAGAGAATTAAAAGACTACAGTCTCGGTATCGGCCCGTTGAGGTTATTTGGGAACACAAATGGGAAGAGATGGGAAAAAACACCCTGATGTCAAACGTTTCATGTCTTCATTTGAGCCATCTCTGATATTTTCTAACAAACTCATCTACCATTATATCATTTTTCTTGGGATCTGAGGTATACAGCTCCATCACTTTTTCCACGTTTAAGCCCCGGGCTCATTGACATAGGAAAAATATGCAGTGTTGCCTGCAAAGACTGGATGTCACAGGCTGCAGGGGGTTGGTCTCCTCTGATACCTAGGTAATAGATCAGAGGGCCACACCCCACTAAAGTTTTTACCCAACAAACCGGTGAGTAAACTTTCCTTTTTTTTTAGTTCAGGCAAAATTTGTAAAAATGGATGAGATGAGTCATAGGGGAGATGAAAGGCTCACTGAATCTCATTTCCAGACGTAAACAGCCATTATTGACAGGACTAAGAACCCCAGAATTCTCCTTGTTGATAAATTGAACAAATAGAGGCAGTAACCCGCCCCCCCATACTCGTTTTTAAGTTAAGACCTTTCAGTTAAGGTCTAAAAGATGAAAAAATAATGACATGGCCCCCTTGTTCACCTGATCTGAACCCCATAGAGAACCTGTGGTCCCTCATGAAATGTGAGATCTACAAGGAGGGAAAACAGTACACCTCTCTGAACAGTGTCTGGGAGGCTGTGGTTGCTGCTGCACGAAATGTTGATGGTGAACAGATCAAGAAGCTGACAGAATCCATGGATGGAAGGCTTTTGAGTGTCCTTGTAAAGAAAGGTGGCTATATTGGTCACTGATTTGTTTTTGTTTTGTTTTTGAATGTCAGAAATGTTTATTTGTAAACTAAAAAAGCCCCACTCCAACTTCCAAAAATATTGAGCTTCGATATTTATGAGTCTTTTGGGTTGATTGAGAATATAGTAGTTGTTCAATAATAAAATTAATCCTCAAAAATACAATTTGCCTAATAATTCTGCACACACTGTAGTACTTTAAGTGCAAGTTTTTTAAAAGCAAGTACTTGTTGTAGTTCTACTTTTAATTGAGTATATATTTTGCTCCTTTAAACATGACTAGAATTCTGTGACGCGCATTCAGGTAGGCTTGGTGGTTATTTCTGATATATATTCCCTGCCTTAACAGTGAAGTAGGAAGGCAAATTAAGAAATATTACTCTTTTTAAATTTCCTGGGCTCTTACCGATACCAGATAAACATCGGCTTGTGCGACGGTAAACAATGTGCAAAAGGAAAGAACTCGCGTTTAAAATAGGCGTGGGCAGAATCGTGTTAAACATCATAACAATTTGGTGGTGTTGCTGAACATGCCAGCAATTTACAAAAAAGGTATTTCAAATAGAAGGTATATAAAACGATCATGGTAGCCTTTCAGGCATTACCCACATCACAACAAAGCGACAGGCAAAGCGCAGTCAGTCCGTAGCTCGGTCTTTTATACTTGCTTCGAGTGTTGATGTTGGCAGCATACTTTCAGCTTATCCCATAGGATGCGTCGTCATAGGCCACTAGCTGTCACGTGGTTTATTAGAACTGTGCTGGCTCAGATGGTAGTTGGTGGATGGTAAGTAGGCCATTGTCTGACCTGTCTGTTTAGACCAGTGTGTCCAACCTTGTTTGCGTTGTGTACCCCCTGAGCCTTTTTGTCATACCACGAGTACTCCCTCACTCATATGTGTTGATGATTCTCCAAAAGTAGAGCGTAAGAAAACTATTTATTACTGGTGCCAGAGGCAATTGTAGACGCAGTTTTGGAACCGACACCCTCTAGTGGCAACACTTCATTTTACTCAGCTGATTTCCCAGAAATGGGTAATGGGAGTCACTCACAGTTGTATAAGCACGGTACATAAGACTTTATATGGCAGCTTGCCCTGTTGTTACAGCAAAGTAAATATGTTAGATAAAAAGATTTTTTAAAAGTGTGGGAACATAGGCAAATAGAGGTGAAACACATGGCTACATATTCTCAGAAATTAAGAATTTTGGATGTATAAGGCAGGATGTATAAGGATGTATAAGGCCACCCCCCGCCCCCCCCCCCACCCCCGAAACTGGTTCATTGCAGTTTTGTGGACGGCTACTCGGAGGAAAATCTTTGAATTTATGGGTTGTTGGTTTCACGGATGTTCACGGATGACACTTGTCTTTTGACGGGGGAAACTTTAGAGAGAATTAAAAGACTACAGTCTCGGTATCGGCCCGTTGAGGTTATTTGGGAACACAAATGGGAAGAGATGGGAAAAAACACCCTGATGTCAAACGTTTCATGTCTTCATTTGAGCCTGCCCCTCCTTTCGCTTATCGAGATGCCTTATCTGGCGGGAGAACCTCGGCTATTTCTCTTTGCTACTCCGCATAACCCGGAGAGAAAATTAGATATGTAGATTTCGTCAGTCTTTACCCAAGACTGAGATTTTGACAGGCTTTACCCACTGATTCAGGCTAAGGTCTATCCTCCTAGAGCTCTCTCTTTTCCTCTCTTGCCCTCTAAAACCAAGAATGGAAAACTGTTTTTTACTCTTTGTAGCCAGTATCAAGTTAAACAACAGGACAGGAAGCTGCACTCACAGCCCCAAGGAGAGAGCCTTAATGGGCATCTGGGTTACCCCGAAATTCAATAAAGCAATAGACTTGGGATATGAAGTGGGAAAAATTGTGTGTGTGTGAGTGTGGCATTTTTTTCCTGAAAAAAGCTTGGATCTATTTAAAGGATATATTCTGTCTTTTCTAAAAGGGAAACAAGAAGCCTCAGGATACCCCTCTTGCGTTAACGAGGAGCAAAAACAGAAATACCTCTCAGAGTCAGTTTAGAGCTAGAGATCACAATCCTGCCAAGAGACAAGTTTCCAAGACCTGCCTCAATGTTTTGTACGGAAAACGTGCTCAAAAGCTAGAGTACACCAAGACTAATTTAGTCAGTACAGCGGAAAGAAATTTTACTTTTTATTTTCCAGAAAATATCAATTACAGGAATTTTCTTTTCTGAATGAAGACATAGCCTTGGTTCAATAGAAGTACTCTAATTCTGATTTAAACCCAGCGCCCAAAACCAATGCCATCTTTCCTTTTGTGGCAGCCTACGGCAGGTTAAAATTGTATGAAAAGTTAGAATTTTTGCAGGATAGAGTGCTTCATCATGGTAGCGATTCTCTGATGTACGTTTCCTGTTCCATACCTAGGTCGTTTGACTAACGAATTAGAAGAAAATGATTTTATTCAAATGTGGGTTAGCATGGGAACTGAAAAAATAGATTTTGATTCCATGAAAGGGTTGGTACAAGACTACCTTCAGAATCCGACCTTGAGTGTTCCCCTTGTGACATCACCATAAACCTAAAAAAATGAGAGTTCTCCTTCCAAACCAAAACAGTTGAAAAGAGGTTTTCCGTAGTGTATGACAAGAGAAGACTGCTGCCCGACAGTAGAACTTTTCCTTTTGGATACTGATAAGATCAAACATGTTGTTCTGAGATGGAATATGACCACCATCTACAGCTTCCATTTAGCGCTATACTAGTAGGTCCTAGCGGGTGCGGGAAAAGTTATTTTGTTAAACAAGCTCTGGCAAATTGTCATCGCATTTTCAGTAGAAGGCCCGACAATATCCTATGGATATATTCTTATCAACCCATGTATGATAAGTTGCGGAGAAAACTAAAAATTACTTTTTTCAAAGACATGCCTGAATCTCTCAGCGATGAAACTCTCTTTCCTCTTGGATTACATCATGTCCGAATCCTGGACGACGTTCTGTCTTACGGCTCTCAACATCCGGAGGTGTTAAAATTATTTACAGAGTTGACCCATCATTGACAAATATCTGTGTTTTACCTGACTGAAAATTTTTTTCACCAAGGTAAAATAGTCATACCATTAGTCTGAATTGTCATAACATGGTTCTCTTTAAAAACCCCAGGGATGAAAAACAAAATATGTATTTTGGCAGGACAAATGTTCCCCTGGCAAAAAAAAAAAAACTTTTTTAGAAAGCTATGAAGATGCTACCAGCATGCCACATGGGTATTTATTGGTAGACTTTAAACCTCTGGACAGGATTACTTCTCAGTCAGTTTCCTGCCGTTTACAAACCAAAAAGGTAAAGTTAGAGAAATAAGAACACAGAGAGAGAGAGAGAGAGAGCGAGAGAGAGAGAGAATATGTCGGAAAGAGTTAAAAGGAACCAGAATTCTTACTTGAGCTTACTTAGTGCTGACTCACAAAAGAAAAGGGCTTTTAAAACACTGTTCTTCAGACTCTTTATGAACTTTGTTAAAATGCTTTAAATGGCAACATTCCTCTCAGTTCCAAGTAGTTTAAGAAACTGAAAAGACAGGAAAAGCATAAAAAAATTTGAGTAAGACAAAAGAAAGTTTTGCAAAAGGGATGATTTCTATTACCTCTGCTGAGTACTGCCATCCCTATGTTAATCAATCTCTTTACTAAGACAATGAGAGAAGGTGAAAAATTATTTCTGCTTTCAAAAGATCAAATGAACAGACTAAGATATGGAATTACGTTGGAAAAGACGCTCAGGGAAAAAGCCGAAGATGATTTGGATGAGGGAGGTTTTACAATGTACAGATCTAAGTTCTCATGAAAGTTTACACTCAAGTAGATATCTCAATCTGATCAAACAAGGTTCTCAGGAGAGACAAAAAATTAATTTCTCTCCCTCAAGAAGAGTCACTAGCCTCTGAGGAAAAAAGTCGCAAAGTTGTTAATCGCGTCATCCAAGAGGCCATTCATCATTTCCTGGCTAGTCAGACTAAAAAAGCACAGAATATTCGCAGAAAACTGACAGAGAGCGACCAGCGTGCTCATCTTGTTTACGATGAACACAGACAATTTATTTGTCAGGGAGTAGCGGTCAGAGGTTCTGATTTGGTAGATTTGATTGAAAACATTTTGGCCCCCAGAAAATTTCTGTTCCAAATAGACTCCCGGGCTGGCGAGCCTTTCTGAAAGAAGTGGCCAACCATCACATCCCACTCTCTGCCTTGACTAACAGTGATGCCAGACAAGAAATTCAAGTCATAAGAGGAGAATTTCACATTGCCTCTACACCTGTCTTCGATTCTAAAACTAAATCCGCATTCCCCTCACTAGAAGCTTCTTTAGCCTCTCCCATTCTCCCTCCCTGAGAAATAAAACAGAAAAGAAAAAAAAACAGTTTTTGGAAAGCGTGGATATATGGCGTGGGAGGGAGGCATTTGGGTACGACTTCAGCGACTCTTTCTCTGTGCCATCTCGTTTAGTTGAGAGACATTCGTGGCTTGTTACCTGATTTTTTGTTTGTAATTATTTTGTTTTGTTTTCTTTCTTTTGAATTAACCTGCTTGAAATAACTTGATAATGTAACCTGTTTGTGTTGTTGTAAAAAAATAGCAAGATGAAAATGTAATTTTTATTATAAAGTTTATTGAAAATAATCAATTTAATGTGAAATCCTTTGAACATTTGAAGGGAACATGCATTTTGATAAGAGTGAAGGAAAAAAGGAGCGGCTTTCAGACATCTCTGATATTTTCTAACAAACTCATCTACCATTATATCATTTTTCTTGGGATCTGAGGTATACAGCTCCATCACTTTTTCCACGTTTAAGCCCCGGGCTCATTGACATAGGAAAAATATGCAGTCTTGCCCAAGACAAGGCATTGTAACTGCCCTCTGCTTAAGTGGCATCAGTAAGCAAAGGTTTAATGCCCATGGGGCACTAATTCAGACCCATGTCTGAGCTTACAGAACAGGTCTAGGAACAGATTCTACCATCACCCTTTATCACACTCTGAGGGAGTTTGTACTGAGCACCATGACAGCAGACAAAAGAACCTGATACGATGGCCGAGTTGTTCACAATGCAATTATGTGGTTTGGGTTCGGCTATCCCAAAAGAGGTAAAAAAAAAAAAAACCCTCCCAAACAGAGATGAGCAAGTACACAAGCAAGACACTTTATCAGTGGCAGCTGAGCAGTTGAACGTCTTGCTGCTGCTTCAGGAATATGCAACAGGTCTGGCCCACAATGTAGGGCATGGATATTATTACTTACAATGATACGTAATTATGTGATTGCAGATCATTCCTGGCCCAGGAACATGATTAGCTTTAACTCTGCTCTACTGAAACTGAAGCTGAGGAGATCTGCAGGGAAGAATGTTTTAGAGCGATGTTAAAGTACGGAAACAATCTCTCAGTGAAAGTGTGTGTGAGTGTGTGTAGGTGTGTGTTATTATCAGGGTCAGAGAATGAGAGCTTTCCTCTGTCCCAGTCCAGCTGCACTCTGATCCTCTGGAGTTTCTGCTTCACTGTGAGGACAGTGGAGGCCTGCGGTGGAGAATGTGCTGCATATTCACCATCAATATAATACACATACCACCGACCACTCCTGGTGGTGAAATCTCCTTTCCTGTGGAGGGATTCTGTCATCACACCCACACCCCATGATGTGCTGCCTGTAACCTCCACATCCCAGCAGTGAGTCCCTGAGTTAAAGCCCTCAGAGCCCAGGACACTGAAATACTTATCAAATCTCTCTGGGTTATCAGGAAGCTGCTGCTCCTCATCATGTCTCACACTGGTCAGATCCTCAGACAGGATGAGATGTGGGTGTGCAGTGTTGGGATCCAGAGTCACAGGAGCTGTAAAGAGAACAAACATGCTTCTTTGAAACAAGTTTCTTAGTTTGCTTGTGTGTGTGTGTGTAACTATCAGTAAATACTCACTGTACTGAACAATCTCCTGCATCTTCTCCCAGACTCTGAACTTCAGGTTGCTCAGGTGCTTTGCCACATTGATCAGAGCTCCTGAAACCCTCTCTGGATCCTGCAGTGTGCACTGGGCTCTGGAATAACATTCAGGAGACAGTGCTGCTGTGGTAAATATTATCACATGATACGGCTCCATCAGTAGATACAGGATGGGCCTGTTGGAGCTCAAGACAGTGCATATGGGTACTGTGATCTTGAATGAATCTTACATGACAGACACACTGTATGTCTCACCTTTTGGCTGTACTCTTGTAGTTCTGGAAAATACAGAGGGAATGGAAAAGGATTAAACTGGAATGGATTAAAATTGTTTCCACAATGCTTTTGCCTTTAGCCAGTGATGTCCATTATAGGTGCATATATTAAACTGAGAATAAAACAACAGCCCATGACTCAGACTTACCTGCAGGAATGTGATGTCAGTACCTCCAATCTCCTCTTCTATGGCTCTGAATCTCTGTGAAAGGTCTAAAATCTCTCTGCTCATCTTCTCAATCTTCTCCTTCATCAACTGACTCTTCTGCTCCTCTTCCTCCTTCAGTGCAGCTATCCTGGCTGCCTCTTCATCTCGTAGAAACTGGTGAAGCTTCTCAAACTCCTCCTTGATCTGCCTCTCTGTGTGCTGGGCCTGAGTCTGTACTGACACACAATCATTAATACTTAATATTTGGTGATACCGTCAGTCTGTTGTCCACTGTGATAATGTTGTCACCTTTATGTGCGCTGCTGTTTGATCACAAGTGCATTTGCATTTTTCAAATGTCTTCAGTTTCTTTTCCAGTGGCCTCAGGTTGGTTATAACTTCCTCCTAAATAAATAAGCCATTCAGCATATTAGTCCTCATATTGCTCATCTTTACCTCTATCAACATGAAGCAAACAAAGACCATATTTGAAGATATATATATCAACAGTATAAAATAGGGAGGGGATCTCTGCTTTTGCAAATTGCACTAAATACGAGATGGTTTGCACATGTCAACGGGTTCTTTTGCATAATGACTCAAGCAATGATAAGATGATAAAATTATAAAATGTCTGAATGTTTCTCAGGAAACAGTTATTCATATAACAGAAAACCTCTATATGTTTACCAACATGCATGATAATGTGAAAAAAAACAAACAGGTAATTGTGCATAAGCCTTTGCATGGACTTATGAGAGCATTTGCTGCTTTCTGAACCTATAAAAAATTGCTTTTGTCTTGTAAATCGGTCCTTGAGTGACTTGCCCAGCATTGCTTACATTAGGTTCAGTAAACATAGTGGACACTTTCTTGACAGAGTGCACAGTCGTCTCTAAAATCTTAATTCCTTACCCTGAGTTCTGTTGCTGCTTCATCTATGGGACTGAAGGTGTGGTTCCTGTGTGTCTTTGCGTCTTTACAGACCAAACACACAAGCTCTTTATCCTCCACACAGAGGAGCCTGAGTTTCTCACTGTGCAGACTGCAAAGCACCTCAGACTCTGCTCCCAAATGAGAATGACTTCCCTTTAGCATTTCTTCACAGACAGTCCTCAGCACAAGGTTCCTCCGAGGGTGCTCTGTTGACCGTCGTCTACAGACAGGACATTCATTTCGTCCTTGGCTCCGCCAGGACCGCTGCAGGCATTCATTACAGACACTGTGGCAACATGCCAAAATAACAGGATCCTTGAAGATCTCATGGCACACAGGACAGGAGAGATCCTCCTCTAAGGAATATCTGGAGGCCATTTCTTTAGTTAAGTATATGAGGCTGCTGTACTGTTTGATGTCAGACGAAAACAACCTCTGATGTCAGACGAAGACAACCTGCACACAGCTTGGCTTTCTCATTCAGGAAGTGGTAAGGACTGCTCTACAAAAATTAGACTTCAGCGGAGGTGGCTTGTGTGTGTGTGTGTGTGTGCAATGTTGAGACTTAAATAAACCTAGATGCCAGAGAACTGGTGTGTGTTAGAGTGAGTAGTGGCAGCAATGCATTTTTGTAATTGCTGTGGTGAGTAATTGCAAAGGTAAGTTATAAAAAACTAATGGCATTTTTAAACACCATAAATACAGGCCAGACAGGATAGTCAGACTATAGACACTGATCAATGAACACAGAATGCTGACTGAAGGTAACACATAAGATGAACCTAAAACCTAATGAGTCCCAAGGTCTTCTATGTCATGCAAAAATAGAACACAACCATGGAAGTTTAAAATATGAGTTTATTCTGTAAAGACTGAGAGGATCCAGACAATGCATGCAAAAGACGACTATCCAACCTTATATATGATGAATGAGACACTAGTCAGAAATGTTGATATTCTCCAAAGCTGTTTTCAGATTCAGTCGGCATTCTGCATTCTAGCAAACTGAGTGAAAGGCTTAAAATACAAATCCCTGATCACTACTGTAGTCATATCACACAAACACTGATTGCTGAGGCTTTGTTCAGTATTGTTTCAGCTCACTTAGACCCTAGACAGATGTGAATGCAAAAATGGTACAGCGTCCCAGATAGCGTCTAGATAACTAGATGGCTTTGAGGGAAAATCGTAAAAGGTGAGTAGAGTTGAGGAGGGGTGAGGTGGTGTCCTTGAGTGGAAAAGAGCTTCCTCCTCATGCTTCTTAGTCCTTAAGATCAGGCTGGATCAGCTCTAACTGTGCTGGTTCACCTTCACAGAGGCCTTCACTGGTAAAATCTTAACATTAGTGCTGAAACATGGAAACACTTCCTGATGGGAGTCATATTTGAAAGTGAATAAGTGGGTATCACTATCAGCGTCATAAAATGACATTCTTCCTTTGTTACAGTTCAGCTTCACCCTGATATTCTCAAGACCGTCCTGATTTGGTGTAGCATGTGCATAGTAGTCATCATCATAATGAATCAGACTCCACAGTCCAGTCCTGGACTCACAATCTCCCTTCCTCTTGGCGGACTCTGCCATCACACCCACAATCCAGTCTTCATTTCTCTTAACCTTCACATCCCAGCAGTGCCTCCCTAAGTAAAAGCTCTCAGAGCCAAGGACAAACAACCCTTCATCGAATCTCTCTGGGTTGTCAGGAATCTTCTGTATCTCATCACTATCCTCATCGCTGTTACAGCCTTCATCACCATCATCACTATCTTCATCCTCCTCCTCCTCATCCTCACCCTCATCACTATCATCATCACTGTTGTCAGTACTATCATTGTTACCATCATCATCATCATCACTTTCATAACTATCACCATCATCATCGTCATCATCATCACCATCACCATCACCATCATCATCACTGTCATCATTACATCTCACGCTGGTCAGATCCTCAGACAGGATGAGATCTGGGTGGGCAGTGTTGGGATCCAGAGTCACAGGAGCTGTAGAGAGAAACAAAAGGAGTGCTTATTGCAGTGTCTCATTACATCACATCACATCCCATTACATCCCATTACATCACATTATATGAATATCATTTGCTGATTTTCTTTGTGTCACAAGAAATAAATCATGGCTAGCAATTTTTTTATCTTTACTGACACACCACAAACGACCCAGATATTGACTCATAGTCACAGGCACCCATTTATTTACGTTTGGAATGGACACGTGTAGGCCTATGTTATACACACCATATTGAACAATCTTCTTCATTTTCCTCCAGACTTTGAACTTCAGGTTGCCCAGGTGCTTGCCACATTGATCAGAGCTCCTGAAACCCTCTCTGGATCCTGCAGTGTGCACTGGGCTCTGGAATAACATTCAGTAGTCAGTGCTGCTGTAGGTTTGGGTTCAGGATCAGAGAGAAAACTAGTCAGTCTGTCAGAGTTGACCCAGAACCGTAAAGTGTGTAAGCAGTTGAAAAGAACACCGATGATAAACAAGCAGCATTGATACATCATTCAAGACTGACATAATTTAATGAAGAATCAGTGATGATTGTGGGTCCAACGTCAACAGGAAACTGCTGGCTTGGTTACGATGACCTTTATTGGTTTCTGTTCTCATACAAGATTTCAGTACTAACTCAGACTTTCAGTACTCTTAAAAAATCTGTTTCTTCTTTTCTCAACTCTGAAAATAAAATCACTTTATTCATTATAAGACTCATAACCTAAACCCAGACCACACTGATATAGAGCGGGTGTGCAATCAAGTCAATCACTTCCTATTTGCAGGAGCGTTAACAGCTGGACAATTTACAATGAATGTGTCAGGCACAGACTCAACACGACTCAATTTGCAAATCAACAGGGGTTTTATTACAAATTGGAACAAACGGGTTACAACGAAAGTCACGTCAGTTAAAAATAACTGAGGCAGGGGGGTAAAACTATAACGTACAAAAGATACTGGAGATAACTAACACACAAAGGATATCATGAATTAAACAAGGGTACAAACTAGGGTAAACGGTGAAACAAGGGAACAAACGATACCAGCGAGATAGTCCAGGGACGTGGGGCGCAAGGCACAGAGACTTCGTCGGAGACAGAGAACAACACGACTGACATTGAACAGATCCAAGAGAGGATTGACGAGGCCAGACATCAGGGAATCAGGGAGACACACTTAAGTAACGTGGAGACCAGGTGAAATCAATCAAAACACAGGTGAAGGTGAGCGTGCACCAGGAAGTGGCTGGGAACGGGGAAACGAGCTGTGAGTTTGTAAGGCAGAGTGAGGGGGCGTGGTTGTGGCCAGATCTGATGCAGACCTGACATCACCCCCCCACCCACCTGGGACGACCTCTACCTCGGGGAGTGGGACGGTCCGGATGCTCAGCATGGAAAGCAGTCAGCATATTGGGGTCCAGGATGTCTTCCCTCGGGACCCAAGAGCGCTCCTCCGGACCGTACCCCTCCCAGTCCACCAGGTACTCCAGACGGCCCCTCTGGCGCCTGGAATCGAGAATGGCATCCACCGAATAGGCTGGGCCGTCGTCCAACAGGAGCGGCAATGGCAGGTCCGGTCGTGCATCAGACCCTGGAGGAGAAGGGGAAACAAGATAGGGTGCATGGTGAGGTTTAAGCAAGGAAACATGGAAGGTGGGGTGAATACGATAGTGTGAGGGCAAACGTAACTTATAGGTGACGGGGTTGACCTGCTGCAGAACTTCAAACGGCCCAATGTACCGGGGACTGAGCTTCTTCGCCGGTAGTCAGAGGCGGATGTCCCAAGTGGAGAGCCAGACCTTCTGGCCCACTTCGTAGGACGGTGTGGGTCCTCTCCGGACATCCGCGTGACGTCCCAGGAAGGCCCGCCAGAACCTGGAGATAAACTGGGGTCCTCGGTCGGAAACTATGTCCTCGGGTATGCCGAAGTGACGGAACACATGTGTGAAAATGGCCTTAGCAGTCTCCGCAGCTGAGGGAACCGACTTTAGAGTGGTAAACTTACAAGACATAGAGAAACGATCGACTACGACCAGTACACATGTGTGATGATTTGAGCTTGGAAGGTCTGTAATAAAGTCTATCCCCAAGTGTGACCATGGTCTTTGGGGTATTGGGAGTGGGAGGAGTTTACCTGCGGGCAACTGTCTAGGGGTCTTAGCCGTCGCGCACACTGTACACCCAGCCACATACCTTTGGACATCTTGGGCCATTCGTGGCCACCAGTACCGTTCGCGGACGAGTGTGGGACCTAGGGACAGGAAGACACGACAAACACTTAGAAAAACGTTCATTTCCCTATTTTAATATTTCCCCGGTAGCCCAATCGACCACCGGGGCATGTTGCACTAGCCATGGACGGCCCAATACTACGTCGACCGTGGCTCCTTCGAGTACCATAAGTTCAATACTCTCCTTGTGGTAGACCCCCACTTGGAGAGTAAGTGGTCCTACAATATGTTGGACCACTCTACGGGTGATGGGGTGACCAACAATGGAGTGAACGGTGTAGGGTTTGGGACAGTCGAGGTGCTGGAGGTGCAGACGTCTGAGCTGTGAGGGAGACACCCGCTACAGTGAGGGTTACTGGTAACAACAAAGGGGAGGTTGTGGATGGTTGTAGGCTGGTTTCACTCACCTGGGCGCAAGGCGGACGAACTGGGCATGTACGTATGAGGTGACCTGTAGCCCCACAATACAAACACAGTCCCTGCTCCATCCACCTGCGCCGCTCAATGGAACTCAGCTTGACGGTGTCAAGCTGCATGGGTGTTTCCTCCGGTGGAGAGTCGGGCATTACTGGTCAGGCGGTTCGCGGGAGTTCGCTGGGGTCTTCTTGCAGGCACCGCTCTCTGCAATGGGACACCCGGATGGCCAGTTGAATAAAGCGTTCGAGCCCCATTGTGTCATCGAAGGTGGGGGGGTGCAATCGCAGGGCAGGTTTCAGTCTGAGACGGAAGGTGGTGATGAGTGCAGGTTCATTCCACCCACTGCCAGCGGCAAGGGTTCTGAAACGCAGGGTGTATTCCGTAATGCTGCTTCTCCCCTGCTTGAGACTGTGCAGCTGTTCTGGCACCAAAGAAACTCCTGCAGGGGTCTGGAACACTTCCCGGAGGTGTTTAATGAAAGCATCTAAAGACTGAGTAGTAGGCCCTGCCTGCTGCCATACACTCTCTGCCCACTGGAGGGCCCTGCCGTCCAGCCCGCGAGATAATGTAAGCAATTTTACCTTGTTCGGTGGGAAAGCGGCACACCAATTGCTTGGAGATTGTAAACAAATCGCAACAGTAAGCTTGTAATGTGGTAATGGGTTTCACACTAGCCAACATAACCAGATAACTGCTTCAGTATCGCAGTGTTATTGTTACAACCACAGGTGAAAACTTACAAAACCTGCTGTATTCTCCAAAGCTGATATTCTATCCATATGCATTTTGTGCAGATGCACAACAATGTTGTTTACGGTAACATTAGGCTGAGTTGAAGGTCTAGGTATCCAACAGATGTAGGCTAAATGAGGCTATGCAGTCTAAAGTCCCATCTCTTGGACAAACATTACAGGCTACACAGTCAAAAATAATTTAGGCCTAGTTAATACAACTCTATCTGAGACAACTAACATCTCAAGTCAAAAATATTAATCGATATCTGAGACTTAAACCGAAGGGGGCTAATTTGCTGTGTAGTTGCAATGAAGCTGAACTTACCTTAATTGGGTTAATATTATTGAGAGACACATAAGCAATACGTTAAAAATATATATATTGATGTTTAAACACAGAAGATCAATTTGCTTTCCCATAATCCAAATAAGGAAAATACACCAACACAATAACCACAACACCATAAGTTTCCCATGTTTTCCAGTTTCCCACGTCCTCTGTGATGAACCCAGCTTACCAAAATGGAGCCCATAGCGCCGCACTTCCTAATAATCTATGTATTTTCCGGCCAATAATCTATCTTGCATGTAGCGCTCTAGAATCTTTGGTATAAAGCCATGGAGATTATTGTGAAGTAATACTAAGCAGTTAAAACTAGTTTAGGCACTTTTAGGCCTGCTGGTCAAGTATTATCAGAATGACAGCTGCCAGTTTACTCTGCTGTTCCAACCGTAGCTATTTCACTAGCTTAGCATAGTCATTCATTCAACATAACTCACCAGTTCACCTGATCAGAACTTCTGGACAGTTCAGCGTCCTCTTAACTGTTAGCCGTCTCGATGTTGTACATCTATCATACAGCTACAAATATAATAAAATTACGGTAATTACAGTTTTAGGATTAAGATGTTGAATTAATTGCTATAAAAATGAGATATCTAGCAACCAGTGAAAATATACCAGACTGCAGGAAATTACATCTAATTTTTCAAAAATTGTGTGGTCCCCCTCAGTAGCTGAGCATATACACATTTCAAATGTTTCCAATACCCTTGTATTGATCTATCTACAAGTGCTGAAGAAGCCTGTATTGTTGCATTGTATAAGCTATTAGCGTATACATTAGCAAGTGTTGTCCACACAACATATGTTCAGCAATGCAACTACCTGTTTTGTGCTCATTTTTTAAAATATGTTTTTGCCCCACCAAGCAAGCCTAATGCCCACCCAAAGATGGCATCCTAGCCACACCTCTGTACACAGTGTTGGAAAGCCACATGCATAAATTAGTATTAAGAGACACATCACGTAGTTCATAAATACTCATTTGCACTAAAAAGCTTGCCTTTACATGAGAAACAAATAAGGGAATACATTTGGAGTCAATATCTTAGGCATCCTGTTTTTTGGGGATAAGGATGGGAATTCTGGGAATTGTAGTGTAACAGATTTCTATAAGGCAGATTCAGAGAGTGAATGTTTTTTATCCCCTGGAGATTTTCAGTAGGTCTGAGAATGTATTCCCGCTCTTGTGTGATTTGCTCTCTCTCTGGCCACAACTGATGAGGAAACCAGATCTGTGGAATTTCTCCCTCTAAGTCAGTGTTCAGTAATTATTCAATGGAAAATAAGTGCCAACGCTCAGTTACTTAGTACTGTGTAATAGGTTATGTCAAAACTAATATGTAACTAATTATTACAGTACAGTACAATTTCTAATGTACTGATGTCATTAGAGAAGTGAAATGTATGATCTAGAGTTCGTTATTTTGATGTTTGAATGTAAAATGTGTTTTATTTTATTACGTTTCTATGCACAGGAGCAATACAGAGTTGAAAGGTCATAATCCGCGCAAAAGTGAGGAGAGGAGAGAAGACGCACTGAAGTCTGGAGGGTATGTCGGTCTTCGCGGCAGAATGTAGAGTAAAGTAAAGTCAGTAAGGATGTATTTGAATGCACATATCTGGATTAGTTCTTATGTTTATTCAGACTGAATGTGCAACAAAACTAGACAGTATGGGGACAGATGAAGCATGTTTGCCTTATACTCTTAGGGGAAAAAGGTTAAACAATCTAAAACTATACTTTTCCTAAAAGCATATACCCTGTAGATGTGATTTAACATGCACTGAGACTTGACCCAACTCCCTTCATCCCACAGACTATCCATAGTTTTCTAATGTATTTCAAGGGAATTAAATGGCTTTGAAAACAATGGTTGTACTCTGACCCTATTTGGCCCCGGCCTATATCAAGTGTGAGTTTGCCCTGCTTTTATCTGGGTGTCCATTGGCAGGATTGTAAGTGTGTGTGTGTGTGTGTGTGTGTGAGACTACAGACAGGTATGACGTAACTGTGTGTGTGTGTGTGTGTGTGTGTGTGTGTGTGAGACTACAGACAGGTATGACGTAATTGTGTGTGTGTGTGTGTGTGTGTGTGTGTGTGTATGTGTGACTAGAGAGTGATAGTGTGTGTGTTAGAAAGGCCACGCACAGTGACAGGAGTTAGTGAGCTTGTGCACTCGCTCCAACGAACATGTTGGACACCTTTTCGCGAGTGAGGCAGCGTGTGGCAGCTCACCACAGATGCTCCTTCTAGCTAGCTCGTCAATCAGACCGCACGTAACGAACTGTAAGTTATGTTCAGATTTACATAATTGTTGTTACAGAGTATTGTAATATTACAGCTTAGCACCTGGAATAGCGTACCACCTAAATAGCTTAGCACCTGAATAGCATGGCTTATTCTAGGTTGATATTATACATGTGAATGGCCACTATTGGTCTGTGGGTGGCAGTAGTGTGAGACAATAGCAGCAAAACTGTACTAGTAGGAGGAATTCTTTATTAGTATCACCCAGATTAGGTGTCTTTGTGCACATTCAGAATGTATGTTTATTATAGACAAATGCATATTATTTATTTCCTTTTCCTTAGATCACACACACACCCATTTCATACTCATCATCTCCAAATCACCACCTGACTGACTCCATATTTTATTGGTTGAGCCTGTTTTGGCCTCTGTGTGTTACTGCCATTTGAAGTGACTAAATCCATTAGTCTACACTGTGAGCATGAGCTTGGCTGCTTCTAGTCCTGCAGTTGGCTCTGACACATGTTCTGTTTGTTAGGCCTAATATCAGCCTTCTACGTCCATATCATCCATGAGAACAGAGAGGCAGGATGAGATCTGGGATGATTCAGAGTTACGCAAGATTTCACTGGGAGAATCCTAAAAGGAGATGAGGTAAGCCCAACCCAAAGGTATGGAAACACTCTTTCAGTGAAAGTGTGTGTGAAAGTGTGTAAATGAGTGTTATTATCAGGGTCAGAGAATGAGAGTTTTCCTCTGTCCCAGTCCAGCTGCACTCTGATCCTCTGGAGTTTCTGATTGACTCTTAGGACACTGGAGGTCTGTGGTGTAGAACGTGCTTTGTATTCCCCAAATAAAAAACCCACACCCCAAAGTCCAGTCATGGAGCTTAATCCCTTCCTCTGGAAAGACTCTGAAATCACACCCACCTCCCAACAATAACTCCCCCCAACCTCCACATCCCAGCCGCGAGTCCCTGAGTTAAAGCCCTCAGAGCCCAGGACACTGGAGTACTCATCAAATCTCTCTGGGTTATCAGGAATCTGCTGCTGAGTCACATAGCTGTCGCTCACACTGGTCAGATCCTCAGACAGGATGAGACTGGGGTTTGCAGTGTTGGGGTCCAGAGTCACAGGAGCTGCACACATTAACAAGACAGACAGGTGATCAAGAAGGAGTACATGAATGAGTGATGATTTTAACAATGGGCGCAACATGGAAATCTGACAAGAAAGTGAAAGAGTACAAAAACAACTTGATGCAGACAGCATCTTTCTCGCAAAGTAGGCAGCAAGCGGTCAGAGCGGTTTCCCAGTCTGGGACACTTCAGACACTCACCCACATACAAATATGACAGTTCTCAGTGCAAATGTGAGTTTAGTATGGTGACAACTTTGGGAAAAAAAGAAACTGTCCCTATTTGTTCTGTCTGGTATTGACCTGAAACGCCTGCCAGATGGCAACAGGTTGAAGAGATGGAAACCGGGGTGCTTATTGTCCTTTAGAATGTTCCTGGCCCTGCTGAGACAGCGGGAGTTGTAGATGGTGGTATTTAAAGGCAGAGCACAGCCAATGATTTTTTGTGCGGTGTTGGTCACCCTCTGCAGTCTCCAGCTGGCTTGTGTGCAGTTGCTCCTTCCTGAGCACCCTCAGGAAATGTAGCCGCTGCTGGGCCTTTTTTTGACCAGAGCTGAGGTGTTGACTGACCAGGAGAGGTCCACAGAGATGTGGACCCCGAGGAATCCACTTGCTCGCCGTTGATGTACAGGGGGGCAGGGGCGGCTCTGTTCTGCCGGAAGTGCAGGATGAGCTCCTTAGTCTTGGTGATATTCAGTGCAAAGTTGTTAGATGCACACCACTTACCAAGTTTCAGGACCTCATCTCTGTAAGCCGTCTCATTCCCCCCTGTTATCAGCCCTACCATTGTTGTGTCGTCAGCGAATTTGACAATGATGTTCTCTGGGTGGGTGGGACTGCAGTCGGATGTGTAGAGCGAGTAGAGAAGTGGGCTCAGCACACAGCCCTGGTGGGAGCCGGTGCTGAGCGTGCGGGTGGAAGAGAGGTGATGACCCAGTTTCACCTGCTGGGGTCGGTTAACCAGAGAGAGAGAGAGAGAGATGCAAACTGTACTCACTGTACTGAACAATCTCCTGCATCTTCTCCCAGACCCTGAACTTCAGGTTGCCGAGGTGCTTTGCCACATTGATCAGAGCTCCTGAAACCCTCTCTAGATCCTGCAGTGTGCACTGGGCTCTGGAATAACATTCAGGAGTCAGTGCTGCTGTGGGTTTGGGTTCAGAACCACAAAGAAGAAAGAGACAGGAAGCAGATCACCCACCTTTCTACTGTGCTCTTGTAGTTCTGGTAAATAAACAAACAAACAATGAAATGTAGATTAGATGAAATGTAGATTTTGTTAATGATCACTTTTATTTGCTCAGACTGTTTATGGATGGTAACATTGTTGTGGACGACACATCAATAATATTATTATCTGTAGTCAACAGTAAAAGGAGAGTGCCAAGGTTGCCCCAAGTTTGATCTGCAGTCAGAAACCAGGCACCACTTGTCTTTTTGTACTGCCTGTACGTGAACAGGGGCTACAGCCTCATCTTAAAAACTTGACACATACAGGAGCACTCAGTAAATTGAAAGTAAGATGACAAAGGTCATCATTATGAGCTGAAACTGTATTAGTATTGGATGAACCTGGGAGTCAGACTTGCACATTTGTTTTTGAGGTATAAGAATAATATAACACCTTGACTATAAGAATAATTGTTTACTTGTATTTATTTGTTTAGAAATCAAATAATAGACTCTAGAGAGTAGTAGAGTAGAGAACTGGATCAGGCACTTTTCAGTAGAGGCAGTAGGTTATATCATCTGAACCTTGGACTGGATGACAGATATTTATCTGAAAGAGTTTTGATTGACAAGAGAACCTGAAGGAATGTGACATCATCAGCTCCAATCTGCTCTTCTATATTTCTGATTGTGTCTGAAAGAGATGAGATCTCTCTGCTCATCTTCTCAATCTTCTCCTTCATCATCTGACTCTTCTGCTCCTCTTCCTCCCTCAGTGCAGCTATCCTGGCTGCCTCTTCATCTCGTAGAAACTGGTGAAGCTTCTCAAACTCCTCTTTTATCTGCCTCTCTGTGTGCTGGGCCTGAGTCTGGATTAACACACAGCATGAAAAAAACAAACCTGCCAACTTGCCCTTCTTAAATAAGATTTGAATAAGTTCTCTTTCCCACCTTAATGTGTTGTGCTGTTTTATCACAAACCAGTTTCACTTCTTCAAAGGTCTTCAGTTTGTCCTGTAAGGGCTGCAGGTTGGTCTTGAGCTCATCCTAGAAATGATGCAGATATAAGTGTCAACAAACAAACAAACAAACAAACAAACATCTGCACTGCTGCTGCAATAGATACTTATCAAACACAGAGCACCTGGGGGAGAGGAAGAAGAGATACTCTAAGCACTGATATCTTTCATCTCTTTTGGTGAATGTGTATGAATGTACTAATGTTTCCATTATTTGGCACAATCAAGTGTTGTATGATATTGTTTATATTCACAGAAAGAGTAGCAAGGTTTCTCACACTGTGGCAGGTGAACAGATATTGATGTGCAGTACGACCAGATGGAGAAAACAAAATGCTGAATATCGCCACCTTGTGGAGATTATGGTATTACATAAGTAAGTACAGTATCTATAAGGTGGCACCAATATACATGATCACAGTGATCATCATGTAAATGTTTCATCTGGATTACAATATAGGGCACTAGACACACCTCATTATGAAAGATAAATATACTGTATATGTGAATACTGAATGAAATTCACCTTGCAGTCAAGAGCTGCTTCACTCATAGGATAGAATTTGTGTCCAACATGTTTTTTAGAGTCTCGACAAACCAGACACACAGACTGTTTATCCTCCAGACAGAAGAGTTTGAGTTCCTCACTGTGCAGACTGCAGAGCACCTCAGACCCTGCAGCTGAAGCTCTCTGACTTCTCTCCTGTAGGAATGACTCACACAGGTTCTTTAAGTGGAGGTTCTGGGGAGGGTTACCCTTTGATGATCTCTTCCTGCAGACTGGACATTCTCTACATCCCTTTGTGTCCCAGAAGTCCTGCAGACAGACTTTACAGATGCTGTGACTACAGGAGAGGAGGACTGGATCCTTGAAGATGTCAGTGCACACCGGACAAGTGAAATCCTCCTCCGCAAAAGATGCAGAAGCCATTTTCTTTGGGCGCAAATCTCTTGACTATATTGACTGTTGATAGAAATGAACTTTCACTGTCAGGACATGTGACAGTGCAGAGATATTCCAGTCTTATCTGAGCTGAAATGCGCACACAAACCACTGTCACACACAGTATAAACAGGAACTACACCCTTCTGGGTGAGGGAGGGACTTCCGTGGATTTTGAATATTATTGGTCTGTGCCACTATCAGTCACTGCCAGTGCATAGTGATACTCTTAAAGAGACAGAATCTTTATTTCATGTCTTCCCGTATGAGGTAGGCTCCAGTAGATGATAAGACTGTTAAAGTGTTGACATAAAGTAGCAAGCAGCATCTAAACAGAGCAGCCTAAAACACATCCATGTCATTCATATCACATATGGACATATTCAAACTTGTAAGTGTTTTTGTATGTCAGTTGTAGGCTATGTGTTCATCTGAGTGTGCCTGTGTGATTCTCTCTGTATCTCTCTCTCTCTCTCTCTGTCTCTCTCTCTCTCACACACACACACCAATTGAATTTTTAAGCTTTTTATATTAATTCCAAAGTACACCTTTATTCAAAACATGAATTTCTGTATAGAAATCCAAATGTTCTCTTAGAAGTACTTTGCCACTAGGGGAAGCTATCTGTTTGGTGGCAGTGGGATAAGTTACTTGACCATTAATCAGATACAATGTTGTCCTGCAACATTATATTAAACGCTGCCCAACTACCTGTATATGCCCTGACAATTGTTATAAGTATGTTATCAAGTAAGATTCTGCAGAAGTTATTTCTGAGTATCAAATACTGCACAATTATGATATCTTTGAAAAGCTCTGCATCGGTGAAAGGCCTGTTGTGTCATGCAAGCAACCAAGATGCCTTTAGGGATGAACTTGTGGCTTTTTCTTGTGATGTCAGACCTCGAACTAGGATGCTGCTGCTTTTCATATAACCATCTGAGAGCGCTTCAGTTTTGCGTTTTCGTGCCTCTGGTCGGAGTGGATAAGCAACACCGAAGGAGCCATGCTTCCTTTCACGGTGCCGCCTGACATTATACACTTTGCAAACAGCAACAACTTCTTTGCATATGAGGCACAAAGCTTACCATTACTACATCTGGGTAAGATGAAGGCGAATTTGTCTCTTCATTCCTCGTTATAGCTCCTGTTTTTGCTGTCAACTTTACGTTTAAGAGCTTTTGACAGAGACATCGTTGAAAGCTAACAAATGTCTTTGCATGTATTTTGTAACATTGTAACATTGTAAGGAGACGGACAACGTAGTATTTCGAAATAAAAGTAGAAAAAGATTGTTTGATTTATAAGTAATTTGTTTATTATTATTGCCAGTATTGACTCTTATACAGTTGCAGATGACTCAGTGGTTAAAATCCATTAAGAAAATTCAGTTATCAACCTAACAGAGACTATCGATGGGCTTGTGCACATGCCACATGGTTTATTTATTGTGATTAGTTATTTTTATAGACCCTTTTTTATATTGGCCATTCTCCATGTAGACCTGTTTTTTGCCGGTAAAGCTTTGAGGGTTCTTACCGCATTTTACTAAGGGCGTTTAACTAAGCCGTAGGCCGGGCTCTGGCCCGCCACCTATTGGCGAGAAAAAAATTCTGGCCCGTGGCCTAAATTACTTGCCGACCCCTGCAGTAGGGACTGCAAACTTAATGTTTGGTAGAGTTAACGTGAGTCAACTCGTTGCATTACTGAACCATAGATGGTGGAGGGGTACTATGTTAGCTCTCAGTTTACTTCTGCACTTTTACCTGCTTTGGTGTGTTCTTTTCCTTCTTAGGTGAAAACCAGATGATGTAGGCCTAAACCTAATGCTTCACCTTAACTGGAACGAAGACAGTTTTTTAGATTTAAAGTGGGCAAAGCCATAGCTGATAGAAATGAGAAAAGTCAAGAAATACTGTCAAATTATATCAAACAATCCACAGATGACATGAATGATTTGCAATGTACCAGTATTTACTTTAAGTAGATGGGTCTGTGATGGCAAATCAGTATGCTGTGCCCCCTACCCGGGTACCTGAGCAGAGCCTCGTTTTATTGATCAACTGTGAGAAGTTTGCATGCATTTCTTTTGGACATGTCGAAGTTACAACTATACCTACAATGTATGGTAGCGTGACATTTACATGTTTGAAGCGATCTTTTCGATTCGCTGACTGGTTGAATCTCCGACAGTTCAGATGATTTATTCAGTAGCACAGGCCTACCTTATTGACATCCTGTGACATTCTACTGAGTAGATCTATGTGTATGATAAATGAATTAAGTGAATTGAAGGTTACAATATTAGCGACAGTTATTCCATCGTAGCCAATATTAATTTGAAGCAGCTTTTGAGATTTTTCACAATATCCGATCTGTGACAGTCTTTCAAACAACTAAGCATTTCTTCAATGTAGCATGGTGCCAAGGAGGAAACCATTATTAACAAAAAAAAAATATGATCAATGATTGCACAAGAGAAGGCAAAAGCGTACATAAATACCAAAGGTCAACCAAAAAGAGAAAACCTCATTGGCACAAGGAAGAGATGGACACAAAGTAATGAAAAGCATAATTGCTGAATGAAGGGAGGGGCAGAAACTAGGCCCAGGAGCACACACACATATATATATATATTTTATGGGCGTTACCCATTAAGCCCATTAAGTTTAGATGTTTTTTTTATTGACATTGACATGGTTTGCAGGAGAGAACTTGTCAAACTGCAAGATTAATCTCTTATTTGAAAACGTATGTAATCCAAATCAGCCCACATCATAATCTTTAAATAAAATATTAAATTAATATTACATCTTTTTATTGCTTTACAAGAATTAAAAACAAAGCAATGCATCAATTCAGTAACATGTTAAAAAGATAAAAAATAGAAAATGACTCTTCAACTATATCTGCGTCTGCTCAGGTAAAGTCCTAACCCTCTTTTATATGGGACCTACAGGCACTGTGAAAAAGCACAGACACAGTTGCCTCTAGACTGAATCAGAACCCCTTCACAGGTGTCCTTTCTTTATTTCTGTTATTGCTTTACCTCCTCTTCTTTCTTAATTTGTTCATTTCTTCATTCATATCATCATGCAAACTTTGCAGGCTTCTGTTAAGATGCACACCTGTAAATGGTAGTTTGACTGAGGGTGATCTATTCAGATTCAGTCTATGTTAATTTCATGTTTATGTTTACACTGATAGCAGAGTTTTCTCATTGCAAACAAAATCTACAGTCTAATGTTCAAGGAGATATGCTGTTTATTTGTGAACTCCCAAAACCTAGGAATTGTATGACTATTTGATTAGTCACAACCGTGCACTCTTACGTCAAACAAGATATGCATTTTCATTTTTCTTTTTGTTGCCTTTTCTAACTGAAAACAACTGATATGGACTTAGCTGCTACCTATTGTCTAAATTAGATATGAAGTCTTTGGTCTATAATGTATGGAGTCCAAGTTTTATAGTTGTAAAATAGGTAAAAAAGGTGAAACAACAAAAATAATTCTTATTATCAACACGTTTGCAGAAAGAACTGGTTACAGGGAGGAAACCCCCATTGAAATGCATTAAAGTGGGCTTAAATGGGGCATAGTGGGCTTAATTGGTACCTTACTGAGTAGGAAGAGCATAGGTTTGCATATGGACCATACGGACATGTCACAACCAATATTTTGGGAGGATAAAATAGTAATAGTATTTAGCATTTCATTTTTATATAACAAAGATACTAATTTATTCACATATTTTTGCGAACTCAGTAATATAATTTTGATGGTCATGTTTTGTTTTTTCAACGGATCAGAATTCTGCATTTCAGAGCAACAGGGTTATCCATGCTGCAGTTTTATTGGCTGAAACAATTTTGCATTTTAGATAGCCTTGACAATGCCACCAAAAAAGAAAAAAGACGGAGCCATTTCAACACCCAAGTGGTTGCCCAGAACAGGCTGATATTATTCATACCACGCAATGCAATCCTCTCATTGCAAAGTGTTCTGCTGTGGAAAATTTTGTGGCGCTAACGTAGCCTACAGCAGTGTTTGTCAAACTGTGGGGCACAGACACAACAGGTTGGGCACAAGGTGTTATAACCCTTGACCGACGGCCACACCTTGCCCCCGAATTCACACCCATTCGTCTCTTGTCAGATTACTCACAGAGTTTTCATCACACAGACACCACGTTCATGTCATGAGAAACTGCACGACCTGAGCTTTTCATCTGTGTTACTCGCTAGTTGCCGTAATGAACAGTTCGTGAGAATACTAGTTCCAGATATGGTTTTTCACATATAGCCAAGGCACATACGGAAATGTGATTTCAGTACCCTGGCCAGCAATAGAGAGGATTATGATGCAGGCGTATCTTATTTCATTGTACCCCCATTCTTCTCTGTGCAATGAAATATGAATAAAATAGGAAAATGAATCAAATACAGCAACATTTACAGCAAATATCTTCTGCAAATATCTTCTGATTTCTGCTCCACTTTCTTTTTAGGTACGTCCTAGATATCACAAGAAAGAGGAAACTATGCGGCCTCTTTTCAGCATATAACATGGTAAGGGTAAGGGTGGGGCTCAAGACATTTAGAGATCTACCAGATCAAATGGGAGGGGCGAAATGACACAACAGAGGGCTGCTTTGCTTTCCGCTCTACTAAACGCCAATTTCACCTGTTGCTTTTGCTGAAGTCCTCATCTACCTGCAGTTTACACAGTGTGACTAATGGGAGATGTCACAGAATTTTGTTTGCCTTTTGAATTCCCCTTATATTCAATAAAATAAACATAATGACTGCTGAAATAAATTTAATCAATTGAAGTCATGATGGTGGGGTCTAGAGTCAAGCAGTACCTGGAGAGCAACTGCTCTGCAAGCAGCTTACTCCCGCGATAACTTAATGCGGAGTTGAAACCACTCCCATTCAGCATATTAGTTTTTCATAGTCGCTAAAACGCTTAACCCTGTTCTCTGATTAAAATTCTTAAATTCCTGAACACATTTATTAAATTAATCTCTTTTAAACTTTAGACTACTTTCACCTTGGTAGTTTTTGCAAGTTAGCTAGTTCGCCGCCGTTAGCCGCTTGATCTTGAAGTTGCCAACTGTTATAACAGTTAAATGGGTGGCCAAGAGACTCCATGATGAGCCACTTCCTGGAACCAAGATCACACAAGGGGGGCCACTAATCACCCTTTATGCAGTGCAAAGGCACATTCTTTAACATTCTTTAAATATGGCAGAGCCCCAGAATTTCATAGAATATTTTAAGGTCTTTTTTTTCTGGGCAATGCATGAAAATTTCAGAAATGTCATCATGTGCTTTTTTTTTTTTTTTCTTTTTTTACAAAAGTGTCTGTGGCCAGGTCAATGACTTGACGCTCATTTTTTTGTAGGCATATGGTTGAGATGCTTTTAAAATTGTTAAAATTAGGAGGTATTTAAAGGTGTCTACATAAGCGTGACATACGCCTGTCATTAATATGAAATGATGCGTATCATGAACATTAGACACTTCATTGAAGTTTATGACTGTTGTCAATAAGAGTGATTCATTTTTTGCAATGTTTGCACTCCAAACAGTGTCAACTTTACATTCCAAAAACTGAATGACTGGATTCATGGCACCACTGGAGCCAGCGGTATCTCACACACACCCAGGCTCAACCCTGCAACTCCTAACACTGAGAATTGAGCGCACTAGCGAGTGGCAAACTCCAGCTTGTACCTAGGGTGCTAGTTTCACTCACCATCACATAAGATGTCGAGAGGGAGGTTTACAAACATTCCACAGCCAGGCAAGCAAGTGCAATTAACCAGGTCAACAGAAGGGAAGTTTAGAACTTTAGAAGGGAAGAACTTTAACTATTTCTCTTACATAATTTTTATATTTTATTATTTGTTATTTTAATATTTTATTGTCATTTCTAGGGGATTACCTCATGTTGTTAAAAATGAAGGATCCATAATATGATATGGGAATATATTTAATTATCTAATTCAGGTTGATATAATTTCAATTTAGAAATACATGTAGCAGAATATATCTTTCATGAGTTCACAGATATAGAGGGTGAAATATCAAGTAATTGCCGCTTTTCTTTTCTTTTTTGGTTACACCATTTGACAATTTAATAAGCCATCTGTTCTGTTTTTGCTTAAAACTAGCAATATATATAAAAATGTTATATCAATATGAATGATATGAAACCACCAGAAACAGGCCTACATTTTAAAATCCCCCTCCAGTGGCTGATTCAGACCTACCAATTTCTTCTTCTGTATTTCAAAAATCTGAATCTATGAATATGCAAATGTAGCCCCGCCAATGTCCCCACCCACCATTGGCAAGATAAGTTTCTGCCCCAATCAATCAAAACTGAACACGTTGTCATCTTAGCCAGTCACAAATAATCAGAGAATGGGCATATGCCCCATTGCTAAGTTAAAACCACTATTCCTCAACCGAATTCTTACCATAGGTAAGTAACAGATAATTCTGAATCAACTCAAAAACATTTAAATTCAAACAACTCTGGCTGGTGCGTTGGAGGAGGACCTGAAATTGAACCCCATGGTGAAGTCTTTTTAATAAAACAAACGCCTTCTTGACCCCTCCCCCTCTTTTGCGGTGCTCTCAATGCAAATTAGATGTCATATGTGAGTGACATTAAGTGGCACTTAAATCACAGTTTGGGTTCAACAGCCAAACTGTTGTTGTTTATGCATTCTGTAATAATGTCAATATAATCCACTCGCTCTAGAAAAGACTAGTTGTAATGGTTTTGGTCCAGAGTCTCATTGATGTAATTTTGTTTAGACATCAGTTAAAATATTTTAGTAACTGACAAGCACTCAAATTTAATCATTAGCACAGTTTTATTGAGTATGAAGTACTTACATTACTTAAAAGGTTTAATACTTGAAAATAATGAATTATTAGTGGTAATAAGTTTCCACAAATACTTTGAGTTCACTGAGCACTTACAGTGTACTTACGTCCCCTTGCGCTGAGTGAGACGCATTTTGAACATAATATTCTCAGCGGGGAAGCAGAAAACTCCACTGTGTTGGTTTAGGCACTGTGGGGCGTCCCCCGGGGAGCAGAACAGCAGTTCCTGACAACTGTTTTCAGCAGTAGCTTAGGAGATCAAGGCACAGACTGCATGAAAGTACAGCCAAAGGCAGCTTCCAAAATGCATGGAAGATGTCAAGATGTCAAGATACAGGCATTTTTTTCCTGGAGACAATGCATAACAAGATGCATTTGTCTCAGTCATAACCCATTAGCTCCACGTTCAGTTTACTGTGTAGCTGCAGATTTGCATAGACAATATAGAAATATATAGGTTGATAATGAATGATGTCAATATAAATACACAGTCAGGTGAGGTCAAAAGATAACTTTAGTATAAATAGCTAACATACACATACTCTGGTCAACAACAACAAAAAATCCACACTGAAAAAAAAAACATACATACATAAATACAAGAAAAATGAACTGTACTTCTAGTACGCAGATGCAGAAAACAATTCAGAAATTATGTGCAAATCAAATTACATTCTATGACCAAACAGTGCAGAAAACTGCATATCTCAAAGAGGTTCACATTTCACAAAGAGGTATATTTAGACCTCAGAAATGTCTGAGAGACGTCTGTAAAAATCACAGTGTGTACACAGTGTGTACCATGTCATTGTTTAAACAAATTATAGCATGCGTGGACAGAAAACAGTTGATTCACATTTTGCAAACATGATAAAAAGCTTGCAAATGCTATCCGTGTGTTCATTTTCTCAGTTAGTAGCCCTATGTGAGAGGGATTTATTGCAGCTTATAAGGCATTAGGCTATAATAAAATAGATCTAATGTATTTGCAGTTTGCCAGTGAATGATACGACAAGAAACGTTCCAGTTTCTCCAGTTTCTCTAGGTGCACTTTGTGATTGCATGCAAAAACCTTTGAATTAACCAAATCCTTTCAGTGAAGTCCGAAGCTTCACACGTCATCCGTCACGTGGTTGATCCAAGCTCTGAGAAAGCAGTGTGCTATGAAAAAGTGAAGCAAGCTTCAATGTTTGGTGTAAATGGCCCATCACTATCTGGAGCTATTTCAAAGAAATTTTCAAATGTGTGTTAAGCGGGAAAACCTTTCAAAATTGGTTCATTTGACGCAGAGTGACCCAATAATGTTTCAGTTGAACCTTTCAATGACCTACATTAGTGGGTAGCCAGACATTAATGTCTCGATTTTTATTTTTCTCTCAACTCACATAGCAATAAGCCTACCACTGTCACTGGACACCTACAACAACACACAACAGAGAGACTTTCCAAGTAGCTAAGATGTAGGCTATGGTGAAGTTGCATTCGAGAGCCTTTATGAACGTTTGTTCTACATTGGCTTCAAGCAGGAAAATAGTGAGTGAAATGCTCACATCAGTACTCATTTTATTTGTTTCCATCTGCAGAATTGCACTTAAAAAAAAAAAAAAAACACCTCCAACTCCCACTTTTTTTTTTTCAAATTTGTGATTTCCATAAACTTTTGATGCAAACATGACAACAATCACCTGTAGCTGTGCTGCTCTACTGTTACTGAGGCCTTTGCTGGTAAGATCCTCAGTGGAGAGATAGTATTAAAATATGGAAACACTCTTTCAGTGAAAGTGTGTGAGAGAGTGTGTAGGTGTGTGTTATTATCAGGGTCAGAGAATGAGAGTTTTCCTCTGTCCCAGTCCAGCTCCACTCTGATCCTCTGGAGTTTCTGCTTGACTGTGAGGGGAGTGGAGGGCTGACTTGGTGACTGTGCTGTGTATCGACCATCATTATTATGAACAAACCACCGTCCTATCATGGAGGGATAGTCTGCCCTCCTCTGAGCAGATTCTGCCATCACACCCACATTCCAAGCAGTACTCTCTCCAACTTCCACATCCCAGTAGTGAGTCCCTGAGATAAAGCCCTCAGAGCCCAGGACACTGGAAATTTTATCAAAACGCTCTGGGTTATCAGGAAGCTGCTGCCTGGCATCACTGGATTTCACGCTGGTCCTCTGATCCTCAGATAGGACAAGACTGTGTTTTGCAGTGTTGGGATCCAGAGTCACAGGACCTGCAAAAACGAGGAAAAAATAGGCTACATCTGTTTCCTTTTGAGGTTAGTGTGTGTGTGCGTGTGCGTTACAGGGTGACCCTGTATGTATAAGCTTTGGGGGATGGAACTTTTAAATGAGGACATGCAGGGACTGGAGGGAAATGTTTGAGGGAGGGACATCATGGCTGCCACCATGTGACCCATTGTTCTAGCAGGTTTGCAGGTTGGAACTCAACTGGACAGGGGTGGTGATTGATTGATTGGGGGGTGGGGATGAGCTCCCAGTTGCTCATGAGACTGGGGGCGGGGGTCTATGGGCTTTGTGGGGCCAAGTGAATTTTGTTTTTAGGAGCTACGTGCTTTGGAGATCTCTGAGTTGCGTCTGTGGATGCTCAGATACTGGATGTAGCCTGGAGCTTACACAGTGAGTGTTTCAAATGAGTGCAGTGTGAACCTCCTAACTTATGACTACTGTGTGAATTGGGCAAGCTCAGAAAATGTAGGTAACTAAGCTACCAGTTACACCACATCAAATGAAGTTTCACGACACTAAAGCTTCCTGAAGACAAAATGTAGCAAGCTAAACTACAAAAAACAGAAGCAGTTTAACTACATGTGAAGCTACTTTTTAATTGACAAAAAAGGCCTATAAATAAATGAAATGATCCAATCTTCTGCTAAGATTCTACTAGTGATCAAACTATCAGGTCTCTCCAACAGACATACAATAGTAACTAACTAATAGAATGTAATTGTACTTTTATATATCTAAAACAGAATAGTATGTGCGTGTATGTGCTTAATTAGGTCCTGAAAAAATGCCTGATTTCCTACTGGTTAAACAGCATTTCTTATGATGCTTACAGCATTTTGCGTTATAGTTTTTTTTTAGTATATAATGCTGTCTAATATGATTTAATACTATTTAAATTTACTATAATGTGCACATGATAGAAGACACACAATTGATTTTTGTATCATTTTTGTACATTATGGACATTTTTTTAAATTACGACACCTCTCATGCAACAAATGTGTCACATTATTGCAAATAACTGATCTTCCATGCATGGCCTAGATGGACGATTTGCTGCTGTGAGCTGATGCTCTGAAAATATAGCTTAGGCGAAAGCTTCCACACTACATAGCTTTTCATTAGTTTAGTTCTTTTTTGGTCATCAAATAAAAAAAAATAGCTTTGCTACAGCCACACTACTCAGAAACAGGAAACTTAGCACTTCCCATCACATTTTTTCTGGCAATTAAAACAACCTGCTGACACACATGTAATTGTCATACCTGTAATCAGCATTTAATTTTCGTTTACTACGTGATTGCTGTCGCCCACTAACAAGAATTTCAATTAACTGCCACCATTCAACTTGATGGCACCTTACTAGCAGTTCAGCCTACCAGTGTTAAATTCTCATAGACATATTGGTATTATGACGCAGGTGAAAAACCTGAATTGACATACTGTATGGTTCACCAGCTGCAGTGGTGCACAGCACTTCAGAGGGTCATTAACACACCCCGGAGGATTGTTGGCTGCCCTCTAACAACACTGGAAGAACTACACAGCTCCCACTACCTCAAAAAAGCCCAGAACATCATAAAGGACACCTCACACCCTGGTCACTCACTGTTTGAACTGTTACACTCAGGCAGGCAGTACAGATCCATCAGAACAAGGACAGATTCAGACACAGCCTCCACCCCACAGGAATAACCACACTGAAGAAAGCCATAACATAAGGCAACATAGGCAACATAAGTCTGTTTGTGCAGTAAGGGATGAGCTGTTAATGTGGGCGTTGTGTATGTGTGAGTGGGTGTGAGTTTGTATTTACTTACGCTACTTTGAAGTATGCTTTTTACTGCTTTTTTACATTGACCATGGCACTGAATGGATGGGGCATGTCCACATTTTGTTGTGCTGGTGACAATGAAAATAAAGGTATTCAATCCTATTCTATTCAGCTCACTGATACTCACTGTACTGAACAATGTCCTGCATCTTCTCCCAGACTCTGAACTTCAGGTTGCCCAGGTGTTTTGCCACATTGATCAGACCTCCTGAAACCCTCTCTGGATCCTGCAGTGTGCACTGGGCTCTGGAATAACATTCAGGAGTCAGTGCTGCTGTGGGTTTGGGTTCAGAACCACAGAGAAGAGAGAGAAAGGAGGCAGATCACTCACCTTTCTACTATGTTGCGATAGTTCTGTGAAAACAAACATCACATATTATGTTAATACTCCACATAAGGTCCCTTGCAGTGACATAACGTAAAGGTGAATTACTATTTTAACCCATAATGCTCTGTTGTTTGAGGTCACAGAGTGTTGTTAATAGGAAAAAAACAATGAGAAAAGAGAACTCAGTTTCATTTTAACTGGCCCCCATAGATTAGTGTTAGCTGACAGTTTGCTGTTCAGTCTACGTTGTACAAATTGTTCTCGTTCTTTTTCCTACTGACTGTGGATCAAACATATCTCATTGTATACACGGAGCCCCACTACTTGTCTCAAATGCAGTTTCATTAGTGGTACAGAACAATAGCCTAGTTCTATCTGCAATTAGAAAATACTCAACCTCGCTGTTCCTGCATGTCAGCAAAGTCAGTCAGGCATGTAGGGGAGTGATCGCTTTCAAAGTGAAAGTAAGAAATTACATAGGCGGCCATCAGTTAAAAGTTAGGCTACTTTTAACTTGGTATAAATAAGCAAACAGGTGCTCTGATTTATTGTCTCTAGGTCTCTAGGTTTCTATAATTTAAGCACCTCTTCACAGTAACCGTATGGATGAAGAGGACGGGAGTATTTTCTGTTATGGTGGTGGTAGGATTACCCTAATTAGACAATGACGTCAGTAGGCTACGTATCCCACTATAATCAAAACTACAAACCTTCTAATGTCACTCAAGCAGACACTTAGCCAACTCACAGCCGATCTAAAGACTCTTTTGTTCAGACCAGTGCTCGTAAAGCAGACTGACTTGCAGACACACTAGCACTCCTATATACTCACAACTCTTCTTAGCTTTGACAAAACGTAGCGAACGTTAATTTTTCAGGGGAGACTGGCTTAATGGAGAAAAAGAATTATTGCTGGATTCTGGCTGGCAGTAAGGATCAGTAGACTGAATTTGTTTTACCATTTTAGCATGCCTCAAGTTGGTTAGCCTACATTTGCACTACACTGGTAAACTAGCAAGGTAGGCAGAGAAGGCTTGGCTACAGCTCTTTCATCCTCCTAACCCCTTATAGCCTAGAACAAGCACTTATGGTCTTACATTATAAAACTATTTTATTTCTCAATTTTGGAGTTTCCTTCTCCTTCGTGGATGGGAGAAAGGAGAAATACAAAACAAAATCCAAAGATTATAAAGGTTAAGATAAATATTATTTAAAAATAAATAAATAATACTTCTTGGCTTATAAAGGCCGTGATATTTATTTTCAGTCCATTCCCTGCACAGTAAGAATGAATTAACTAGAGGACTGCTTCTTACCTGCACTCCCTGTGCAGTAAGAATGAATTAACTAGAGGACTGCTTCTTACCTGCAGGAATGTGACGTCATCAGCTTCCATCTCCTCCTCTATGGCTCTTATTGTGTCTGAAAGAGATGAGATCTCTCTGATCATCGTCTCAATCTTCTCCTTCATCATCTGACTTTTCTGCTCCTCCTCCTCCCTCAGTGCAGCTATCCTGTCAGCCTCTTCATCTTGTAGAAACTGGTGAAACTTCTGAAACTCCTCCTTGATCTGCTTCTCTGTGCGTTCAACCTGAGTCTGAATTAATGCATCGTACAATTAGAAACTTAATCATGAACATGAATTAATCAATTTATCAATTAACTCTTTAAAGTTGTCATATCCTACATAAAAATAGTGTTATCTATAGGACCATAATAGCAAAATTAATAACCAGACCCAATGTCTTTGAGGACAATGAAATTAGATACAAACAAATGAATCTTCAGAGGCAATTCCAGTTGCTAAAATTAAGAGCATTTGATAAATTGTAACATCTGGATACAACCTGGTTTTTCTTCTGGTCTTCAGGGTTTTTCTTCTGATCCTCTGGTCTTCAGTGGTGGCCTACTGGTTAAGACTTTGGGCTTGAAACCAAAATGTTCAATCCCCGACCAGTAGACCACGGCTGAAGTGCCCTTAAGCAAGGCACCTAACCTCTCACTGCTCTCCGCACGCCACTGTAGCCGGGGTTAGTATATGCTTCACTTCACTGTGTGCTATGTGTATTTCATTAATTCATGATTCCCAAATTTCCCTCACTGGATCAAAAGAGTATATATACTAGGCTATATTTATTAGCCAGACCCTCCAAGTTCAGGCCTCCAGGCAGTGTGGCTGCTCTTCTCTGTTAACATCACAGAAAGGAAGATCAATATGCAGCAAGCCCGTTCTGTGTCTGCCACACAGCGTGTGTGTGTCAGGCATATGACAGCGTGGAGGTCTGAACTTTGAGTGTCGGATTACCAGAAGGAAAACCAGTCTTTCAGAATGTTCACACCAGTCCATCCAGCCCACAGGTCCTGGTCTTCCTTCTGGCAGTGTTTTTATGATAAATTCATTTTATATTTAATGCTCAATTTCTCACCTTATTGTGGGCTGCTGTTTGATCACAAACAAGTTTAACATCCTCAAAGGCCTTCAGTTTTTTTCTTAAAACATCCAGTTTGTGGTTGAGTACCTCCTAGAATAAAATGGCTCATTACTTCCTTGTGTACTCTAATACTTATGATCGCATAAACAGTGTCTATAATAAACAGTGCATGGCTTCAATGTTATTTAGATATACATAATTTCAATTATTACTTTAGTGATCATATCTATACATTTATCATGGGAGAACCCTTGAAACTAGTTAGCAACTTAGCATCACCAGAACAGACCTTACTGCTTGCTTAGCCACAGAAATATTACATCATGATTAACCATATCACTTGAGAGCAATGCAAACCCGTCACATCTTTCATCACCGTATTCTCACCTTATTATCCAGTGCAACCTCATCGATGGGAGAGCAGTTGTGATTTTTGTGTGTTTTTGAGTCTCGACATACCACACACATAGGCATCTGATCCTCCAGACAGAAGAGCTTGAGTTTCTCACTGTGCAGTCTACAGAGCCCCTCAGGCTCTGTTGAAGCTGTCCGACTTCTCTCCTGCACTAATGTCTCACGCCCAATTGATGCTCTCT